>WBMW01004039.1:201747-272872 GCA_013396635.1 Penelope pileata | reverse complement strand
GCTTTCCGCTCCTCTGCGGGGAAAGTGCCGTGGCCGCGGCCTCCCTCCTCCGGCACAGCCGCTCGGGGCTGTCGAGACTGCCACCGCGGCCCGGCCCCGCGCGCCCGGCAGGTGGCGCCCCCGCCCCGCGGCAGGCGCCGGCGGNGAGCGTTCCTTTGAGGAAACGCCCCGCGGGGCCGGGAGCCCCCGCCTCGCACCCGGCGTAGCTCCGCGGGTGGCAGCGGGGCCGGGGCCGCTGTGCCTGCAGGGAAGTGACAGCCCCCGCCTGCTGCCCGCCGTGCCACCGCCGCCACCTCGGCTGTGTCAGCTCGGCTGTGCCGCCGCGGCTGACGCTGTGTAGCAGCGGTGGGGGCTGCTCACCTGAGTTCGGGGTTAACGAGCGGAGCAGCAGGCTTTGCCACCCCGGGGTCCGGCCTCAATTTTCCAACGCTTTCCTCACACACACCCGAGGGAGGCGGCTCCCGTCCGTTCGCTGCCGCGGGGCGGGGCGGGGCCGCCTCCTCCTCCCTCCCGGGGCGGTGCGCGGAGCGGCTCGGGTCGGCGCGGGGCTGCGGGACGTGGCCGCGGGGCTCCGGTACGTGGTTGGGGACTGCGGGGTGCCGGAGGGTGAGGAGCAGCCCCGAAGCCGGGCAGGGTCGCGGGGAGGGCCCTAAAAGGCACCGTTCCGGCCGTGAGCCCCGGCAGTGGCCGGGGAATGGCGGAGCGGGACGGCGCTGGGCAGCGGTGCTTCGGCGGTGCCCGGGGGCGGGCGAGGAACCCCTGGGGGGAGCGCGGTGCAGAGCTGGGGCTGCAGAGCTGGGGCTGCAGAGCTGCCGGGGTCACTGCGGGTGCCTCAGTGCGCGCGGAGCAGGGTCAGTTAGCAGCTCGAGCCACGGGAAAACTCAGCTCCAGTTAATTACTCAGTGTACTGCAAGTCCAGGATTTAACGCCAAATGAAATAACAAAGCTATTAATGGAAATGGAAGGGTGTTCACACATTCGCTGGCGAGTTCCTCTCCTGCCCGTGTATGTCAGTGCCTTGGCTGGTGCTGCCCTGCGATCCCATGACCACCACAGCTGTGCCCACGGCTCTGTGCCGGGATCCAGGTCCGCAGCCCTCAGCCGAGCGCTGGAAGGGACCTGGCAGGAGGGCTTGGCAGAGCGGGGCTGCACTTGGTAGTGCCAGGTTGGTCGGAGTGGAGCCTTGTTTAACCTTGCTCTTATCACAGCTGCCGCCTGGGCTCGCTGGGCCTGTTTACTTGTTGGTGTGCAGTGCAGATGGGAAAAGGTGTTTGCTTCCCAGGGGTGGTTGGGTGCTGTGGGAGTGCACCAATGTGCTGCTGCAGGGCACTGGGTAGCAGTGGAGTTCTGGGACAGGTTCCGTAGCTCTGTGTTTGTAGCTTGTAATGATGAACAGCAGCAGTGCCTTGTAAGGTGTGCAGCCTTTGGAGTTACTTAGAACATGTTTCCAATCGGTGCTTTAAAAGAATGCTGATCTGAAAATACCCATTTCTCCTTCCAAGAAAACCTGCTTGTTGCTGCACAGGATCCTGGTCAGTGGCTTCGATGCATTAAACCAAAAGGGATTTGGTTTTGGGAGAAGGACCTGGGGGAGGCTGGGAGCATTCCTGCTGTGATGCTGCCCCTGCAGAAGTTTGGACTCGCTCTGTTCCCGGTGCTGAGGCAGCGCAGAGGGCTGTGGCTGAGCTGGGACAGCCCTAGCAAGGTGCCTGAGGTGCTCCATCTCCCTTTCCCTTTGCTGATGGGAGCCCTCACGGCTCTTTGTGAGGAATTAAAGCAGGATTCCATGCAGAGCTGCTGCCTGCTGCTCGGGGATCCTGCCAAACCAGCAGCTGCTCCTAACAACAGGTGCCCTGCAGAAATAAGCAGTGTTTTACCAGCACTGTGGTGGGAATTCTCTCTTCTGGTTGTGTGTTTGCATGCTCACTGTGTTGGGTAATGTAGGGTGCTGTCCTTGCAGCTCACCTCCCCCATGCTGGCAGCGTGGCTCTTGAATGGAATGGCAAGAGAAAGAAAAAATAGCTCCAGCAATCACTGGAAGAGCCTGAGATTAACAGAGACGTCATCGGATTTAATGGTTGATTGTATTTCATATTTTCTTGTTTTTTAACCACGCAGCACAAGGTTGATTTGGAAAAAAAATAATCCCACAGAGCGGAGCTGGTAGTTTAAAGGCCAGGTGAGGTGTGGCCGTGCTGCTCTGTGCTGCTTTGCCCGAGGGCTGGGGCTGTCACGGGCATCACTGAGCCGGGGGAGCACCGCCGGGTTCCTGCCCAGCG
The DNA here is from genome assembly GCA_013396635.1 of Penelope pileata. NCBI lineage: Eukaryota > Metazoa > Chordata > Aves > Galliformes > Cracidae > Penelope > Penelope pileata. Next base: position 270,593 of record WBMW01004039.1, on the reverse strand, counting down.
CTGCGTTGTGCCCGAGTGCAGCTGTGAGCCTTGGAACGGCGCTCAGGCATTTCTGTGGGGCCTTCGGTCAGATAATGGTAAGGCTTAGAGCAGCGCTTGGGTGGTTGAGTTGGTTGTTGAGTTCTGTTTTAACAAAGACAATTTTCACTGGATGCGCTTCCAAAGTAAATACGAGTCCTTCGCAAGAAACAGTTCCAAGAAAAACAGAGAGGTTTTTACCAGCACTCAGCATTAAAAATACAAAGTGATTTCTGCAGTGATGTTCCATTTACACAGCAAGTCACCGAAATCATGGGTGTTTGCAATAGTGCTGCTGCTCAGTGCCCGGGCCGTGGCCCAGCTGCTGTGTGCCTGCAGCAGCGGAGCTGTCCCGCAGCGGCTGTCTGTGTGCAGCTGTGCTGTGCGGCCCTCCCGCTCTGCCTGGCACTAGGTCTTGGAGGGCTGAACGTGCACAGAGCTGAGGAACGGCACTGAAATGAAGCTGAAAACCCTGTTCTGCAGTTGCTTTTCCTAGGCTGGCTGTGTGGGAAGCTCCCCTGGAGCTGGCTGGGTGAGCTTGCTGTAGAACTGAGCAGCGGGTGCTTGCAAGCCATTGCACAGCCCGCAGCAGGGCCTGCTTTTGAGAGCGCAGGTGCTTTCCTTGGTGGGTGCGTGTGACTTTAAAGTATCCAGGCAGGCTTCCCTCTTGTCGGGGGGCCTTGGTTGCTCCTGTCTCATTGTGCATAAAGCCTGTCGCTGCTGGCTGGGTGCTGGCAGTAGGGCTGGCACTCGTGTGCTGCTGAGAATGCACCAAGCAGCCCGTGCTGTCAGCACAGATCGGTGTGGTTTTCACAGCTCCAGGACTTTGAGCTCTGAGGACTTTGAGAGGACTTTTTGCTCTGTGTGGAGCAAATCGCAGCGTACTGCTTTGTGCAGTTCCCTTCTGCCCTCACTGAGAGCAGAGCAGGCAGGCCTGATGGCAGCACACACAGCATCCACCCGGAGAGCTGGCAAATGTTTGTTTCAGCTGAGCTAAATCCGTGTGAAGATCTGGATGATTCCTGAACCCATCTAACCCATCTTGGTTTCCATGCAGCAGAGAGATGTGAATAATTAAAGCTAGAGTGAGGAGAAAGTTCTGGCTATGCAGGAGGCAGAGGAGATAACATGGGGGAGGCAGAATCTGTAATGTGAGGGGGCCTGGGAGCTCACACTGCTGGCCTCTGCTTCCAGAGAACGCCCTGAAGTGCTGACGGAGGCTTAAGAGCCTCAGTGAGGTTTGTAAATCTGCTTTGGTATTTTTAAGAAGAAAGCTGTCCGGTGCAGTCGAGCAGTGCGCAGCCCTCCACAGGGCCTCACTGCGTGCCCTCAGCTCCTCGGGGCAGCACGGGGCTGGGGGGGAGCTGGGCCGGGCCCTGCTCCCGGCTGTCGGGTTGGTGCTGGCCAGGTTGCAGGGTGACCTCAGCACTGTGTGGCTGTTCCACGCAGCCAGAGGCCGTGGAGAGCTGGGGAAAGCTGAGAGGGACGGAGCTGAGGGGATCGGCTGTGTGCTGCACCCTGCGTAGGAGAAACCAGCAACCCGAGTGCACAGCAGAGAGGTGGTTTCACTGCAGTCTGTGTATTCTCGTCAGCGTGGCCTGAGGTTTTGGTGTAGCTGAGTTTAAAGTTATGGTCATTGGTTTTGGCAAAGGCAGGTGTTGTCTGCGAGAGACTTCAGGAAATGCTCTGAAGCCTGAAGCTCCTCCCTACAGCAGTCAGAGGAAGGTGTGAGTAGGGGTGGGTTGTCTGTGTGGGTTGAAGCAGCTGCTGTCACATGAACCATGGACGTGCCTCGTCTGGCTGTTCCCACTGTCCTCCATAGCTCGGCACCTCCAGAGCTGTGAGCGTGGCACTGTGAGAGCAGAGCTGAGGGAAGCACAGAGGACGCTTGTAGCAGGGCCATTGCCTGGAGCTGAGGCTCAGAGAAGCGATGCAGAGCCCCGGCACCACGCTGACATGGGCAGCGGGGCTTCCCGCCCTGGCACACCTCCCCAGCTGCCTGCTTGGCAGCGTGCAGTGCGGGGCTGAAGCGAGCCCTCGCAGCCACCCGCCTCCCTGTGCTGGAGGCCGTGCTGCAGGGTGGGGGGGAAGGTGTTACAGGTCTGAGAACTGGCCAACCCCCCTCTGAAGCTCAGCGCTGCTAGTGGCAGGAGCCAAGGCCGAGCAGCCTCCTGCAGCCCCCCGGGTGGATCCCCTCTGGCTGCAGGGAGTCTGTGGTGTGGGAGCAGGAGCACAGCCTGGGGCACCGGGTCCAGGAACAGCAACAAATGGAGCGGTTCTCATCGGTGCAGCTGGCAGCCTGTGAGCTGCAGGAGAGCGCTTGTGCTTGGTTCTGCTGAATCGTCGCTGCTGCCTGGGCGGAGGCTGCTGGGCACATTCCCATGGCGAGATGGCCGGGGTGGAGGAACCTGAGCTCCAGGAAAAAATATGCTCATGACTCACCTCCCTTATTTTATAACACGTCTGCTGCACCAGTGGAGCTGTGCAGAGCTGGAACTTGTCATGGCATTCACAGTGTCAGCGATTCGGACAGGCTGCAGTGAGGTGGGCTCTGGTGCAGGGCTACAATTCTGATAGCAGTGTGGAACTCCTGTGGTTTCTAAATCTTTTAAAAGATAAAAACCCAGGTGAAGCCAAATCTTACCTATCCTATTCCCTTAGAATCCAGGAAGTTACTAAAAAGTTGAAATAACCAAGCTTTCTGTCTCTTTTTGTTTAGCACAAGAACCGTTAACCAGGGACAGCGTTTCTTCATTTAAGCTCTGTGCAGTGGAAATAGCCCAGCTGTGATTTCAGCTGGTGCCTGACCTGCACGAGGCAGAGGATGGGATGCTGGACCATGGAGTTTACTGCAGGCTGATTCCCAGCCCCAGCAGCGATGGGCTGTGCTCTCCCATAGGATTTTTCTAAGTCTGAAATCCAACATGCTTCAGTTGTCTTCTGCTCCACTGACTGCAGTTGTCTGAATTGTTGAAATAAGAAGAATCAACCCAAGTGGGCTATAGCCTCATGGAGAGAAATGTTCTGACCCTGTGATAGGGAGCTGCAGGAGCACTGGGAGGAAAAACACGCAGCTAGGGCAGGCCCCCTCCCCTGGCCCCTCCTGCACTTTGCCCCCTGAGGACACCCTGGGCAGAATGCTTTGCACTTTGGGCCGATTGCTGGATGTGAGCTGAAAGCCAACAGCAATCTTGGCCGCAGTGGGAACAGTTTTCTGTGTTGTCCCAGTAATACTTCAGCTATTAATTGTGTATGTTAATTTTATATGTGATATCCTTAAGAAGAGTTGTCCTGAAAAATTGAAAACCTGACCATGTAGTGTTGGAGGCAGAACTCCCACGAGTTACGGAGATCGGTGCTGTGAAGCTCAGCATGTCAGGTACTGAAGAGTAAAAACATTCAGAGGATGAGATGGGAATGTGAACACATGCCAGCTACAGGCCTCAAGTGGTGGTGGCAGTCCCTCCGGTTTTGCAGTGTTGCTCTCTGCCTGCTTATCTTACTTTCTCAGTCCTGTGTTAATTTAAAAACAGAGCGCCTTCTGGAAACCCAGATCTAGAACTGAGGAGTTCAGAGCCACATGCAGGTACTCAGGGATCATTTCTGTACAGCCCTATGCAGATTTTATTTCTTTATTTGTTGACCAGTGTGCTGATACCAGTTTCATGCATGATTTGTTCTTTTAATAGCAGCTCATCTTTTTTCTTTTTTTCTTCTCTTTCCCCCCAGCTTCTTGGCTCCGTTTGCACGTGCAGTGGAATAGTGGCTGCTCCTCCCAGCGCAGGAGGTGCAGCACCCTCCTGCAGACATGGCAGACGAGGACCTTATCTTCCGTATGGAAGGCATCGACAATGCCAGGTCGACCAAAGCAAACTCTGGAAACTATCTCGATGCTGATAGTGATGATGAAGACAACTACTACATCTGTCCAATAACTGATGATCCGGTTTCTAACAAGTCTGCCAGTGTTAAAGTTGACAATTACTATAGCAGCTTAGCAAAAGCTGAGCAGTACAGTTCCAGCTCTTCTCCCAGAAACTCCTTCAGCTTTAAGGTAAGTGCTGACTCCAGCCTTCAGTAGGGTTTTGTTTTGCTTAGGTGGCATGAGAGAGGAATGTTCTCTCACTGCTTCATTTCTTTTAACTGATGTTTTTCAATAAAAAATAAATCAGTTGTTTCCAGACCTGCAGTTAATTCCATGAAGCCAGCAGTCTGACACTGCCATTGAGTTGCTTGCAGTCCCTCTTAGTTCAGTGGGAGATCTTCGCCCACAGAGGCAGCAGAATGTGGGTGAACAGCTCACTGCCATGATGATCAAACCACTGAAAAAGCATCACGCTGGCTGGGAGGTTTAGAAGGTGGTGGTTGTTGTGGCTAAATTGGGCCAGTCAGAAGATATTTTACTTTGGATTTTGTCAAGCAAGTTAATCCATAGTATTTTTATTTGGACAAATAAAATTGTAAATTATAAAATGGTAATGGTGGGTCTTTAGGTGATGGTTGCTTCTTGGAGAGCTTGTAAGATGCTGACTCTGTGTTCGGGCTCGGTGTCACACTGGCAGTTGCTCCTGACAACGTGCTCGACCTTTCTAACATGGATGGCAGTCACAGCATTGCAGAGCGGTCAGAGGCCCTCCCTGGTGCTTCCTTGGCAGTGGGTCCTGTCCCCATCTGCTCCCTTTGCACAGGGCAAACGGAGGAGAAACCACAAGAGATGAATCCTCAGAAACATAACAGGCATTCACCACGTGGGCTGGATACCCCAAGTGTGCACTGCTCACACTGAACTGGCGTGTCCCTCAGATTTCCTCTGGACTAAGATTTAATGTTTTATTAACGCATTTATTATTAAAATGTTAGCATTATTTATTTAACAGATACTCTGAAATCTTGGTTATGCCTAGTGCATGCTTTATTTCTGGAGGGGTTTTATTTCAGTCAGCTGATATATTAAATAACCCCTTAAAAGTGAAACTGTTTTGTCTGCAGTAAGATTTCTGCCAAAGCATAAACATAAAAATGTACATAAATCTAAGGAAGGTGAGGGGTAAACGTTTAGTGTACACAAGGGGACCGATTTTAATGTGTGCTATGCTAAGCAAGTTAAGACCTGCAGGGAGCTTACTCTGTAATTAGTTTAATACTAAAATCCTGCCTCCAGGTTTGCATAGTGCATGGGAGTTCTGAGTCATGTGGCCAGAGATGAAACTGATAAAGATTTAAGGAACTGCAATTATTTCCTCCTCCCTAAGCTGTCGTGCTGCTTCTGCTGTAAGCTGATGTCCTGCAGCAGAGCTGGCAGAATATGTGTGCCTGTGCTTTGGGCTTTGCGAGGCCTGCTTTGGCATCTTGGCTCCTGTCACAGGTAAAAGGTGTTCAGGTGTGGAGTGGGCAGCTCTCCTGGTGTTGTTCAGGTCGCAGAAGTGGTGGCTCCCAGTGCAGAGGGAAGCAGCCAGCGGGGACTGGCAGCATCTCCAGGCACCACAGCCTGCTCTGCTGGGGGTCTGCCTGTCTGCCCCCAGAGCTGCTGGCAGTGTGGGCCCCTGCTAAGGAAACGCAGAGATGGAGGAGTTACTGCTAGCTCTGTGCTTTAGGCAGGGCTCAGCAGTGTTTAATCAGCTATTGAGCAAGACCCTTCTAACTCATATTTGCCAATAAAAAAAATTGCCAGCTTATCTGAACAGGTTTGTTCACAGATGTTCTAAGAATGAAATTAGAAATTAAGTCTAAGAGTGGCTTTTATGCGGAAAAAACTTTTTTTTTTTTAATTAACAGAGAGAGAGGAGACTATTTGTCAATCAGTTGACTTACCACATGTGTTTTCCTACTTTTGTGTCTCTCATGTCCTGTAGAATGACACACAGCATCGCTCTAAGCACGGCTCTGTGGTTGACCGTAGTCGGGTAGGTTCAAAGAAAATGTGAACACCTTATATAATAGATGCATTGGTTTTTCTTTTTTTTTTTTCCCCTTCTGGGGCCCTTTTTGTTCATAATTTTTTTTCTGAAAGAACTGCTTCCCTCAGCCCATAAGTCATCATGTTAACTGTTCAGTAAAACAAAACCCATCTTTTGTTCTCTACCCTGAAATATCACTTCTTTTAAAGCATACATCTGTAGTTGTTTCTTGACAGTACTTCCTACAGTGGACAAGAACAGAATGGTTGCAAGATGTCTCCTTGGTCAATATGGCCACGTGCTGGAGGAAAATAGCATTTAGCACCATTTTCATGAAGCCCAACTCTCTGTTTGTTTGAAGATCAGAATACAGCTGTGTGCCCAGCACCTCACGAGATCAAGCCCAAGGAACTCATTTAAATCGTTACTGCGTGCCATGGGCACATCACCTTTTAGAGAGGGACCCCACCTGAGAAAGGCTTGACATGGATAATTGACCAGGAAATTCTGCTTGTTTCTGTCCCTCCCTATTCCTTGCATATATGGTCAAGTACGCAGGTTCCCAGACCCATATGAGGTGTGTGTCATCACATGATCTGAGGCACTGCATATTTGTTATCCAGCGTGCAGAAAGGATTTTTCGATGTGTCATTTAAGCTAGCTGCATTTATTGTAGTTTTGTGTTTGTTTCACAGTTTTCTTGTTAGAAAGGGACACATTTCAATTGTTTGTGAGGTGTGCAGACTTGCTGTCGAAATACGAATAAACACAGCTGTTTAAAAACGTGGCTTCTTCAAAAACTACCTTGATGTCATTGCTGAAATAATTTTATACCCTATTTTTTAAAGTTTTGCTTGAGCTTTAAATAGGGAGTAGAAGAATAAAAAGTTTAAAATGTGTAATTGTTACTGCTTCTGCATATCTGACATTCAGCCTCAGAGGCAGTGACAAGGTCTTAGAGATCAGCAGTTCCTTGCTGGCAGAGGTGCTGCTTGACTGGGGGTGCAGGGTGGCCCTTTCTCCTGCTCACCCCGCAGAAGGCATCACGGGATTGTGTCTCCACTTCTCTAGGAGCAGTGCAATATAAAAATGGTGATAAACCTGTTGAGAGAAAAGCATCCGAGAGAGCTGGTAGAGAAGAATTCTGAATTCCGGCAAACTCCTTTGAGTTTTTGCTGTTGACTTGGTGCAGATTGACATAGGTGCTCGTCTGGAATTGTTATAGTTGTTTTTACAACATGCTAATTTCTTCTTTCTTATGCTGAGCACAGTTTGCAAGCTTTGGGTGTTACAGAACTTTTTTTCCTCCTTCATATTGCTCTATTGCTAATGTTCTTCTTATGCTTACACTGCCAGCATATGCTGTTAGCTACAAGAAGTTAATAAAAGAGGATGTCATTTAGGTGTGGCATTGCTATTTCTAGTGTATTTTAGAGATGTTTGCAAGTTACAGTTTTTGAGATTAAATTTGGTATATACTAGATAAGGTTCTGTGCTCAGTAATGTTCTGATGGTGCAAATTGAAATGAAACATGATACAGTGTATTTCTGATCTCATTATATTTAAAAGTATAAAACATCAGGGTGGCCTTCTGTGCCCAATGCAGAAGGGGGAAGGAAAATTATAGAGGAAGTCTGCCATGTTCTGCTCCTGCTCTCACTAGTGCTTTGGGGACTTGGGTAGTTGCACCTCCCTGAAACCTTGGGGTCCTGGCATGCTCTAGAAAATGTCCTAGTGGGCTGCTGCTCGTGTAAATAACGTGCTGGTTTGTAACTCCTTCAGGAAACCTGGAAACATGCTATTGAAAAAGCTAAGCACATGCCTGATCCTTGGGCAGAATTTCACCTTGAGGACATTGAGACGGAGCACGCCACTCGCTACAGGTCTGTGGGTCTTTGTGCTCCTAATGCTGAAATGAAACAGTCTGATGGCTTATGCAAGGGCTGTGTTTGTGTGGTATAGGGTGCGTAATATAATTACATGGCTGAAGACCTTTAAATCATATCCAGAATGAGCGTGTTTTAACTGAGTCTCCCAGGAATACATAAATACTAAACACAGTCAAAAAATAAAACCAGTATCACATTCTTTCTCCCACTTAAATAGTTTCACCATACAGACAGGAAACAAGTATTTTCTAGTTGATTTATTAATTCTGTAAACTTAATCTTATAAGGAAATAAATTCCAATAAAGAGGCAGAGTGCTTAAAATTTAAATAGTTTAGGGAAAAAAACAACGTAACACTCTGTGCCTTTCCCAAAATAGCAGTTTCACTGCTGCCTATCCATGCACTGTTGCTGCATGTGGCTGGAATTTACATCCTTGCAAAGCCCAGAATAGCTCAGCATGATGTACGTGCTGGAACTGAGTCTGGCCTCTAAATTATTCTTGGTGCTTTAGCACAGGCTTTGCCAAAACATTTACCCTACTGACACGGGTTTCTGGGAGGAACGGGTAGGAGTTAGAGGCCAGTTAATTACCCCTTAGCATCAGTGTTTGGGGAGAGCTCCCTTCCCATCACATGACGCTGTCACGCAGCACTCTCCTTCCCCACAGACTGCGTCTGGCCCTGATCTGCCACACAGTCCTGAAATAGTTTGCATACTTTAAAATGCATAAATAGTACAGGTTTGGGGCTACTCAAGTACCCTGTTAAAAAGAGATAGCTCTAATATTTCTGTTTCCAGCTCTCTATTGCCTGCTGCAGACTGAGGTGATGCAGAATAGGTAAGGTGGAACTGGAGTGTCTACATGCATGAAGTACTTGCTGGGGAGTCAGGCTGGAAACACTCTTGTGTTGGTGACTCAGCTCCTGCGGTTTTCAGTTTGGCTTTTACTGCATTGGGAGTTAAGGGGGTGAGGAGAAACCAGTCATAGTTTGTATTACCGTGGGGTTGTGCAGACTTGCTCCTCTCATGGTGCGGTGTCAGGCTATTCTCGGCCCCCCTGCTTGTCACAGCTGTAGCCTGTGGAGGTTGGTAAGGCTGTTTGTGCCCCCGGTGTGCTGCCTAGGCATCACAGAGGAGCTGTACTGCCAAAGCAGATGGGGCCTATTCTGTATTGTTGCAGAATTTTAGCTTCTGTAGTGGAGTCCATTTATTGTCCATAGAATTCAATGTCTCTCTGAAGCAGTATGATTTTTTTCTTCCCCACCTGAAGGACTAACCGTGTAGGGAGGGCAGGAGCACAGTGGGAAGTTGTGTTGAGTGGCAGCAGGGCTTTGAAGCCATCAGTTGGAGATGGGGAAGGATAGGTGGTGGGGATGGAAGGATTTGGGTTCATTGTGCATTCCTGCATTCTTTTTAAAAGACAAAACTACTGGTTTTGCAGGTACAATGCAGTTACTGGGGACTGGGTTGAAGATGAAGTTCTCATCAAGATGGCTTCACAAGTAAGATCACACTGCCCTCCGTGTTTATTAGCAGTCAAACGTATCATTTTCTTCTTATCCCTGACTAGTGGCAGCAGGATGATTTTTTCTCATATAAAAGCTTTGATTCTTCTTTTCTCTTCTCTTGTCTGTTTCGGCTCATCCATTATGTTTCAGTATCCCAGCATACTTTTCTCCCCAGGATAGAGTAGAACATGGAGCCAGCCCTTCCCCATCAGCACTGTAAGAGGCATTTGTTTCCTTCCCAGAGATCTCTCTCCCATCTCAGCCCTCCCGTTTCTTGCTGGCCTCATCTCTGCCTGGCAATAGGCCTGCTCATTTTGTGTGCTTCCAAATAACTTCTGCTTTTAGGGTGAAAACAGACTGAATTTTCAGTGTAGGAGGGTAGAAGCTACTGTCACTTGGCAGTTAAATCATGGGATTAGTGGTGAGTTGGAATCACCTTGCTCTGTGCTTCCTTCCCCTGAATTACTGCTTTAAGTGGCCTGTGGGTTTTCAGTTTTCCTTGAGGATATATGCTATAGAGCATATTTGAGAACTGCTTTCTCCAGGGTATAAAGGGGGGAGGACATGGTTGTGTTTCTTACTAGTTAGAAATTAACATTGTGAAAATGACAATGATGGCTTTTTGTTTTTTTCTTTTCCCTAGCCCTTCGGTCGTGGAGCAATGCGGGAGTGTTTCAGAACGTAAGTGTTTGCTAGCTTTATCTTCACTGCAGTATTTTCTTCCACGGTGACTGGAATTTCTCATAGACATGGAATCTACGCAAAGTGCAGCTCCCTATTAGCTCCTTGCTTTGCGTTTCTAAAAGGCGTAGCTGAGGGGCTTGCTCCTGTTTGTGCGACTCTAGCTGCAGCACAGGGAGTGGGGTTCAGAAAACAGAGTGTTCTCTTAAGGGAAATGCAAGTGTGATGTGGGCATCCAGTGAGCTTGCTTTGGAAAGCCAACCCGTAACCTTTACTGGAATGACAGTGGGATGGAGAACATGCAGTTGTGCCCAGCTCCAGAAAGTGTAATCGTTCTGTCAATTAGCAATTTGTAAATTAATGCTATTTCCACCATCTCTTGGAGACAAAAATTCATAAAAGTACAGAAGCAGCAACTTTGTTTCATTCTTCTTGGGTCTCAAGTGTGCTATAATATCTTTGAATGACTCTGTGCAATCTGAAGGCCATCTTCAGGCCCATATTTAGGCACAGAAAAAGGGGAAGAATAGTTGAGATCATGCAGTCTCAACTCAAAAGGCCTTCCTCAGAAAAACTATCCTCCCAGAGTTTACTTTGCATCACGTGTATCAGACATCTTGTTCTGAGTAAGGCAACGCTTGAACATTCCTTTCAGAATGGTAAAGTGTGATGGAAAACAGGAGGAACTTAGTCTTCCCCCCTCAGAGAGTGTTAGGAAATAGTGGGTATCGCAGCTGTAAATCAGTTTGTGCTGGAAGAATACCCCATTCTGCCCAGGCTCTGGAAATCAGTTGCCTGGAAAATGTACGTGTGCATGTGTAAGCCTCCTCCCCCCACTTTCCAACTGCAGAATGTACAGGGATTGCATTTCACATCTGGTTTCATTTCTGGGAAGAGAAACTCCTGAATGTCAGAAACGTGATGGTTTGAACTTGAGGAAAAAGGGGCGAAGTGGGCGAACCTCAGTGGTTCAGTTTTGCAGTGTTTTGGTATTGATTCATGCTGGTGGCTCTGTGCTTGCAAAGCCATGTAGATAACAGCAGCAGAAAAAGCCTAGGAAGTGACAAATCTTAATCTGCTGACAGTGCTGCTGACATGGCTTTTAGTTCTTGTTTCTGAATGACCAAATTCCACGTTAGGGAATATCTCGAGTAGTGGCATAAACAGAGATTTCTCTTTGCAGCTTAACCTATTGCACAAAGAAAGCACAACTCGTGTCATCTCCCTGCTCCTGAATCTTCCATAACTCACAGGGGTGCGCCTTCCCGCCTGGAGTTCTCTAGATTTTTGCAAGTCTATAGTCATTACAGTGACAGCATTAGCTGCACGTGGATCAATGAACTTCAGGGAGTGTTGGCTTTTAGAAGAGCACATGAAGTGGCTTGTTTTATGCAGCCAAGTTTGTTTCTTTAGAGAACTGGACAGGTTTCAAAGCCTAGCTGCAATTCTTAGCTTGGTTGTTCCTTCTTTCCAAGGCCTGTGTCTCAGTGGCTGTCTGTTCCTGCAGACAATCTGGTGTTGCTTTCCTTTAGAGCCTCTGTGTATTTCTACCTTGGTACGGAGGAAGGAGTGGGAAGGCTGAGAGTTTGGCTGCTGCTACTTAGTTCTTAAAATGTTCAATTTGTCATAGCACCAAGAAGGGTGCAGGGACCCATCGTGTGTTACTGAGCAGAGCATGAGAACTGCTGATATCCAGCCATGCCTTACTCTAGATATTTTTTTCATATTCCTCTCCCTTCAAACTGCCTTGGCATTGCTGGGATCTCCAGCAATACAGCTGCTGCCACAGTAAGGGGTTGTCATACCTTTTTTGCCATCTTCTCTGTTAAGTTACCCAGAGGAAAAAAACGTGCTTTCCTCTTTTACCCGTTTATCCCATATAAATGGATGTGGCTGTTCTAGGAAAGAAAGCCTAGTTGAAATCCTTGGTGACTTTTTTTCCCTCATTTGGCATGAATGTTGGCATCTTCTACAACCACTGCTCAGTCCACTTTTTGGCAGCCAGCAGATCCTCTGTGCTCAGTCTTTTTTTTGTCACTATTGAGGAATCTGTGGATTAAAGATTTGTGCATCAACAAGGGTTAAAATCCAAGGAAAAACTGTCACCTGCAGTTTTCCTTCGGGAAGCACAGGGACACTGAGTAGCTGTCACCCTTGTGTGTTGGTAAAGCAGCAGTTTGCTCTTCCCTGAGGAGAGGTTTGTCTCCTCGTTTCTCGTTTGAAATGCCACTCCCTGTTGGCTTCTACATAAAATTGTTGGCTATAGAACAAGACATTGACATGGTACCAACCCTCCTGGTTTGTTTGTTTGTTTGTTTTTTGGGTGGGGGAGCACGGGGAAGGGAAGGAAGTCAGGAAAGGAGGAAGTTCAGAGTGAACGTAGCGGCAGTCACACGAAGCAGGTGCTTTGGTGGCTCCCAGCCATTCATACAGGATGCTCCTTTTCCCTTTGCCCACTGCCTGTGCTTTGCTCTTCTGTTAGACTATCTGGTATGTGACGTAAGATCCGCTCTACACTGAGGGTAATCCTGATCTCGTGGCCTGACTTTGTCAATGGAGACAAAGAAATGGGGAAGATAAAAAATAAACCACTAATTTTAATTTATCGAAAGTTGATTTGTCTTTCAGGAAAAAGCTGTCCAACTTCTTACACACACAGAACTGGAAAGGTGCCTATAACTATGTTGCCAAGAAGTACATAGAGAGCGTAGGCAGGGAGGTGTATTTCGAGGATGTCCGACTTCAGATGGAAGCAAAGCTCTGGGGGGAAGAGTACAACCGGCACAAACCACCCAAACAGGTACGCTCAGAGATCTTGCCATGCAAAAATTCACTCTTGCTCTTCTATTAAATAGTTTTCAAATGTATTTAGAGGAGATTAGTTGTTCTATTATATTTAATTACTGAGGTAGTCTTCAGCCCTGGTCTGTCTTTCATTAAATGGCAGTTGTTTTTTAATGAAATAATTGCAGAAGTTGCTTTGCGTGTCCAGAATTAGGCACTGTGTGCTTGTGAATGTCTGACTGTTTTCAGCTGTTGACTGAAGACCAAAATCAAATGGTGTTTGCTTTGCTCTTTTTGATGTTTGCCCAGCTGCTTTTTAGATAACCAGAGATGTCACAGTATTTATTTCCAGAAGCAGGCTCAGCAAGCACTTAACTGTTAGTGCTCCAGTGAGGTGGATGCTTAATTCTTGTGCACTTATTTGGACACCTTGCTGGCATTGATATCAAGAAGGGCTGGGGACCTGAGGCTGTTCAGATACAGATCTCCAAGGGAGTGGTCAAGAGCTTTCAAAAAAATTAAGACACTGTGACTTTTTATCCTTTGGGTGCCTCAGTGACAACACCAGCACACTCTGTAAAAGTGCAAAGTGTTAAGCTGTACGCAGCTCCCAGGTGGATGGAGTCAGACCAGGCTTAGGGTATCAAGAGAAGTTCCCGTCCTCTTTGCAAGGGACGTGCATGAACACATTAGATTCGGGAAGAGGGGTTCCACTGTTTTGCCCCCTATAGTTCTGGGGTTCATGCTAAGCCTTTGTACAGGCTTGTAAATGGGGGCAGCTTAGCTTTGCACTTTTCCACAGTGCACAGTTGGATAGCTTGGGTCCTGCTCTTGGTTCTACCACAGGCTGCTTGTGACGTGAGATGCTTGGGTCAAAATGTGTGCTTCAGCGTGGGGGCTTCAGCAATTTAATAGCTAAAACTAGTGAGGACTTCTGAATATGTAAACTATGTGTGCTGCATTCCATAGAAGGGTTAGTTAGTAACATCTGTCTGGCAGCAGTGAGATAAGGTATAGGGTGAAGTGCACAGAGAGGAATCTAGAGAAGTTTTAAATGCCATGGGAGAAAGATGTCACCCAAGTTGTGCTGCTTTCTCCTTCAGGAATGTGTCTGAGACAGAGGGGTGAGACGGGGCAAGGTACAGAAATATCTGAACGGTAGAGTGTGTTCAGTCCTTCTTGGAAGAGGCATTTCTGCAAGCTGTGCAGCAGTTACTGTGTGTTTTGCTGTCTGGGTACAGGCTCTTCGCAGTGCACTTCTAAGATATCCAAAGAAATAAAATAGCCAACATTTGCAAAGAATTTTTCAGTGGGATTTCTTACAAAAATGAGCTGTTTCGGAATGACTGCTTTAAAATAATTTATGAAACTCTCCAATAGCCTAAGAAGCACAGGACTCTTCCTCCACCCCACTGGAATTGGGGCAATTGTTCAGCTTCTTTCCCTGGCAAAGTTTTCACAGCTGGAGCATTCACACGCGCGTTGATCTGAAGACAGTATCCTGTTAGTCACTGGTTATTCTCCTTCCCTTCCCAGGTGGATATAGTGCAGACCTGTATAATTGAAATGAAGAACAGACCTGGAAAGCCTCTCTTTCATCTGGAACATTACATTGAGGGCAAATACATCAAATACAACTCAAATTCTGGATTTGTGCGAGATGACAACATTCGTCTTACTCCACAAGTGAGGCTTTGTTTATTGCTTTCCATAGAAACTGTGGCAAGCAATTTGTTGGCTCTGTCCAGAAGTCTGATGTTGCTGCCAAGGAAGAAAACCGCAGGCTCTACAGTACAATGCGAAATAAATTTCCTTTTTTTGCTGTATGTCCTCCCCTTACTTGGGGCCTGCTTTTTCAGTGCTGAGCAGTTCTTTATTGCATTTCAGCATCTGCTGCTTTTAGTGGAGTTGAACATGGTTAAAACTCCTTGGGAACCATAAGCTCTTTCCATCTAATCGTAATTACAGGCTTCAAAATTCTTCAAAATCTCTTCAAATTAAGGCAGGGAGAGAGACCTCTCATGTATTGCATACTAAGTAGTCTGCTGTTACCTCAGAGCAATACACAAAAGGATGTGGCAGATATCTCATTCATGCAAGTAAACATCTTGTGCAGTTGCGTGTAAAAACTTCTTATCCGTATACAGCATCTGAGAAGGTGAATCTGAGATTGCTTATAGAAACAGCTACAGATTTCAAGTGATGGGGATTCTTGTATTTCACAGAGCTTTTAAAATACTAGCAACAGAGTGCAAAGTGGTCAGCATATCAAAGGTGTGCTTCTGGGTGTTGGGAGTTATGTTAGTTTCATTTTTTTCCCTATTTTTAAGGTATTTGTGTGATCCTTAATGTAAGCAGGATGTTTATGTTCAGTGCTGTGTTTTCACAGTTTGGGAACAAAGTGTTCTGTGAGATTTGCTGCAGCTGAAGTGTTTGTCCATCACCACCAGTCACCTCCCCCAGGCCTGGCAGCACTTTTTTGGAGGCCTTCCCAGAAGATCCTAATGTCTCAGCTTTATGCCAAAGAGAAGGCCTTTTTATACCTGATTCTTGCATCACAGCAATTAAAGTGTGCAAACATACACTTCACTATCCAATACTGAATGTAGAGCCAGATCAGCTGTTCTGGGAGGGCCTCCCACCAGGCACAGTACTGGAAGGAGAAATTTGGGGGATGCTCATGTTTTCCTTTTGCATAATGTGGCAGGGCTTTGCCTGTTGGCAGAAGGAAGCAGTGTCCGAGGGCTGCAGAGCTTGGAGATCCACTGGCTCAGCCAGATTGTTTATGCAGAAGTGATTCTGCGCTGGCTCCACAGCCCGCTGTTATTCCTCCTGCCCAGCATCTCCCTGCTTCTGAAGAAGACTGTGTGGGAAACAGAATTTTCCTTCAGGAAAGAGGAATAAAGCAATCTCCATCATGTGTGCCCATTGCTGCTCTTCACCCTACCTCTGTCAGCCCATTGTTGGGCAAGGCCAGGTAGGAGAAGCCATGTCATAGAGGCAACAGATGGCCCTTTACATTCAGTAGATGTCTGAAATTTCCTTCCCCGTTTGGACTCCGGGAAGCAATTACTTCTTCCCCAACAAATAATGCTGAGTTTAGTTAGCCACTGAATAGGATATTAGATGTTCTTACACAGCCTGAAGGGCAATATTTAGTAAAACAATTTGGCAGTGCTTCTGTCACGTTGTCCAGGTTAAAGTTAGGGGCTTTCATCGTGATGTTCGTACCAGCTCTCTTTCACTAGTACAGCTTTCTGTTTTCATTGGCAGTTTGTAAGAGGTCACAGTCAGTGTTGCTGTTTTCAATAGTTCAAGGTTCAGTTTTCTCAGGCATCTGTGGTTCTTTGCAGGCCTTCAGTCACTTCACCTTTGAGCGCTCCGGACACCAGCTCATCATTGTTGATATCCAGGGAGTCGGAGATCTTTACACAGACCCTCAGATCCATACTGAGAGTGGTGCAGATTTTGGAGATGGCAACCTAGGTAAAATCAATTCTCCTGTTTCATGAGCTGGTGGATGCATATCTTTCCTTCCTGCTGTCTGCTGAGTAGCAGCTACGTGGCTGAGCAAGCAGGCACTTTTCTGAGGGCCTTGGAAGCAGCTGAGTAACTTCTGTTGTAAGCAGTCCTTGAGCAGGGCAGCTGTCACTGTCACATACAGATTTCTGCACAGGCAAATTCAGAGGGGGAGCTCATTTTGGCTTATGTCTGCTGACCCACTCTTAAACCAGACAAGTCATGAAATTAAGCAGCTTCCTACAATTTGAGAGCAGTAATTGTGGCCTTTAATCTCGTTGCCATGTTGCAGGAATGGACACTGCTGAATATAGAGAGGTAAGTCTTGCCTGTTCTTAAAGCTCCAGATGTCCAAGATGTCCATATGTGAAGTTGTTCATAGGACACAGCAAGTCTTGTAAGCAGGATCAAATTTAGACACTTCATTCTCAGTGGTGCATCCAGTTTCATTTATTTATTATATTAGTTTCATTTATTTATTATAGTCTATGCATGCATAGTTTTTGAAGATTTTGCGGACTGCTTTCACTCTCTTTCAGAGTGAGTAAAAACCCTTGAAGATTTTGAAACAGAGAATGAAAGTAGGTTGGGACCTGTGTACTATGAAGCACTTTCTCTCTTTTTTTTTTTTCTATCATTCTTTCTTTATCTTTCGGCTTCTTTGGAACTTCTACCTTTTAATAAGTGATCCATCATATAAACTTTGAGTAAACCCTTTCTTCCTCATTTTTTTCAATGCCACAGGTGTTCGAGGTATGGCCTTATTCTTTCACTCTCATTCCTGTAACAAGATTTGCAAAAGCATGGGCCTTGCACCATTTGATCTTTCATCCAAAGAGAAGGATGCCTTGGATCGTAGTAACAAATTGCTTGTAAGTGCTTGATGAAAAATAGTGTAACTAAGCAATATAGCTGGTTTATTCTGACTTATAAAGCACTGTAAATAAAGCCCAAATATGCTATTTATGGGGCAGATAAAAACCACATTAATTACTAATTTTGCAGTTGAAAATACAGCATTTTGAAGTTGACTGATCTGTACTTGGCTCTGAATTCATGCAGTAGCTTTAATTAATAGGGAATTTTGTAACACAAGGATATTTGGGACCAAGTTTGAATGCTTTGAATGCTAAAATCATTAGTAAGTTTTGTAGGTCTCAAAACTAATTTGGGAAGAAAAAATGAATAGAGCTGCTTGCCTTTAACTGATCTCAGCTTCAATTGATGTTTGCAAGACTGGAACTTGGTGGAACATTCTGAATGAAATTCAGTCCTAAGCCGAATTCTCTCTGACTGTAATAATGCCAGGACTGGGTATTTTGTTGGGATCTAGAGTTTCTCAGAGCAAATAGTTATGTGTTTACTTACCCCCAACTTTTGTGGAGGGCCCTGATAAGCAGTCATGTTGGCTTATGTAGCATATTCAGAATACAATGAAGCATTATTCATGGGATCTTCTTGTTAATTTGCCAAGGAATCAGCTCAGACAATTCTCCGTGGCACAGAGGAAAAATGTGGCAGCAGCCGGGTGAGAACAATCTCGGGGAGTCGGCCTCCTCTGCTCTCCCGCCTGTCGGAGAACTCTGGGGATGAAAGCATGAGCGACGTGGCGTTCGACTCTCTGCCCTGCTCTCCTTCTTCAGCAACCCCTCACAGCCAAAAGATGGACATGCTTCGTGAGTGAGCCTCAAACATACCTTCTTTGGGGGTTCCTAAACATTTGGCCATGTCTTACGTAATTTTGTTAGGTTTAAATGCACAGCATGTTGCGTTTAGTCACGTACTTCTGGGCAGATATTAATTAATGTATTTATTTCTTTGCTTTTGTGAAAAAACTGATGATATCTAGAGCTTTCTCCTTAGGCATGCTATCCTTAGAATAAGATGCACGTATCTTTTGTCCTAGATTGGCCTGTGTTCAATGAGGTAGACAACTTGGTTCACAAAGACTGTGAGCAGCTTGATAACCAAAGGGTGAGTGCCCTTCCAGCAGAAAATGAGATTGCAGTTCCGTAATGAATGTCTCTTCAAAGAACTGTCAGAAAGCTTTGTTCAGTAGGAGCATATAAAGGCCCTCAGCCTGCTTTCAGTGCTGCAGATCGCATTACCTGCATGAGTTTGCTGTTTCTGAGAAAGGAAGACCATTTTATTGAATTCTTTTTCTCTCCAGAAATTTATTTACATCTTGTGTAATTTAACACATAGTTAGTGTGTATCTGCTCCCCTGCCTGCATGTTGTCTCTGGCACTTTTTCCAGCTACTGCGGAATGAAATCTAAACAGAATCCCCATTGATTAGGTCTCTGCAAGTATTCATACTGTGGGATGTTGGAGAATCTCAACTGAGGAGACTGCAATGAGGTTGTAAAGGGATTTTTCCTACACCAGGGCCCCCATACCAGGGCCTGTCCATTAATTGTTTTTATCTTCTAACTGTCTAAGACTGAAAACTACATTAAATGGACTCATTTTTTTTTAATGTATCTAAAAGGAAGCATGAACTTGGACTGTACCTCCTGGGTCATTAAGTCTTGTTCTATCTGTCAGAGGTAGCACAACATAGAACCCTTTTCATCCAGGAACCCAACGTATCTCATTAAATCTCGCCGAAGTTTTGCTCTGTGGAAATGTCAAGCTGAGATCCTTACAAAGAGTAGTGCTAATGCTGTGATGCTTTCTTTTCATCTTCTGCAGGATTTTGAAAATGGTGGAGACAGTGGATATCCCAGTGAAAAGAGAAGTGAGCTAGAAGATCTGGATCATAGAGAGAGGGTAAGAACCTGACTCTGGGTTTAGCAGAATTAAGCCTTCTGTTTGTACTTGAAGTGATTCTCTACAAAAATCTTATTTTTATCCTGCCTGATCTAGATTTCATAAACAGAGGTAACACTTGGAAATAAATGTCCTCATGTTGCAAAATTACTTATTCATCTTGGGAATGTTCAAGATGCTTTTCTAGGAAAAACACTATCAAAAACACTATCTGTAATGAGGAGTTTAATTTCAAATGTTACATTTGATTGCGTCCTGTTAGTTTGTGGGTGGTTTTTTGTTTTTCGAGTTCTGTTTTTTTTTTTTTTTGAAGTGTAGTGTATTGCATTTGAGAAACATTCATTAACTAACTCCAGTCATACTGAATATGACCTGCTTTCAGACTTTTACCCTCTCTACTTTCTATTACTATTTATGGCTTTAGGTGTCACAGTATTTAATGTTGTTCTCAGTTACAGGAAATCTCATGTTGCATATTAGTGGGTTAGGTGGTTACTCCCGAAAAATAAGAACTTACGAAGAAATGCTTTTTGACCTGAAGACTGTGACTAGGTTCTTAGTCTGTAGATAGGAAAGAGAATATTGCTTCAAAGGATACTACTCCTTTTGTCACCTTTGAAGTGGAAAGGTATTTGTCTTGGGATATCTACTTTACAGGATTGAAGTCTGGCTGTGCCATCCTCCTTGCTGTTTCAGCATGTTCCCTTTGGTATTGCAGTATCACTGAGAGAAGAGAATTCACTGGAAACTGTTTTGGTCATTGTCCCTATTTTGCTGGGTAGGAGTAGTCTAGAGGGGTAACTGGCACATATCAGTTTCTTTAAATTAAATGATGCAAATCTTTACATTAATCGTAGGGCCATTCAAACAACAACCGAAGACATGAATCCGATGAAGACAGTTTGGGAAGCTCTGCAAGGGTAAACAAAGCAGAAATGTTCATAGACAATGAGTTTACTACTCCTCTTGTCTTTTGTTCCATCCATCTGCTATTTAATTTTACATCACTAAATCAGATGTCAGTTTTCCTTCCTTTTCAGCTACAGAATGTCTGCTAATAACAACTTACCCCTCTTTGTTCTTTCCTTTTTCATTTTGTCTTCATTTTTCAGTTAAAGAAATACTACCATAAATAAATTGTCACCTCTGCAACTGGTACCTAACATAAATTAGTGATTCTGCCTGGGTTTCTCACTTTAAAAGAAATTGTAGTTCTATGGNTTTTTTTTTTTTTTTTTTTTTTTTGCCTAACTAGATATTTCATCTCTGCACCTTACTTTTGAATTGTGTCCTATACATGGTTGGATAAGATTTTTAAAGCCTGCAGTATTTGTCATATGTGACAGTGGCTCCCTCCTCTGTTTATCTAACTGAGCTAGGGAAAAAGACTGGCTTGTATGTTTTTACAAAATACAGCCTGTGAGAATTAGTTCCTAGAATTGTTGAAAGCAAGCAGCATTTAAAATGTTTTGATGGAAATTCTGACCAGAAGAGTATGGGTTTAATTTTTTGTGCATGGGAAGCCTCAGTGCTTGCAGTGTGATAATCCAGGTGCTTATTTTTGTGAGTACCTCTTTCCAGATTCAGAACTTAAGGATGATGCTTGGCTTACCTGTTGTCATTTAAGGAAGATATATGTTCTTAGGATTAGAAACAGAGGCCTTCACTCTGCTTCTTTACTGAAGAACAGCCATCATTTATTCACCTACTAGCACGACTTTTGAAAGCCATATCTTAAATCACAGTATTTGATGATAAGTGATAGTATTAATGGAGGCTTTGATTTCAGGGCAATAATCCATATGAATAGTATGGAAGTTTTAGGTTGGGATAGAAGTAACAGTATATTCCATATTGCAGATCAGTGTGGAGAAATGGAATCTCTACAATTCTTCCAGAGTCCACATCCACAGACCATCCTGTGTTGCTCAAGAAATTCAGAGGCTTAATGCACTAGAACTTGAAAAGAAAATTGGAAAGTCAATCCTTGGGAAGGTAGGATGGGTCTAATTCTGTTCTTGACAGGTGGAAAAAGAGATCTTGTATTTGTTACCTATATACAGGTGCTTCCCTGCATGAGTTAATTGTGAAGGTGAAAATAAATAACAAGTGCGTAATGCTTTCTGCCACCTAATCATATCTCAAAAGGGATGTCTAAGCTCAGGAACCCATGTATTCCATCTGCCTTTGGACCTGCAATGTTTGGGCTCCTTTCGGAAGGATTCTGCTGTTGATTCTGCAGCAACATACACAACTGACTTTCAGTAGTGACCTCAGAGGTATTTCTGTGCCTAAGTGAAGTATAGGCACAGGGCTTCTGAGGAGTCAGATCTATACTTAATACTGGTGTATCTTTCTTGTGCTACTGTGTTCTAGGTTCACCTGGCCATGGTTCGCTACCACGAGGCCGGGCGTTTCTGTGAGAAAGACAAGGAATGGGATCGTGAGTCAGCTCTGTTTCACCTGGAGCACGCTGCAGACTGCGGGGAGCTGGAAGCCATCGTTGGGTTAGGACTCATGTGCTCTCAGCTGCCGCATCACATTCTTTCTGAGGTCACTTTGGAGGTAAACAAGAAAGATGAAAGAAAATTTTGAAATCCAGAATTGTGTTCCTCTGGAAAAATAATATAAGAAAAGGAGGAAATGGAGACAAAGTGATAACCATGGTTAGGTGTTCTGCAGTCTCTTCAGAGAAAATACATGACTTTGTAGTTAAGATCTTGGACAGAGAACCAAAAATGCTTCCTGTTCATGATCTTGCCAGCAAGTCACTGCATATCTTTAGGAAGCTTTTTTTGAAGTGATCTTATTATTAATCTCCTCAGCAATTTGCAACTGAGCCTGTTAAAACATTGCAGCCATTGCTGACCTGGAGAAAAGCTATTTAGTGTTAGAGGAAGGAAGGGTTGGTTTACTTAGAAACATTCACTTCAGGTTTCCTTTGTTTTTCTAGGACACAAAGGAGAACAGAAAACGAGGATTTGATTACTTGCTGAGAGCAGCAGAAGCTGGAGACCGGCCTTCCATGATTCTGGTAGCAAGAGCATACGATACAGGTGTAAATCTTGGTTCAGACAGGTACTGTGCAGACTGAGTGACCTAACTGGTATAATTGCTGCCTGTCTTCCATTCACATGAAAAGCTAGTAAGTCATAAGTGACACTATGGAGTAATATTTTGGAGTTAACTTCAAACTTACCCAGGTGTGAATAAAAGTAGGGTTTAGGCTATGATATGTTGATACAAAGAAAATCAGCTATCATTCTGACTGCTGGATGTCCATATTTTATCCACTTGTGTGCTCAATTTCATCTCTCATACCAAGATTTCGCCATGATGAATGTGTTGATGTTTGGTTTGTTTTCTTCGGTGTGTGGTTGTTTTTTTTTGTTTGTTTGGTTTGTTTGTTTGTTTGTTTTTTGGCTCTAAACTTGATGTTAAAACTCCCTTCAGTAGGATTTGCATAATTGAAAATCTTGGAGTTAGTGGAAAAAAATGAACACAAGGCTCTTTCAGAAACCTAGCACCTTAAAAATAAGTGAAAAGTATTTACAACTGCTATGTCTCCTCCTTAGTGATTTTTTTCTAATTAAATTGTGAAAGAACAGGAGAAATAAGTGAAGTCATAAACTGACTATAGATAAGATGAAGTTATAAATAATAAAAGAAGAAATGGAAATTTTACAGGAGCGTGGTCTTAAAGCTGAGGATGTTACTTCTAATTAAGGATGGTTTTAAGTTTTTAAGAAGTCTAAAAATGCACTTATCTCAGTACATCTGTCTTAATTTGGCCAACACTCATATCCTGATAGAGGGGCTAAGAAATAGAATGTTGTTTGGTGAAAGGATGCACAGTATAGTAGCTGGATTTTTTTTAAAAAAAACATTTTGGATGTCTTTAAAAGTAGAAAAATATTAATTTCCTTAAGTACCAAATATAGCAGGTGATTATGACTTTTAGCCTGGCTCTTTAGCCCGATAACTCTCCCCTGAGCTGAGTACCTAAGGTGACCCCAGCCTCACCTGGTACAGTGACCTGGTGCTACAATGCAGAGTTAGCCCCTGTGAGAACGCTTCTGTTCTTGGAGACTATCAAAATTCTAAAAATCTAGTGTAAAACTGAATTCTGAATCTACAGTGCAAGCTACTTTTGTTTCCTGTGGTAACAATCTTGTAAATGTTTTTAACTCCAGAGTACAGGACTGGAAGGAGGCACTGTACTGGTACAATGCTGCCCTGAACATGACTGACTATGATGAGGGAGGTGAATACGATGGCACTCAGGATGAGCCCCGGTATCTGCTCCTGGCCAGGGAAGCAGAGATGTTAATGTCAGGAGGCTTCCACCTGAATAAGGACCCACAGAGATCAGGTGAGTGCATTTTTTTCTGTAATCAGTTATCCTTCTGCTTTTCCCCCTACGAGTACCCCAAAAATGAATTATCTTGCATCGTTCAGCTGTTATAAAACATTCAGAGGGTTAGTACGCCTAAATTTGTAAATGAAGTTGTAATGACACTGAGTGATGTAGGACTGAAAATCTTGGGGGGAGAAAAAAGAGTTTTTGTTGCTGACAGGGGCGGTGGGTGGTGCTGCTCCCATCTGGTGGCACGCTGAGTGGCTTGCAAACAGCCTTCATTCCCTGTGAGGCCACTGAACTGCAGGTTGCTGCTTGTGTGTGTTAAGTTACACCCATAGCTTCCAGGCTTTATGCAGCATTGTATTAGTTATTGTGTAATCTGAATATCAGGCACCTGAGTCTATACAGGCTTGTCGGGGGCTCCCACGGGCTAGTCGTTTTTATCATCCTTGTAAATACATCAGCAGCCAGGCTTGTAACTTTGAACTTAAAAGAGTGAAAGCCAGCTTCCCAGCTGATGTAACTCTGCTAACAGTAGTAGAATACACAGTTGCACCCATAGATCTGGCCCTGTGGTGTGACCTCAGTTTCTCTTTTTGTCCTTTAATTGCTTCTGGATAAAGAAAGATGTTTTCTTTTGTTCTGTAAACATGACTGATGCTGTTTCCTCCTCAGGTGAGCTCTACACAGAAGCAGCAGAAGCAGCAATGGAAGCAATGAAGGGCAGACTGGCAAATCAGTACTACCAAAAAGCAGAAGAGGCTTGGGCGATGATGGAAGAATGACATTGCAATTAAGCAATTCTTGTATATAAAATTTTTTTACAGACTTATTATGTTTGCAGCTAAAAAGATATATTTTTGTGGCGTTACCAGTTTTTTGTATTTTAGTTTTCTAACTTTTTGAGGGTGGAAATACAAATGCAGGTATTGTGTAGGTCACCATAGTATATTTCTGTCAGTGTTTTAACCCTGCAGTACAGAAACATTTGACCTTTTATATAGATATATATTTTAACTGTTAAAGGGGGCTGATTTCTTTTTTTTTTAGTTTTTATTTTTTGAGGAAAAGTGAAGCTGAAGTCTGCTTGCGTTTCACATGTCCTGCTTTTTACACAGCAAATGGTCAGTGTGTTTACATTTTTCTTCTCCTCCCCACAAACAGAATAAATAAACTTTCCTAAATTCACAGCACTTCTTCATTTTTGGTGTATCTCACCAAAGCTGCATGTGAATGTAAATGTTCAATTTAAGCATGTGAAGCATGCAGCTACTGTCAGTAACAAGTCCCATTCTTTCAGTGGGCACTGGTTTATTCTCAAACTAATTCCAGATAGAATCCTGACAGTTTGGAGAGGAGAAAAAAAAAGACTTCAGAATGGCAGTGAGGTTATTCAG
Source organism: Penelope pileata (assembly GCA_013396635.1). Lineage (NCBI taxonomy): Eukaryota > Metazoa > Chordata > Aves > Galliformes > Cracidae > Penelope > Penelope pileata. Next base: position 245,766 of record WBMW01004039.1, on the reverse strand, counting down.
GGTGGAATAGGTGTTATTACCAGCATTGCATATTTTACTATTAGAAAAACACCAATGTTCTTGATGAGGTGAGGCATCCAGCTACCTCTCATTTTTCACATTTTGTACTGCATAGCAACATAGTTGTGTAGAATTCTGCTGTTCTCATATAGTAGTATTTGTCCAGTGATACACAGGAGCAAGATCTGTAATATATGGGTAATGTGTAGTTATTTTTACAGTGACATCTCAATTCTCAGCGAAGCTAGAACTTCTCACTTAAAATGAGAATACACTTTCCAGCATTTCCAGAGGGACATTTGAAAAACCTAGGTGATGTTGGTTCACCCGTGTCCATGTGTAGAAAATAATTTATCTGGTTTAAATGGCTTTGTGTGTTTTATCTGCTGTCTTAGGGTTAATGAAGCAATGAAGATATTTTGATAGATTTGAGTTGATTGATGAGGGATATGCACATAGCATTATAGATTTCCAGATTATGTTGGGTAACTTATTAAATACTACCGTACGGTACAAAGCTTATCTTCTGTGGTATTAATGTTTGAAAGTTTTCATCTGAATTTTAGCATCATCTCTTACAGTTTACAACTGAACTTTCTAGAAGACCTCTGTTCTTCAGAAGAGACTGAGAATGGTTTAATGGTTTTAAATGTCAGTTACAGAAAATTGCTGGTTACAAAGAGAAAACACTGTTAGCCCCAAACGGTTGAATTTGTGTATCCTGTCTGCATAATCCTAAGCCAGTAATGTAAGGACAAATACATGGTGGTGGTTGAATTATCATGGCACAGGGATGATTTTTTTTTTTTTCCTGAGTGCAGTATTTTTTTCCAAAACTGCAGAGCCATCTGTACAGAGAATGCAGCAGCTGTTGCTGTTTCTTCCTCTTGGTGAGCAGTCATTTTGCAGGAGATGAACATGAAGGCTTTATGCTTTCTTGGCCCTACAGTCTCCAGAGGATGTTGACTGGGGTGAAGAAGGGGCAGCCCTTAGAAGTGCTGAGTGTCTGTAATGCTTAGCCAGCCTCACTCTAGCAAAGCTTTTAAGAGCATGTGTGGAACTGAACAGGCTGCTAGATGATGCAGCTGATTTCAGTGGAGCTCCTGGCGTGCATGTCCAAGGACTATCTCTTCTAAAATGTAGAAACTCTTCAGGGAACAGAAATGGCTTCTTCCTTTTCTTTGCGAGTGCACCTGTCACTGGGCTCCAGAGTTGCACTCCCCATTGCTGTTTCTGGCAAGTGGATCTTAAATTGTTGTGTAAGCCACATTGAAGCATGATGCTAATAACTGCCAGCATCAGTGGATGCTTTCAGTGCCCAACCAGAGTTCTGCTGTAGGTGCCTAAAGCCTGTTATTACCTCTTGATGAGAGGTGAATGTGCCATTCACCTTTGAAGACAGTTGAATAGTCAGTGTTTTGTGCAAAACTTCTACAGTGTAGGCATTGTAATAAATGCAGACAAAAGGTTTTGTTTTCCCTGTAAGGTGTCGATGCCAACTATTTGAGGTTTTCCTTGAGAAGGAAGTGTATGTGCCACAACCCCACCAAGCGTGTAGGGAGGAGAGGAGATTGAATGCAACCGTCCAAAATGTGTGAGTAAAGGAATAGAGTACAATTATTGACACTTTTTGATGTAGTTTAATTTTCTAAATTCAGTAGTTGCTAAAGTTGCTGAAAGTTCTCTGTAGATCTGATATGTAGATGTTCACACAGCTCAGTAAAAAAAAAAATACCATGATCAGTAATTTGTTTGCAAATGCTACTTTTCTAATGATGTAGATTACCTTCAGTCCTAAGGGGGTATCATGTTATTTAGCTGCACAGTAAGTAGGGCTGACAATAATTTGAAAATTAAAATTGTTTACATAAATATGCACAATTTATTCTGATATTCTTATGAAGAGGAAAACTGTATTTGACAGACTTTGAATGATACTGCTATATGCTGTATTTTAATCTATTCACAATGAATAAAGAAATCTGTATTTTTAAAAAATGTAAGAATAAATCTTGAGGCTTGGCCTGGAGTAATTTACATGGGTGTAGTGTTTCTGAATGTCACTGGGAGCATGGCTTGGGTAGGGACAGCAAGGGGAAGCCTTTGTTCCCATACCAGACATGCGAACACCGATTGCCTGCATCTCTTACTGCCCTCACTCGTGCTGTCTGGCATCATTCTGGTGGTCAATAAAGTTGGTTTTTTGTCAGTTTTCTCGGTTTGTCATTGCACACAGGGGTCTGATTGTGTGGTTTATTTTCCAAACTTCAATCCTACTATTGCAAGCTTCCAAAAATCCTCTGTGTTGTTTCTCTTGTTCCATCCCTGTTTTCATTCAGTTCCAACAGTTGGAAATAACCAGGATGTCACTAGATGTGTAACAGGAAGGCCAGGAGGGTGATGTGCTGTTTTGTTGGAGTTCAGTTTCTCCTGCAGTGCCTGGAACATGCACGGTGAGATGTAAGGACTGTTACAGACACAGTCTTTGCTCAGTCTGGAGAAAAGAATGGAAGTGTTTGGCCTGGATGGTACGAGGAGGAGTCGCTTGTGACAGGTCCAGTATCTAACGATGCACTGTCAAGATCTTCAGTATGGTTTGTTCCCCTTCTTTTCAAGAATGAACTCTTCCTCGCCCTTTAAAGCTGTTAAAACTGGAGCCCTTTTGCCTTGTTATTGCTTTAATGAGAAAGGTATAATTTATTGTACCTGTATAGTTTAAACATGAAATGGTTCTCCAGTAAACACACCTTGAAAGAGCAGAATCTTGTAACGAGAGCCCCAGTGGGCCTCTTCACTCCTTTCTTACACCATGAAACTGGTGTGTTTTGGCACAGCAAGGCTGGTGCCCAGCTGCTGTCACAGCTGGGGTGCTGGCCAGGGGGCAATGGCCATGGAGACTGCATCAGTCAGAACTCCCTGAGGCAGCCAGCATGCTTCCAGCTGAACAGTGTAAACAAGAACGTTGTCTGTTTCTAATTACTGGTCTGTGGGACTGACCAGAATCTCATTCTTCTCCCCACAGGTGTGAGTTCTCATTTGAGTTCAGGGGAGCTGAATTGGGACTTCTCAGCCACGCTGTAACAGAGAAGACCTGGATTCCAGGCGGTGAGTCCGGCTGTCTGCAGGCTTAGGGTCAGGGGTCTTATGCCCCCCACCCTGGGGAGTCTGGGCACCGTGGATGCAGGTGGTGGGGCCTCTCTGTTCTCTGCCCAACTCCTGTCTCCGTGTAATGCAGAGCAATACAAGGAGGCAGACAGCTGGAGTTTTCCAGTGAGTTCACCTTTAATTTGGAAAAAGTTCCACCATCATCTTTTGGTGGTGGCAAGGACCCCATTCCGACCCCCATGGGTGTTGGTCCTCTGCCCTCTGCGGGAGGGAAGGAAGCTCCCAGCCCTGGAGCCAGGCTGCAAAGCTGCAGCCTCGTGGCAGGAGCAGGCCTGGCAGCAGAGCTGCTGCTGGGTGACATGGGGACAGGCGATGACATGGGGACTGATGGGCTGCAGCTGGCAGGAGCCGGGTGTGTGCTCAGCACCATTTGCAGGGGCTGCTGGAGCTGCAGGGTTACACTGGGCAGAGCAGGGCTTCTCCACTCCCCCCTTCAGCTCCAGTAAGGGGGTGGGATTGGCAGTGCTTCCCCAGAGCCTCTCGCGGCCTGCACCCAGCAGGTGGGCAGGTGTTCCCCAGAACGGGGTGAGGGGACGTTCATTCCCAGAGCCACGGCTGCCCCTGGCAGCTGCACCGCTGCAGAGCGCCGTTCCGTCCCCGTGCAGCTGCTGAGCGAGTGAGGGAAAAACAAAGCAGAAGATGAAGTTTGTTTTCTCACTCTTCAAATGGAGTGAGTTTGAACTTTGCAGCAGAGAACCGAAACGCAAAGCTGTTAGGTTTTAGGGGACCCCCTGACCAGCTCCTGCGGGCGCCCACGTGGCAGCTGCCCCGCCCGGCCGTGCTGCAGCCGCGCCCCCGGGCCGGGCGCTCCTAGCAGTGTTCGCGTTTGACGTGGCATCGGCTGCACAGAAAAGAGGCACCGAAAAAAGTGTTGCTACGACGGTAGCGTGGCCGAGCGGTCTAAGGCGCTGGATTAAGGCTCCAGTCTCTTCGGGGGCGTGGGTTCGAATCCCACCGCTGCCAGTAAATTTTTTTCTGCCGCCACCAACGCAGCGCTCCCTGCTGGCTACGCCACGAGCCGCCGGCAGAGCATTGTGGGTAGGAGGAGGGCCGCGGCCCCACGTGCCGGCCGCAGTGACACCAACATGGCCGCCGCCTGAAAGCCGCCCGCCGCGCCGCGTACCGCCACCGGGAGCCGGCGGCCCCGCTGCCCGCGCCGGGCCCGGCGCCAGGTGGGCTCCGCCGTGTCCCTATTGCTGCTCTCGGAGCCGCGGTTCGGTGGGAGCAGGGGGGCTCAGCCTGGGCTGGGGGGGCTCTGCGCGCCCCGTCAGGGTGGTGGGAGTGGGGCGGGGGGCGGNCCGGGCCCAGCGCTCCCGTGAGTGAGTGTGGAGGCGCTGAGGAACGTGCGCGCGGTGCGGGGCCGCCCGGGGCCCGGAGGGAAGCTCCGGCGGAGTGCCGGGGGATGACTGCGCAGTGCTGCCGGGAGCTGGGTCGGAATCCGCCGTATCGCGGTGGTTGGAGGGTGCTTGGGCCGGTTCTGCTGCTCCTGTGCCGCAGCGGGCGGCGGGGCTGGGGGATCGGAGAAGCGCCGAGAGGAGGGAACGGGGCCGGAGCGAGCGGCACGGGGGGAGGCGTGGGCCCGGGGGGCACCGCTCCGTGCTGCTGGCTGTGCTGAGGCACTGACAGCTGTGGTCTCCCCTGTGCTGCACGATTACAGTGAGCAGTGTTCTCAGTGCTGGTGTTGGGGGTCCATTGTTGCTGCAGCCCCGGTGTCGGTGCAGGGCCATGGCAGGCTGTGCTGCTGGCGGCCTCTCCCAGCGTTTGGTGGTCAGAAGGATAACAGGTGCCCAAATGCCCCTCGGAGCTGAGAGGTGGGATTTGGGTGCTCCATTGCCATTTTACGCATTTTTGACCGCAATGTTTTTCATCGTTGGCCCTGAATTGGTGATGCTGAGGGAGCTGACAGGCAGCTCCGTCCATGCTGGTCTCATTGCAAGGAGAGCTGCATCCTGCCCTGCTGCAGAGCTCCCAGGCGCGGCTCACGGCAGCGATCCGCCCTGACGCTGATTTGCAGTAAAGTCCCTTTGTAAAGAGAAGAACTCTCCCAAACGAAATCGTGAGAGCCGTGCTCTGGTGGCCGTGCTCGGTACCTCCCGGCGCTCAGTTCCATTCTGTTCCTCCTGTGGTGTTCGGCTCTGCGCATGCCATGCGCGCACGTGGAACGGTGGCTGCGTGCCTTTGGCGAAGGCCTCGCTGTGATCCGAGGGCTCCTGCCAGCCGTGCTGGTATCACTGCCCCGGGATGTGCCGCTTCCCGGCACTGACCTGTCGTGGTGCTCCAGCAGGATCTGTTCAGGCTGTTCTTCACCCTTAAATGGTTGAGGAAAGCTGCAGTCCCTGTGATCAGACACTGTGCTGACAGCTGGATCCTCCAGGAGACTCCATGCAAAATGCTGAAGGCAGCGTTGGCTGAGGGGCAGGAACCATGTCCTTTGGGTTGGGCTTCTCTTCCTGGCCCAGGAAACCTTCATTTCTGTTTGGGAAAGCGAATTGACTTCCTCAGGAGAGGGCGCAGAGCAGCTGGGGCTGCCAGGAGTGCGGCTCCTGATCCCCGCGTGGGGCTCACAGCAGAGGCATTGCCCGAGGGGAAATCTGCCCCTGTGGTCCCGTCAGTGACGCTCAGACCCAGAGCAGTTCTCAGCCTCTCTGGCAGGTTCCTCGGGTGACTGTGTGGATACAGACGTGATGTTTGGAGAAGCCCATAGGTGTGCTGCGGTGCAGCGGTGTGGTTGGATTCAGTGGTGGCTGTGTGCTTGGAAGAAGCCACCACCGTCAGGGATGTGGCGTGGATGCTGGTGCCTCTCTCAGCCCTGCGTTGCTGGCCACCAGGTCGCTGCCCCGCTCTCTGCAGGAGGCCCAGCACAGAGGTGTGCGTGGGTGGAGGGCAGGGACGGAGCTCCCACACAGATGGGATTTCTGGGTTTGGTGCTCTTCGATGTGGGAACGGTCCTTGGTCAATTTGGGAGAGGTGTTTTTGTCCTGCCTTGGCCAGTGCTGGCTGCTGAGTGGTCTCACGTGCTCTGGGCTAATTAACATCGTTGTGGTGGCACCCCCAGTAGTGCAGGAATCCATCTGTTTGATGTCAGCAGAAGAGCAAGTGTTGCTTTAGCTGAGGGATTGGGTTTTGTCTGAAGGCCTGAACCAGGCATGGCATGGACTCCAGCACTGTCGTTACCGAGCAGCCACGGCTCGGTTAACGTCAGAGCCGTTGGCTCTGGAGTCAGTGGAGTTGTGAAGTGAGATCCATTGTAACCATTTTAAAGAGTCTGAGAGAGGCCACAGAGTTTCTTGGAGCTGTTGGTTAGGACAGGCAGAGCAGCAGGTCTGTGCTCAGCCAGGAGACATGACCACACAGACTTTCTGTGATTCCATGACCGCAGGATGTCGGGGACCTGAAGCCAGGGCAGCATGTGTGCAGGTGTCAGTACTGCCTGGGCCCAGCGCGGGGTTCCCACGCGCTTTTTGCTTCTCCCAGCACTTAAGCCAGGAGCTTTCTCCATGGTCTGCTTTCAAGGAAATTGACATGAGAAGGGAGGCTGTGGTCCCGTCCTCAGTGACAGTGCCAAGTGCTGTGAGAGCTCCCACGTGCTGCGGGCACAGCGGTGGCACCAGGACAAGGGCTGGAGGCCTGTCCTGCCCTCTGCGGAGCTCTGATTTCATGCTCACTCTCTTACATAGTGCTGGCTTTCATAAAAGTTACAGGACCTTAATTATCCTTGAGACTCGTTTGTCTTCTAGAATTGATGGCAGTTGATGGAGCTTGGGGAGTGTTGGGGACCTTGTTGTGCAGACACGTGTGCTCCTTCCGAAAGCGGACTGAACGGATTGCCACGGAGAAGAAGCGAGTTAGCTTGAACAAACACAGGGCTGCATGTGGTAGGTGGCACAGATGTAGTGACTCATGTGTCATATCTTTTTCTTTCAGGTTGTGCCAAGGAATAAGCCAAGAGAAAGCTTTTGTATCCTAGCATGGCAAATGAAGAAGATGATCCAATTATACAAGAGGTAAAAGTGCTTTGTGGCAGCAGTGATTGTACGCGAGGCTTTTCCTGTATTATTCTAGTTCTATAGTTCCATTTCTATTATTCTGTCATTTTAATTGTTCTTACATTGCTGAATCAATCTGTCGTCAACATCAGTGGCTGTCTGTACAGGGGGATGTGGTGTATGGGCCACGTACACAGCTCATGCTGTTTGTTTGACCAGGACATGTTGGCAGGCCCAGTGCTCAGTGGGTGTGCTCAGGTTCTTCACCCCTTGTAGTCTTTCCACCTCAAAACAAGAACACAGGTAGAGAGCTTGCTGCTACCACTCCGTGTTTTCATTGGCCCCATTACTCTCTGGTAGCTGAGGTTAAAGATGGTATTGTTTTGATGAATTAAGATCTGTTACATAAGAAGCTAAAATGTTTTAGTGCCTTCTGCTAAAACAAGCGGTTGTGCTCTGATCCTGGGTTTCCTTAAGGGACTGTTACGTCCCAGACAGTAGCTGCAGTGTCCTGCTCACTTATGTGTGCATCCACACGCCAGAAGCATGAGCACAGGCAAACTCGTAAGGAGAAAAGCTGTGAGGAGTGGGATTTGACAGAAGGTTTCAGAAGATGCCTGAAACAGCAGCTTTTGTGTGTGATATTTGTGACACATCTGTGTGTTTTAGGTGTCGGTCACAAAATGCTAATATTAAATCAGATTTGGCACGTGGGTGTGTTTTGTCTGGCTCAGGAAGTTTTTATCACAAAGTACTCGCAAGGAAGTTAACTTTTGGTCAGGCAGCCAAAGAGGCAAAACATTTTCTTTCTCAAATTGTGATAACAGATTCCCTGCAGCCCCACAGGCAAAATTTTTCGTTTCATTTTGGAGAGAAAAATATGCAGCTAGAGAGGCTGTGTCTCCTGCCTCATCCCAGCTTTTTGTTAAGAGGCCAGCTGCTGAATTTCATGTCGAAATCAGCAGAGAGGAGACCTTTGTCAAGAGTCACAAATGCACTTTATATTACAGTTCATAGTGAAAAGCTGAAATTGGCAGTATTCGAGCTCTAGGGATTGTACTTACATCTGAGGCTCCATCTATCGTAGCTGTTATCTGATGGAAGTTGTTTGTGTTGCTTTTTAGATTGATGTGTTCCTGGCCAGAAGTCTCCTGGAGAAGTTGTATCTGTTTCAGGTATTCCACTTAGTTTTCGTTTAATGAAAACTTGTCTAAATTGAAAGAGCAGTAACTTCACTTACCTCTTCAGCCTGCCAAGATTTTGGGTATAGTCAAGCCCATATCTCAGTCAGCTGAAGCATTTAGGATTAAGTCATTTGTAAGAGAGGAGCGATTGTTTATGGCACAGACTTAGCATTAAATCTCTCCCTGTAGCCACCCTAAGGGAGCTCTTTCAGTGTGTGATGTCTTTATTGTAGTTTGGATAAATCTGCAGTCTCTTGGCTGTTTTCTGCCATCACTGATGTCTGCCACCTTTACTGAACAAACATGTCTCTAGGACTGGCCCTATTTAAGACAGTGCCATCAATATTCATAAAATAATGTGAGTCATTGGAAGAGATCCCTTATGTTGTGGAGATGAAAGTAATGAGTAATTAAAGGTGGAAATATATTAGGAACTTGGAGGTCTGTTTTCCATTCCGTTCACAGAATTTCTCTGATCATTTTATCTTTGTGATTCACTTTTCCCATCTGCAAAATGGAATGTCTTTTGGGGCTGATGGGTGAAATATTCACTGTAAGCTATTGGTGATGCTCGCTGGCAAAGCCTGCTGTCCAGATCTTCTGCTCAGCAGTGCCAGCAGAGAACAGCTGGAGGCAGGCAGACGTGCTGGCACAGGCTGTGCAGCCTTGCATCTGGGAGACTCACGTTTGCTGAGTTTCAAGCACGAACATTGCTTCACGAGGGGTTGCTCTGAGTGTTCTGGAAAAATGGCAGCTCTGAGCAGGCTGCTGCCATGGCTGGAAGATTCCATCTGGGCAACACACTGTCCTCTCAGCATTCCCAAGCGGTTCAGAACAGAGGGCCATGTGGCTAAACATGGCTTTGGTGTCCTGGCTGACCGTGTGGTCCGTGTCCTGTAGGCCAACACTGCGGTAAAAACCCACAAATATTTTACTTTCAGATAAATAAACCTCCAGAGAGGTAATATTGATGAATGAGTTTTTAAGGACTTCTGTCACTTCCTTTTTCTATGGACTAATGTGTGGTACCGTTTTCCTGTTTTATAGCATGTAGCGATGTGTTGGGGGCAGGAAATGGAAAGGAGGCTGTGTAGTGACAAGAGCAGAGGACTGAGGGGAAAGCAGCAGGCTTTCTAGAGCATGCTCCCAAATCTGCTGATGACTCACAAGATCAGAAAGGTCGTTTCTTGATGTCTTGTAACCATCTGGAAAGTGGCTTTACATGTGAGGAGGCAGGCAAGATGGAATTAATTTCTGTGAAGCTCTTTGGTCTTTACGTTAAGAACTTTTATGAAATTGATGTGTTTTCCAGTATCCAATTCGTCCAGCTTCCATGACATACGATGATGTTACACATTTATCAGCGAAGATAAAACCAAAGCAGCAAAAGGTTGGTCATACTTGAGTCCAGTCTGTAAAAGTTGTTTTCTGCTGTCCAGAATGTGCTTGAGAACCTGACATTGTGCTGCTCAGCTGTTTCAGCTGTGCAGCCTGTGGGACCAGATCTCCGTGCTTGGAGAGATGAGGGAGCCTTTTGCTGTGAGTGTACAGTCGAGCTTAGAAGAATGGTTTATGAAGAGAGGAATTGAAGTAACAATGGAAAAAACACTCTAGATATAAAACAGAGTCATTCAGGAAAATGTGGCTGCTATTGCTAATTCAGTCTGTACAAGTTTGATTTAAAAGGCTTTCACAATATTTAGAAAAGATTTGGAGGCATACTTTTTGTTCTGAGTTCCTATTTGTCTTGATTCCTCTCTTGCCTGGCTATGAACCATCAGCAGTCCTGAAAATCAGCAGGGTTTTGTAGCTAGTGAAAGTGTAACCAAAGCCAGAATGATAGTACTTGCTTACAAATTCCAGACCTGTGGCTGTAAATGGCTTATGTAAAAAATGAACAATCATATCTGTGATACTGGGATTTCTTTCTGGGAAAAAGGTGAGGACAGTGCTTCCGTGAACTTTGGAGTTGGGATACCTGTTGTGTTAAGGAATTTTTCTACTAGAATTAGCAAGTGTCTAGCAACCTGATCTAGCTGTAGGTGTCCCTGTTCACTGCAGGGGAGTTGGACTCAATGACCTCTAAAGGTCCCTTCCAACTCTGAGGATTCTGTGATTCTTTGTTTACATTTTAAGCCATGTGCAGACACACAAATCTGGTAGATTTATCACAACCAGGGGCTGGTAACTAGTTCATTTTACAAGCAACATAAAGGGGGGGGGAAAAGGTGAGATGAAGGCTATAATTATGAATTTATAAGGCCTTTGGCACACCCTGAGGAAAAGTGATTGTATTGTTTCAGTATAGAAAGAGAAACACTATACAGGAAAACGCTTAATTTTGAATATTTGTCTGAACCAAAAGATTTTAGAGTGTATTTAAATTTGGTATAAACCTATGGAAGTGTCAGTGTGGGGCTGAAATTTAATTGATTCGTTTGGGGTTCTGCCTTGTTAATCATCTGCCTTTCCTTTTGCCTTATTTAGGTTGAGCTTGAAATGGCCATTGACACTTTGAATCCTAACTACTGTCGCAGCAAAGGAGAACAGATTGCTCTCAATGTGGATGGCACGTGTACAGATGAAACAAGTACCTATTCCTCGTAGGTGTCCTGTTTGCTTTCAGTTGGTTTTGTGGTGGGCATAGGTGTGTGCATGTCCTCCAGGGCCACATCCATCCACACATCTCTTAAATACCTCCAGGGATGGGGGCTCCACCACTTCCCTGGGCAGCCCATTCCAGTGCTTCACCACCCTCTCCATCAATAAATCCTTCCCAGTGTCCAATCTAAACCTCCCCTGGTGCAACTTGAGACTGTTTCCTTGTGTCTTCTCTCTGGTCACCTGAGAAAGGAGACCGCCAGCACCTCCTCACCGCAGCCTCCTTTCAGGTTGTTGTAGAGAGCGATGAGGTCTCCCCTCAGCCTTTTTTCCTCCAGACTAAACAACCCCAATTCCCTTGGTCATTCCTCCCAGCTTCACTGCTCTTCTCTGCACACGCTCAAGCAAATCAATATCCTTCCTGTAGTGAGGGGCCCAAAACTGAACTCTGTACTCGAGGTGTGGTCTCACCACTGCTGTGTGCAAGGAGTCAGTCACTTCCCTGGTCCTGTTGGCCATGCTGTCTTTGATGTAGGCTAGGATGCCTCTGGCCTTCTTGGCCACCTGGGCACGCTGCTGGCTCACGTTAGCTGGATGCTGACCAGCACCCTCAGGTCCTTCTCTGCTGGGCAGCTTTTCAGCCACTCTTCCCCAAGCCTGTATGACTGCATGGGGTTGTTATGACCCAGCACTCACCCTTAGTGAATGTCGTGTGCTTGGGCTTGGCCCATTAGTCTGCCTCGGTCCCTCTGAGAGCCTTCCTGACCTCAGGCAGCAGCCTTGCCTTCCTTGGTGTCATCTGCAAACTTACTGAGGGTGCACTTGATATCCTCATCTGAATCACTGATGAAAATGTTAAAACTAGCCTCAGTATTTGCTGCATTTGTTGATAGACCGTTTTGGGACTCAGTGATTTCAGGCCTTTTAACATCTGTATGCCACATTGCCTGTAGAATATAATCTTACAGCATTCATCTGTTTGCAGGAAGCTGATGGACAAACAAACTTTCTGCTCTTCGCAAGCTGCCAGTAATGTTTCCCGCTACGCAGCTGCTATTTATAGAAAAGGTGACTTTGTTTTGTTACCCCTCACATCAGTGATACATACTAATTTCTGGGTTAAAATAAGAACTGTTCTGTGTTTTCAGTAGCATGGGCTCATATTTAATTGATGCTTCTCTAAATAAAGCGGAAGTTTTCGTTATGAATGTCCCTGGAGTCCTTGAGGAGGTCCAGCAAAGTTTTAAATAATACAGCAGAACACTGTAGGTTTGTAGATGCCTCCAAGATCTTAACAGTTTATGATGGCCTGGAATACACATTGTAGTAAAAATTTATTTTTCTCACATTATATTATCTCCATCTAGTTGTGGCTGTTTTATTTGCCTGTTCAACGCTTTCTGCCCCTTTGTTGTTTCCTAACGCCACTGCAGAATTTTGATTTGAAGATCACTTGAGGTGAACATACATAGATTGTCTGCAGGGATGTCTGTGTTGCTAGGAGTCCTGCTGAAGGATAGGTCAGGTCTGAGCCAAAACGGAGCTCTCTGTAAGATCTGACTCCAACACAGAAAAGAAAGTGACAGGAATACTCCTTTGAAATTCTGAGCACTGGATGAATCTTTCATTTAAATCCTTTTTTGCTGTATTAAGTATTTATGTTCAATGGAAGCCGTGCTGTTACAGAGGTAGTGAGATGATGAAAGTGCTGTCTCTGTGCACTAGGGAATAATGCTTTTAACCAATATCAATTCTCTCTTTCAGGTGAACTTCACCTGACTCCACTACATGGAATTCTTCAGCTGAGGCCAAGTTTCACCTACTTGGACAAAGCTGATGCAAAACACCGTGAAAGAGAAGCTGCTAATGAAGGTAAGCGCCACGTGAGTTGTTTCCTTTTGAGAGGTGGGATACAACTTCTTTCTATAATTTTGTTCAAAGATGTTTAATATAACAATGAACTGATTATAAAACCATTTCTCAGCATAGTTGCATCAATACTTTGGTGACTGCAGTGTAGGGGGCTGGCAGGGGGATGGGAGGCAGTGGGGAGTTTCAAAGGGCAGCATTAGGAAGTGTCACCGCTGCCGCTGAAAAGCAGCAGTGCAAAGCTCGTGGGAGCAATTTCTCCTATCACAGGAGCGATGTTGTGCTGCATAGTTCAGCAAACTGCCTTCCTGCAGAGTAGGCCTCCAAACAGTTACAGATTGGCTTTGGTGGTTTTATTGCAATGGTGATTTTATCCTGTTGTGTTTTTGACAGGTGGTGATTCGTCCCAGGATGAAGCTGAAGATGATGTTAAGCAAATTACTGTATGTCCAGATTTCCTTTTGCTGGTAGTTCAGGCGGCAGTTCACAAAAAGCATGACAATTCAGACCCAAATAAATGGACAGGAAACCTCAGCTGGTTCTGGTTTCCTGGGCTTGGGAGGGGAAGAAAGGAGAGACTTGCAATTGTTGCACAAGCATAAAGATGGCACTGACAACAAGGGGTGATTCATTTGAGTAAGGCCCCTCGCCTCTGTTATTTATATGCCAAATAGATAATGCAGGTGTTTTGTTTCAGGAGTTTTGGAGCTGTATTTAATGGTGCCCAAATCCTCTAGGTACGATTCTCCCGCCCTGAGACTGAACAAGCTCGTCAAAGACGCGTTCAATCTTATGAGTTCCTGCAGAAGAGACAGGCAGAAGAGCACTGGGTTCACCTACATTATTATGGCTTGAAGGTAAGCGTGTGCAGGCCTGAAGGCTCAGCCAAGTTAAACCTGGGTACATAGGAATCAGGGGTTCGTCAGAAGATAGTGAAGAAAAGCTGGTCTGTAGGCTTGAGCTGACCCTGCAGTGCTCTGTGCCTCTGCCATTGGATGGTGCTATGGGCTCTCCACACTGGAAATGGTTTAGAATTAAGAATTGAGCAACCAGAAGGGGGGAGGTGGGTGGGTTTCTAAGTCCAAGAATCACTCAGATCTTAACTTAGTAAAACAGCCAGGGAATCCAGTCAGTTAAGTGTCATAAATCCTGTTCCTCTGACACAGCGTGCATGTCTGTCAGGAGATGCTGAAGTCACATCACCTGAAATGTTTCCACATCACATGGGCATCGTTCAAGAAGGCTGACAACAGAGCATCATTTAGTGAGATGGAATGCTTGAATAGTGCAGTGAGGACGGAGTGGTCACAGTTCGGAATGAGGAGTCTATCTGACATTTTGTTTTCAGGATGTGGCAGTGACTCCTGTTTTTCTCCATATCTGCAGGACAGCCGTTCTGAACACGAGCGCCAGTATTTATTCAGTCAAGGTCATGGCCTCGCTGAGAATACAGAATTAATTAAATCGCCCAGGTAAAGGTTTGAAGGTTTTCTACAGAAGTTAAAATAATTTATTGGGATTGTTTTTAGACTAACAAGCAGTTATACTCTTTAAAAATATGATCTTTGATACTGATAGTGCTATCCATGATAGAAGTTGAATTGTTTAAAAAATTCAGAGACAAAGTGGTCTTCAATTAAACGGCTTTCTCTGTTTCCCTAAGATTAAACCCAGTCGCTTCCACCTGAGATCATGGCCTTGTGTGTGTTATCACAATCTGGCATTGTTGAGACTGAAGGTATTGTAAAGGAGAAGTGAAAAAAAAGCTCCTTCTGCTGAAAATAAAATCACAAAGCAATTTTTTATAAGAGTTGCTAACAATGGAAGTTGCTGGATTTAGAGTTTTTGAGAGACACCTGAAACTACTCGAAACTTGTATTTGTTTCTTGCTGACTGCGGCTCTATAGGAATCTTCCCGTGATGCAGACAGTAATAATGCTTTGCTGTAAACTGATACAACCACGGCCCAAGTAGTAGGAGCGTGGCAGACTGCCTCTCTCTCTAATGGTGTGGGTGTGGTTTGTGTAACATTGACATCTCAGTGGAGCAGTGCTAGGTGTTCTGAGAAGTCCATGGGATTTGATTCTTTCCTCGCAGACACTGGCAATTACATGGGTAGAACTGACTGTGCTTGGTGCTGGCCTGACTGACAGCAGGACTTCACCTGGCCCCACTTAGTGCTGTGTCAGAGCACCTGTGTTTGGAGTAGTTACTCTCGCAGTTTCTCTATTTCCACACAAAAAGGAGTACAGAAGAGCTAGGATTCTGACTCCCAGTTATTTCATGCCTTCTCTTTGGACAGTTGAATGTCCATAGCTTTTACTAGCAGGGAATTTATGGAGGAAGATGGGAGAGGAAAGGGGAGAGCTCTCCTTTCAGGCTAGTGTTTGCTTTGTGGATTCACACAAGTAGGATTGCTTTAAGCAAGAAATTAAACTTAAACTTGGGAAATCTCAAGACAAACATTTTAAGGATGTGTTTTCTTTTCTTGTAGTGAATATTTAATGATGCTGATGCCTCCAAGCGTAGAGGAAGAGAAGTAAGTGTCCAGAATGTTCAACGTTGATGTTGTCTCGATTCCTTTTCATGAGCTGCAGCTCTGTTGTTTATTTGCAGTGACAAACCAGTGGCTCCAAGCAATGTGCTTTCCATGGCCCAGCTGAGAACTTTACCCCTTGCTGATCAGATTAAGATCCTGATGAAGAATGGTTTGTAGCTTTTGTAATCCGTTTGCACGTTACTTTGTGACTTCTGATTGCCTCAGACAAAATACCTTTCCTGTCACCCTGCCAGACAGTGTCTGGCTTTGTGATTCTGTGAAGCTTTCAGTAGCTGAGCATTTGCTTGAGAAGCCTCAGTGTGCTCTTTGGGAAAGAGTAGAGCAGTAATGGCAGAACTGACAGCTGCTCTGTATGTTTGCAATCAGCTCACTCTTAGAATAATTTCCAATCTGTTGGTAGCTTCCAGAATACATTTATTTCTGCAGTTATCTCCTGGCATGGGGAGTCTGACTTAAAGTGGAAGGTTAATGTGACAAGCTACAGTTTGATATTGTCTTTCCCTGGAAGTTTTCAGTAATATGCACTTCTTGAGTGTCACCTGAGTTTTATTCTGTCTCTTCAGAGTTATTCTCTAGTGAGAGCAAATCCTGAGACCTTGCCGTAGGAGCTTCCTGTCTTGTCAGGTGTCTCCATTTCCACATATTGCCAGAGGAGTAGATTTTTTTTTAATTTATGCATTAATTTAGGACTGGTTAAGCTGATTAACTTTGCAACATGAACAGTTATTTTTTGAACGGATACTGGCTATGGGTACTAGAATTTAGTTTTTGATATTTTTTCCCCCTAAGATATGGCTGTGACACAGAATTTCAACATAAACGTAGATCATCATATCCTAGAATTAAAAATCTGTTTGTACTGTGTGTACTGAGGGAGCCCTTAATCTGCTGTGTGTTTTGCCTTCCAGTGAAGGTCATGCCGTTTGCCAATCTGATGAGTTTGCTGGGCTCCGGGACCGACTCTACAGCAGTTCTCCGCTGTATACAGCAGGTGGCGATGCTGGTCCAGGGAAACTGGGTGGTGAAGAGGTATGGCTTGTCTTTGTTGCTGGGACGTGGTTTTCTGCTGTAAGGAGAGAGTCAGAACAATGGATCTTATGTAGTCATCTTCACTCTGTAGCTATGTTCTCAAGTCACAGTACTGTGAAATCTTGATTAAACGTGAATATCAGTGCATATGTGCTTTGTTCTGCAGGAGGATATTAAAAATTCAAATGGATGATGCTAGATGATAGTACTGCTGTACCTAGCCCAGCTGAAATCATGGCTGAGCCACAATGTAATCTGCATTTGCATTTGAGTTGTCAGTTATTTGTTTTCTTCGCTCATACCCTTTTGTGAGAGGACACTTATGAATCTTTCCAGAGATCAGTGTCAAGTATAAATGCAGAAAATGAAACCATCTCAGCTATAGTATTTCTTAGCTAAATTCAGTCAGGGCAAGATCTTTGTGCAGTCATTTTGCTGTTCATCAGTGGATTCTGCTCTTGTCAGCTGAAAGCATCCTCTGCCTAGCTTTACCAGTCATAAAATGGCATTACAATCAAGTAAAATGGCAGTACAAAATCAAGTGCAGGGTACTGAGTGTATCACATGAAATGAAATCTGTGTCATTCTCCTGTTTATTAGAATAAGGCATCCCACTGGGAGCTGAAGTCTGAAGAGCAGTATGGTTTTTTCACCTAGGTGGAGCCCTGCACACAGAGAATTACAGTCTGGAATAGCTCTCAGTGCTAAGATGTGTGGCAGCAGTTACCAGTCTGTCTACTACCAGGGTGTTTCAGCTGTTGTGACACAGGCCTGTGTTAGCTGTGTGAATAGTCTGAATCCTTGCTGTCCCTCCAGCCATGCCAGAAGGAAGCTGGGTGCAAATTAGAAGTGTTTCAGCACTCAGGGTGTTTTTGTGTTGTAGCTGATTCTTTGTTGTTTGTCTGAGGAGTCTCTGTATACCTCCAGTAGATGTAGCCTGTTTGGGGTGGTTGCACGCAGAGCAGTGCCTGCACATCACAGCTTTAAGTGAAGAGGCAACCCATTTCTCTAGCCTGAGTAGGATCAGGATCATGACTCTGAGTTGCCTCAAGGCTTTGGAGTCCATGGAAATGAGTGTCATCCAGTGGGTCTTGCAAGCAGACCTGAGTCTGATTGTTTCAAGCATGAGATCGCATAGCATTGTTCTCTTTAGTCCTTGATTGATGGAAGGGAATTAAAAAAAAAAAAAACTCATTCCCATAGATCAGTGTTTTGGCTAAGTGCTACCTTCAAGGCCAAGGTCAGCCTAAGCATTTCTTAGGATCATGTTGGTCTTGTTTACGGTGATGCCAGGGAGGGTAGGCTTTGCCAGAACAAAGCAGAGCTTGCACCTGTGTTGCACACATCTGCTAGTCACAAGGCTAGGCCTTGCTGGTGTAAGCACTTCTTGTGCTAGTGTAATTGCAGCAGAGTAATTACACTAATATTAATTTCTTTAATGAAAATGATGCTTTGGATAAAGGTGTAATTTAACTGCAGAGCAGGGAGCATGTTTGTTATGTTAATCTTCACCAATGCCATATTTTGCAGTACCAAGTAACTAACCCATCTTCCTTTTTAATTAACAGTGATGTCCTCTACCCAAAAGATACATCTAGTCCACACAGTGGAGTCCCCGCAGAAGTGCTTTGTAGAGGCAGAGACTTTGTTGTAAGTACAAAAGAGTTTGTTGTTTCTAAAGGCAAATATTGTTGAAGTTTGCCTGAGAGCCATGGCTTTGCAAAACTTGTTTTTGCATCCATCTCTACTGCAATAACGTGTCTCCTCCAAAGAAATAATTTGTACTTTAATCCTGATGGTGGTGTTAAAAGTCTGGCATGGGAGCGTTGGTGTGGATTGGCATTGTGGCTCTCTGCTAAGTTCAGATTTCTAGTCATTAGCGGTGTGTGGTATTCATCCCTTTCTAATAAAAGTTGTAGAGCCCCTATCACATAGCCTCCACAATGTGGGGCTTGCAGAGAAGCCAGGGCTGGATAATGAAGTGCTTGTTTCTCAGATACATTTCCGTGGGCTCAGGACTGCAAGGTCTCAGGAGGGCAGTGTGGGTAAGCCTTGTGCTCCCGGAGCATGCACTGTTGATCTTTAAAAAGGATTTTATTCCCCAGAGCTGCTAATCAGTGAAAGGACTTTGTTCCTAGGCACCTTCTGTGAGCAATAGCTGCATATGGAGGTTGGAATGCATACAGGTCTTGTAAACACACACGTAACCACAGCAAAGAGGAGCAACCTCTGCTTTGTGTCTATTTTTGCTAACCGCAGAAAGAATTAAGTTCCTGAGTGGTTCCTAGGTTCATATCCAGTTTATGGCTTCCACCCATTGAAAAGAAATTAACGAGTGCATTGCTTTTATTTTTTTCAGTTAGACCCGAGTGTTCCCCTTGTTTGCAAAGTTTATGTGATTTAGCTCTGAATAGGAGCATACTGTGCAAGAGGCCTTAAGGACATTACAGTACTAGTGTAAGATGAAACTGATGGTGATTGAAACTGACTTTTTATTGTGTCTTGATGTCTGCCCAAGACACTGCCATATGGAGATCTGCAGTCAGGTGTGACCCAGTGACATTAGTCTTTAGGACACAGCAGATTAGGTGACACGTCATGCGTGAAGTTCTAGGGAGCAGAAATTATTATGCTTGGTTAAGTTAATGGTAGTGTTTAGCAATTAAAATGTAAAGATAAAGGGTTTAATATGGGTAGAAAGTACTTCACCATCATTTTAAATACTTAAAAGACCAATAATGACTTTAGTGTTCAACTGTTCCGTACTGCACTTTGAGGGAGAGAAGGTAATTTCTACCTTTTCTCTAAGCTGCTGTTTTTTCCCAGTGTCTCACATCATAATTTCAGAGGACATTAGTTGTTTCTAGCTGAGGGTGAAGTGCCTAATGAGAAATGGCTGCCTCAGAGTTGTGTGCAAGGAGAGATTATAGATCTGTTTCCTTTAGATGGCTGCTTCTTGTGCTTTAAAACTGAAATGCCCCATGCCCTAAGGTGAGCATGGTGATGGTGTGTGTTTGTAAGAAGAAAGAAACTGAGTCAGAAAGAAGGATGTGTGGATGACGTCAAACAACGGGGAGAAATTGGCAGTAATGAGATTTTGAATTCTTCCCTATATTATTAATACACATAAAAAAAAGAGGTTGTAGTCCATTTTAATGGAGATGGAAAGAAATCAAAGGTCATTTTCAGACAGTGGTTGTTCTGCCCAGATCCTCACCTGTCCCGTTAGCCTGCTGCACGCGAGACCCTGGGAGCTGCTCAGCAGAGCACCCAGCTTTTCCATTAACTGGAGACAAGTAGGTGGGTGAGTGGCCATCCCAGCATGGCTGTAGGTGGCTGTGATGTGCATTGAAGAAGGCAGCAAACAGTTTCCGGGAGGCTGTGTGCTGCAGAAATGCAGCAGTCATCAGCTTCTATAGACATGACATCTGCAGAAGTGGAAGAAGAGGTTTTTTAGGTTGGTTAATAGATGTGCTGAAGCTGAGCCTGAGGTGTGACTTCTGCAGTTCCAGCGTCACTGCATTAGGTGGGTTTTTTTAAAAGCTGAAGTTAGAGTTCAAGAGATTCTTCATAGCTTTTCTAGTCAAAGGTTCACTAAGACAAACCATGGACTCAGAGCTGCCAGTACCACGTTCATGGCCATTTGAGCAAGGAATAGGCCGGAGAGTGTTTTCCCACTCCCCATGTGAGCGTCACCTGCTTCCATGTTCTTGTAGGGAGTGGGGTTTCCATTTTTCTGGTAACATTGTTGGACAGTGTCATTACTATGACTTCAGTAAAATAACTCCTAAATATAGTTATTAGGGTTTTTTCCTTTATTTCTTTCCTAGATGTGGAAGTTCACCCAAGACCGCTGGGTTGTGCGAAAGGAAGTGGCAGCAGTTACAAAAGTGAGTGATTTTTTCTTTCTAAAACAGAGGTTGGTGGTAACTGTTGGGCATTCTCTGCAGGTCGGTAACAGGTGCTGCTGCAAGCCTTTTCTTTCAGGTTCACAGTGTCTGCATTACTGCTGACTTGCAGCATTGCTAACCAAGGCATGTCTTCACTTTGGAACAGGTATAGACACTCTTTATAGAAATATTTCAAGCAGCTCCCACAGTTACCACAATTCCACAGAATGTGACTGTCCTTGCAGCTGAGCCACTGGAATGCATCTTTGTCCCCTCTTCTGTTTTGGTGGGAAGCTGGACATACTTTGAATCAAGCTAGCTGACAAAGCACCAAAGCAGATGAGAACTCATGCAGTCTGCACTCGCTACTCTGCTTTAGCAAAGTGTGTTACAAAAGAGCAACACTTCTGATGGCATTTGCCAAAGCTGCCAGTATTGAATAAAAGCTTTAAAACCACTCAGGCACCTGAACATTCTACCAAAACTGGTACATGAATGAGAAACATAATGTAAAGAGGGAAAAAATTGTTTGTTGAAAGTGCCATAAAATGACAGAACACGAGTCAGTTTACGTACCGAATGTACTTCTGGAATGTAAGGTCCAGTGCTGCTTAAAAACTGTGCGTGTGTAGGTGCAGCATGTCTGACCAGAAGCTCTAAAATAAGATTAAAATTGTAGAATATGCTTCTCTTCACAACAGTCTTTTCATCTCAGTTGGGAAACTGCCTTTTCTTTACAAAATATGTCATGAGCTATTTGACTCTCAGATGATTAATCACCGCTGCTCCCTGAAGTGCTGTGCCTTTAACATTGCGTGGCAGTGCTGGTGCTGCAGAGGATAAGTATCTCTGAGTGACTTAGGCATGTGTTTGTGGAGGTGCCCCATGCACACCAAACCAGTCCTGCTCTTCCTGTCTCATGGAGCAATGCTCACTGTTCCATGGCTGTAGATGCCCTATATAAATTGACTTCATGTGATTTTTCCTTTTTTTTTTTTTTTTCAGCTTTGCCCTGAAGATGTGAAAGACTTCCTAGAGCACATGTCTGTGGCAAGAATAAACAAAGGTTGGGAGTTCATGCTCCCTTATGATGAAGACTTTGTTAAGAAGCATCCAGATATAGTTCAGAGGCAACGTATGCTGTGGATGGGCATTCAGGCCAAGTAAATGACTTGCATTATTTTGGGGAGTAAGCTAAAAATTGAGATGTATCTAGCACGAGGTTTCTGTGGATGTTGGTGGGCAATTTGATCAACGTTGCCTGTAAGGGTTACCCCTCAGTCACCAGGCAGTAGTTGGGAGTGTGGTTAGATGGGGACTGTGTCGCCGTGTCATTCAAGTCACTCCTTTTCCTTGGCTTCCTAAGAACAGCTGTTCAGAAATGAAATGTTCTGGTTAATCATAGAATCATAGAGTGGTTCAGACCGGAAGGGACCTTAGAGATAATCTTCTTCCAACCCCCCTGCTATGGGCAATATTTAAAGCTGGCATGGCCGCATGCAGGCATAACAACAAAAACTGTACTGGTATGTTTTTCTATGTATTTCAGATTAGAAAAGGTCTACAATCTTGTAAAGGAACACTTGACACCAAAGAAACAAGAGACACAATCAGGTAAATGGAATTGTGTTTGGGTCACCTTGAAGCACATGCATCTCTCTCTGTATTTCTGGGTGATGTTTTGTTGTTTCTGTTTTTGAATGTGGTGGGGACTGGTCTTGTTCTGTCAGATATATTTCCTTTCTTGTGACTTTCTCTGCGTTATTTGAGATGCCTTGGTCTTCGCTAATGTTGGTGATGTTAGTGGTGACACAAGCTTACTGTAGCAGAGCGTGGAGGATTCTTTGGCACTGGGAACTCTATTTGGTAGTGTGAAGTCAGCTGGATATGTTAACCACTTCCTCATTTAAGGCAGCTTCTATGGTGTAATGGTGTAAGCAGCTCCTGAATTGAGGGCAGGGCCAGAGCACAAATAATTCTCACCTCTCAGTTCTGAGGCTAATGTGCATGACGTTGAGTCATTCCCTTTTCAGCTCCAATGAAGCAGGGTGGGATTTTTATTTCTCCTCATTTGCAGTGGGCCCTGTGGTGTGGTTGAAGGCTGAGCAGATAATGAGGAATGTATTTGTTGGGGCTGTAAGGTGTGAAGTTGTCTCTGAGACATCCCTCTCCTCCATGGATGCCAGGAAGAATATTAAAGTAGCTGTTCTGTAATCCTAAAAGGTTGTGAAAACTTGAGATTCCAGAGAGCTTTAACTAGGCATTTGGCTCGCTGCCAGACACTGGAGCCAACGAAGA
The DNA here is from genome assembly GCA_013396635.1 of Penelope pileata. Taxonomy (NCBI): domain Eukaryota; kingdom Metazoa; phylum Chordata; class Aves; order Galliformes; family Cracidae; genus Penelope; species Penelope pileata. The sequence goes on along the minus strand of WBMW01004039.1, from coordinate 223,184 downwards.
GTATAAGCAGAACTGACAAATGTGCATAGGAATCCATTTCAATACCCTGTGTCTGATCTGCTTGGAAAGATTAGATGCTGGGCTATTTGGAGGGGATTAGTGGGCCTAATGCTGGAGAAGATAGCAGCATGTGTGCTGTGTGGGCTTTTGCCTTAAATACAGCACTCCTTCCCGTGGGATTGAGACTGCGTTTCTCTTTTGCCAGCACACCCTTTTCTTTCACCTTTGGGTTGCTGGACATGCACAGGACATGGGAGGAGGTGCAGGACTGTGTGGGAAGGGATTCCCTCCTGTCCCTTTGTCCCCACTGATGAGTAACAGTGCTTAGAAGGGAGTCTCAGGCTGCCGTACTGTGCGCCTCGTGCACAGCCCTAGCTGTTCAACAAGTGCAGTTTCTCTTTGCTTCAGGTTCCTTGACTGGAACACCCTTCCACAAGAATCTGGCTTACAGTTAGCAATATGCTTGTCTTTTTTTTCCCTCTTTTTTTATCTTTATTTATTTTGAAAGTAATGAGGAGGAGGAGGAGGGAGGGTAAGTAAAATACAATCAACAAACCAAGCTTATGCCTTAGGTTCCATAGGCAGTGTTGTTTCCTGGCTTTATTTCCCTGTGAGCCATTCAAGAAACATTCTGCAAGACTGGAGTCCTGGTTGTGGTGAGATTTTATGGTTCCTTTGATTTTTTACCAGGTAATCCATTGCTGGTTTCTGGGGAGCAAAGAGTCAACGTGGCAAAAGCAAAAGTCAAGCAGAACTACGGGCAGCTGGAGAAGGAGTTCCAGAAGCAAAAGGCAGAGCTGAAATCAAATGACGCTTCCTCCAAGATAGATGTTTCCAATATCCGCATCAAGGAGGAGCCTGTGAGCGACGAGGAGCCCATGGACACCTCTGCCTACGAGGGCCTGAACAATGGCCTCGTCAACGGGCTGCACGCGGAGGAGGGCTCCACGGACTCCCTGAACGGCCACCTGCCTGGGGGCTGCGGCGATCGGGTGGCCCAAGAACTGAAGGCATTTGTGTCCTCAACGTTTAAGAAACAATTTGTGCTCACCCTGAGTGAGCTTAAACGGTTGTTTAACCTTCATTTAGCCAGTCTGCCTCCAGGACATACATTGTTCAGTGGCATTTCAGACAAAATGTTACAGGACATGGTGTTAGATATTGGCTGCAAACAAATTTTGGTGCCTGTAAGTATTTTTTCCCTTTGGCATACTTTGGGGAGGAGAGGTAGGGGGGCAGTTACATATCTGAGCTGTGAAATGTTTGTGTCTTGGGCTGGACTGGAAGAACACTTGTGTTCTGAGTAACTTTCAGGTGTTGGGTGTGCTGAAGCTGCTGGAGGCTTCTCTGCTGTCCTGCTTCTGGCCAGCCCTGCACTGTGCTCGCTGTGCCCTGTGCTGTGCTCGCAGCTGTCCTTGGGGCTCCGTTCCCACCTCCTGTGGGGCTGCAGGGACACCATGTCCCAGCTCACTCCTGTGTCAGCAGCATCATCTGGGGCACTCCCAGAGGTCTCCCCATCAGCTCCTGGCAGGACACTGCTGGGGGAGCAGTGATGGTTGCTGCCTGGGCACACCCAGCAGAGCCCTCTGGGAAGCAGCAAACCATGTCTGCAGAGTTCCCTTGGTCAGTCCTTTTCCTCCTGGACTGTCCAGAGATGTCTTTGCTTGTTGTCTTTATGGAAATGACAGGTGTGATCGCCTGAGTCAGAGCCAGGTTTGTGTGACAGCTGATTGCTTAGGAAAGAAAAGGGAATTTGGCATCATGGGAGATAGCCTCGAAGGAAAATAATTTTACAGGACACCTGGCAGTGCTGATTGGTTTGCAATAGAGGGAGTCTAGGCGTCAGGTGCCATTAGCGAGAGAGGTGGAGAGGTGTGAGCTGTCTGGATCAAGTGCTCCTGAAGCCAGAAGGTGGTTGGGGCCTGCTGTCTGCCTGGAAAGCCCTGCCCAGGAGATGTACAGCGGTGTCCACGTGGTTGTCGGAAGGTCTCCTGCTGGAGAGCTGCTGGAGGTTTTAGTTCTGCTCACCCAGAATTTGCAGCCTACAGCAGCGTGCATAGGCTGTCCTGCTCTCAGCAATGAAAGTGGCCATCCACCAGGCCTCTGCCTCGTGCTTGGGGCTGGCTTTACCGCCTGCATGGGCCCATGCACTGTGTGGCCCTTGGTCGTTTCCCCTGGCCGAGTGTCTGAGCCCAGCCAACGCTGCCGGAGCTCGGTGGGAGCCCAGAGGGCTGTTTTGCCTGAGATTTCATAGTTGCTCGTTAGTTTTCTGTAATTGAAACTGCTCTGGTGATAAAAATCAATGATGTGAGGTAATTAAAGCAATGTTCTGTGGGGGGCAGAGACACTCTTGGCTTGCACATTGCCTGTTACAGAAAATGTGTTACTGAACGCAGCAGTTGAAACCTCACTGGCGGAAGGCAGGGTTTGTTTATAGAGCTGAAGTGCTGTGCGGGGGTCCCGGGGGTGTGGGGGCCCAGGTGGCTCTCGGGCTGCCTGGGGTGGGAGGGGGAGCACGCAGGGGCTCGGCTGGCGGTGGTGGCCCCGCTCGGGCAGACCGAGCCCCATGTCACACAGCTCAGCCGTCCCGTGGGGCTGCCGGGCCCTGACAGGGCCGAGGGCTCCTCCCCAGCTCCCGCTGCCACGTGGCGGCCCTGGGGACGTGGGCCCGAGTGGAAGCGCTGCGTGGGGCCTGCAGCAGGAAGGGGTGTGGGTGCGTGCTGGGAGGGCTGGGAGGTGGTGAGAGCTGTGTTATGGTGGAGAGACTGAGGTAATGGGCGTGAAGTGGCAAAGGAGCCGTGCACGGGAAGGCAGCGGAGCTGGACAGACCCTGAGGAGTCCCTGCTGGCACTGCCCTGCCCTGCGCTCAGGCGGTGGCCGCAGCGGTGCTGGCAGTTGCTCAAGGCTGCGGCCTGGCGAGGGGAGGTTCTGGGGGGGCTCCCAAACAGCGCTGTGTCGGGGTGGAAGCGGTCCTCTCGCTGAGCTGGCAGCAGCGTGGCTGTGCTTGGCACGTGGGTCTGTGCTGGGCGGCTGCAGGGCAGCTCAGGCACTGCTCCTTGGTTCTGTGCTTGGGTCTGTGTGCTGGAAGCGCAGGAGGCTGTTCCTTGGTGTGAGCGGTGTCTGTGCAAGAGCAGACGTGTCACCAACCCAACGAATCTGAACCCTGGCTCTAAACCGAGTGTAAAACCTGGCTGTGTCCCAGCTGCTTGCACCAGGGTGGGAACCAGAGCTCCCACGGCACCGAGCGCTGCTTCCTTCCCCCCTGCAGTGAGCTCAGAGGAGGCACCCAGCACAAGGGCCGAGCTCCCGCTCAGCCCTGCACAGCCCCTGTGTGGGGAGCAGGGGCGGCAGTGGGGCTCAGGCCCATGGTGATGGGGCCGGGGTGGTTGGCAGGAAGGGAACCGCCAGTGACAGACAGGAGGGCACACGTCAGGAGGGCACACGCCAGCATTGCTCCAGAGTCACCACTCCAAGGGAAAACGAAGGAAAATGGACAGAACTTTGTTCTTGTGGGATTTTGTGCCTCAGAAAAAGCAAACTGTGTTTCTCCAGCCTGGCTCATGGTAGGGGGAAAATGCACTTCAGTTTGGGAGCCTGGAAGGAGCAGGTGTCTGGGTCCTGGAAGGAGCAGGTGTCTGGTCACTCTGTTGGCGTTCAGTCTCCTGCACCCTGAGGCCTGCCTCGGAGCAGAGATCCGGGGCACAGCAGGCGCACGACGCATGTTGGTCACACTGGCTTGGGATTAGAGGAGCAGATAAATGCAGGTTAGAATCTAAATGTGTAAAACTTGCCACTGCAGACTTAGAAACCTCCAGAAAACCCTGCAGTGCACTTGGCACTCTGTTGAATTCTGCCTTGGGAGGTCTGGAGATACAGGAGAAGTCCATGCATCTTGCCCTGAGATGCTGGCTACAGTCCAAGCTCTGAGTTATTGGGGCACAGGGGTGGCCCTCCCTCCCAGGGAAGTCCCCTCTTAGAGCTGTGACGTGGTTGGTGGTGTGCCATGGCACCGCTGCCCTCACCCCAGCAGGACCAGGAGCATCGCCACGCGCAGTCACCTCCCTGAGCGTGGGGTGGGAGCGGAGCTCTGTCGGCGCAGCACTCCTCCTTACATGGCCATGACGTTTTGATTCAGTAATGGGTGCCAGGGGATACTGTATCATAGAATCATTAAGCAGAACTCATTAAGTAGGTGGTTATTTTTAACAGCCTCTTGTTCTCAGTTTCCTCCACAGACTGCTGCTTCTCCAGATGAACTGAAGGTTTATGCACTTTGGGAAGCCGGTGACACTTACGATCAGGTAAAGACAAAAATAAGTGCCACTCTCAAATATGGTTATTGAGCATTTGGCGTTGTTTGAATTGGTGTTTGTGGAAGTGGTGCAGCTGGCAAGTTTCCCACCTTTCCCCAAGGAAGACTCCAGTTTGGAGCACCACCCAGTTTCCAGCAGGGAGGAAGCTCTTAGACCATAGGGTGATTGTCACCGTGTCAGGACCAGGTGGCGTGGACAGAAATGTGGGATGTTGGTGAAACATGCTGGTAGGTAACTCCATGCAGTATAAATAATATTGAACCTGTGAGGAGAAAGGATTCTACAGTACAGGCCTTAGACCAGAATGCAGTCAAATTTATTTTTTGCTGGTAGTAATGCAGCGTTAACCAGTGATTGTGAGAGGATGGTACCTGCTGTATCTGTTAATATTTAGAATACGAAATGATTGCAGTGTGTGTGAGCATCTCCTGAGTTTTAAGTGCATCACAGCAAATGAAGTGGAAGGAAGGGCTGCCTAACAAAGTGTAGATGGACAATGTAACTGCTGTGTCCATGACCTAAATAAATGTTTATAGGAAAGTCTCAAGCATTGTTCTAGAGAATAAGCAGTGCCCGACCTCCGGGCTGGGGAGGACCATGTGAGCTGCCACGGAAGCGTGTGAGAGGAATATGTTGTAGCCCCTTTAGTTTTGTATCTGTGGAGGTGCCCCAGGTCACAGGACAGGCGCAGGTCTCGTCATGAGGTGTGGAGAGACCCTGCAGAGCCCTGCAGTAATAGGAGGAGACCTAATGGGGAGCGGGTTTAAGTGGGACAGTTTCAGGGTTATGCAGCAAGATTCCTCTAATGCAGTTCAGTGAATGTTTTGTACAGACTAATGCATGTGTAGTTTTGTTTTGTAGAAAGCTTAAAATAATTCTTTTTGTATCAATGCTATTTTTTCTTCTAAAGCATCGCCAAGTTTTGCTTGAAATTTTTTCAAAAAATTATCGAGTGCGCAGAAATGTCATTCAGAATCAGTTGAGTCAAGATCTGAACAAGCAGGAGGTGGATAGAGTGTTAAAGGTAAGTTTCTGTCCAGTTGTGGTTTTGACCCAGTTAGGCCATGAATTTTTAATGCCTTGATTTGACCAAAGGATCGTGTGTTGCCTTGAGTTGACAGGTGATCGTGATGCTGGAAGTTGCTGTTGCAGTGGGGACAGGGCCTGCTTTTCAGCCTGTTTTCTTAAGAACAGCGCTTGTCTCGTTCTGCCTTCTTTCTCTCCAAAGAGCAGTGATTTTGTCTCCTGTGTTATTTGCTGTCATTGCAGCAATTTTTTACTTTTCATCTTGGACCAGCAGGGAATAGAGCACAGTAAATGTCATACCTCAGAGTTACTTTTAAATAATGTGGGGTTGAACATTAGGGCAGTGGGAGTGTTCAGCAGTGTTCTGTGTTTGCTGAGCTGCCTGCTGTTGTTTCATGCTGAAGAACACAGGTGCCACTCGTTGAGAAGGAAACGCTTTGTGTTCTGCAGCGGGACTTAAGGCAGTGCAGAGAGCCAAACCCCAGCCAAAACAAGCAGAGTCCTAGTCAACACATTTCGCAGTGAATGTTTATTTGAATCCTTTCATCTCTGTCTTTGAAGATGAACCATTTGCTTTCTAAACAGGTTTAAGGTATAAAGTGGGGACCACACAGGCCAGGATTGACAAAGGAGAAAGCCGCCAGCTAATGGAGTGCTTGAATCACTGCTGCTGGGCCTTTGCTCACCGTCACCCACTTCAATGAGACAAGTGCTTAAGTACTTTATTACACTGGGATCTGTAAGCAGAATAATAACCTACTTGAGAAATTACAGATCTGTTGCTGTGATAGTCAGCAAACTGGGCTTGCTTGAAAGAACCTGGTCTCAGTATTCAAACAGGCTCAGACCTTTCTGCCTGCTGCAGTGGTTTGTGTGGCTTGCCTGTGTGGGGAGGTCTGTCAGGCTCAGCTGTCAGCTCTCTGGGAATATGGAGATGATGTGCTGGCATGAGTTTTCACAATGATGTTGATATTTAACAAATAACCTAGTTCTGGAAAAAAAATTCTTTCCCTTACAAACCAGGTACTGTTGTTACAAACACACAGCCAGCCCTGCGTTGTGTCAGGCTTGAATACATTTGTCCCAGAAGCACGTGAGATTTTCTTTGTTTCTGAAGTAAACGTTGAAAGTATGATTTAATGAAAGAGCAAGATTCGCTGGCTGCTTTAAGCCATGAGGGATTGGATTCATTTGAATGAAATTGGATTTATTACTCTTATTTCCCCATCTGCGTGTGCTCCTTTTTTGTACACAGAGGAAGAGACCAACAGGGATTGTATTTTTGCATCTGCAGATTGAGACTGCAAACCCTCTTTCTAACCTCTGTGCTTAGTTTATTTATAGAGTATTTGGTTTAAGTCCCAAGAATCAAGAAAAATGGATCCTTTTTTTCACTCCAGGTTCCACAGCATCAGTTCTGTAGGCAGTTCCTCCTGGCCTCATCTTTCTCCTCCGCCTTTCCTAAATGGGCATGTGTGATCCCCCCCCTTTTCCTCCCAGCAGCTTGGTTTCTTGCTGCCATCCCATTGTGTATCCTCCTCGTGGCCTCTCAGCCTTCCTCCTTTGTCTCCATTTCAGCTTCAGGGCAGAGCCACCCTGCAGCTCTGCGCGATGCCCGAGGGCCTTACTCATGGCACGAGCTGTCACAGAGCTGCACCGCGGTCCCTGGGACAAACAGGGCTCACCTTGCTGTGCGTAGTCCCTAAGGTCCAGAACCCCGGGCACTGACGGGCTTTCCCTTTCTCCCCAGGACTGCTGTGTGAGCTACGGCGGAATGTGGTATCTTAAAGGGACTGTGCAGTCCTGACAGCGGCGGTTCCTGTGCTTCAGATGCTCTCCAGGATGAAAGAGGAACCCTGCGGTGAGCGGCACAGACACTAATGCCGTGGCCTCAGGAGTGTGGGGCAGGAGCTGACCTACTTTGGGGCACGTGGGCATTGCAGAAAGACAGTCCCTGATATCACAGCACACTCACACGTTTGCATGGCTGCCTAGGTGCAGAGAGCAACTAGGAAGACAACATGGGACCCTGGCTGCAGTTCGATTAATCTGGGATTTCTAATGTATTTTGCTTCTCCTTCTATTTCGTTATAATAAAATAAAACCATATACTGACACAGACATGATGGAAAATCATGGTCTAATTTTATTTTGTAAGTAATGCCAATAAATTAAACTTGTTTACAAACATCCCAGCTTTTGTTAAATATCTAGGTGCTCACACATTGGTCTGAGCAGTGTAAGAGCCCTTGCTGCCTTCCTTACAGAGAGGATAGTGATGTCCATGGAAGTGTCGGGGCAGGGAGGGGGGATACAAAGTCACTGTCTTTGAAATTTGTGCAACATAGCAACTGTTCTCACCTGTTGTCTGTAAAATGAACTGTCTGGAAAAGTACTTACGCTTGGAACAGATGTGGAACAACTACTGGATGTCTTTGATGTAGGTTTTGTTTGATGATGTTTTTGCCTTACTATATGCAAATACAGCAAGGTAAGTGCACCACCTGGAAGGCATCCAGCTGCAGTTATCACACTTGGCAACAATGTAAAACCTCTATTTTGTGTAATTTTTTAAAAAATAAAATTTTATCTTGAAGGTCAGCTGTGGCATCTTGCTGTACTCTGCCTTGTGTTTGTCCGGGAAGTAATGGAAACTCTCCTTGCTCCTTTTAGAGCCAAAGGTTTACAGAGGAAGGAAAGGTAAAGAATGTTTTTAGGCAATGTTTGAGGTGGATATTAAACTGCCTCTTGACTCGCTTTATGTTTCTGCTTGCATCATGTTCTTCAGGGTGGCTGTCACTATGGAGCCTCTTGCACAAGATCCACTGAGCTGCTTCTGTTCTTGGTTTGCCATTTAACAGCAGTGAGGTAAGGAGTACTCCACTGAAAGCATTTTAGAGCAGTTAAAGAACACTGTTTGTGTTCTTTGTTTTCTGTAATTTCCATCACATGAGAAGCTCAAGTAGATTCTGTTAATTTCATCTACTTATGCTTAGAAAAGGCTCCGTTTTTGACCACAATAAGCAGATTAAGAGAGCTAAGCCAGACAAAATTGGTCTAAGAGTAACATTACCATCCTTAAGTATTTTCCACAAGTGGGAAGTGCTGCATTTCTGAACTGCTAAAACTCTACATTAACTCATGTGCTAGTGGCGTTTATTAACTACTTAGATGTAATCAGGCAGTGCTGAAGTTCAGGCAGCTCCTGCAGCCTTTGTGCTGTGTGCACCCGTGGCTGACCCTTACCTAGTGTGACCCCGGTGCTGTAGCAGTAACCTGCAGCTCTGTCTATAGAGCTTCTCCCTGAGGAAACCACAGTCTGAGAGAAGTTATAAAACAACACAGCCTTGGAGGTTTTTATTGCAGAATATGCACAGTTAAGTGTTAAAAGTACACTGCAGTACAGCCAGAGCTCAGCAATGGCACAGGTGGTCAAAGGCAAATTACACTACAGAAGAATCAAATAGTTCTGTGGAAATCTGAGAACATCTTGGATATTTTAAAAGGTAAAAATTACATAGAAAGTGCCCTGTTAACCAACAGCGTTAAACCACTGAACCAACAGTATTAAACCACTCAAGACCACATTTTAAACCATACATTCTAAATTGTTTTTATACAACTTCTGGTCCCACAGGTGTGGATCTCCCATCCCCTAAAGTGAAGAGTGTTAGTGGTAAATGGCTTGTGACAGCCAGAACACTGTTACTTTCATTTAAGGTTACTGTTTTCCAGTAGAAGGCCTCTAGATAAGGACAATCCAAGTGCTAGGGAAACTGACAATCTGGTTAACCTGATGGCAGAACAGCAGCTCAGCTGCCTTCCACCTCCCCACACCTTTTTTGAACAACACTGACAACCACCACGAGAAAAACAAGAAACTACTTAGCTGCCTCTGGCTTTCTGTCAGCAGGCAGGCCTACCCTTTTCTGTATAGCATAACTTTTTTAGAATAAAAATTTAATGGGAACTCCATCTGAGCTATGTAGGAAAGATGGCAAGTCTAGATAACGCAGCTGCCATCTGCACTGAGTTTACTGTTTCAAGATTAGCACAGATAGGCATAATTACTAGTTACACATGTAGCTTGACTAGCTTATTTATTTGCTTAGAAAAATATTCACAACATTCAGATTCCCATTTTTAAATAATTAACACAATACATGTTTTTGAGAAATTCTCACAATATGAAGTCTTAATACTGCAAATGAAGGACAGCTATACACAAGCTTACAGGGTAAATAAGGCAGACAGCAGTAATAGCAGCAGTTGAACTAAAGCTGAGAAATTGTCAATGCTCTTTCAACTGTTTGGTATCTTGCAGCAACTCAGACAGGCAGTAAGTAGGCTCCCAAAACAGCTAACCAAGTAAAGCTATGAGACCCTTTCTAAGGAGGATGTCACCTTTCTGGGTGCCTTCATTTCCTTAATTGCCCAGCCTTTGTTTTCCATTCTTCACACTTCAAAGCAGTTTTGAAGAATGTATTTCTGCATGTGCTGTTTTTCAGAACTGGAATACCCGTGAGCTACAATTAGGGAGTGGAGAAGGAAGGGAAGAACAAGAGCATGGCCCCACATTTTCAGTCGAGTATGTTCTGGCAGTGCCACCCTCCCACTCCATAGGCAGCATGGAACAGGTTCGCAGAAGCTGACACTGGAAGCAATAGACAAACTCTTAAGATAAGGTTTTACCTGATCCCTCTCCTTCAAGTACTTGGAGCTGTGGTATGTAAGCTTACAAGCTATCTCACTGTTATCAATTCTACTGCTACAGTTAAATAACTAAATTGCAACTTTCTATCTTACCGAATACACACAAGTATGTACTTAGCAGGTGTTCCACCAAGAAAAGAACAGTAGGTCCCAAATAACGTACATAATCAATTCACAGTATCTTGCCTTAAGACAAAGTACCCTAAACAAGAAACCATACCTAAAAAGCCACACAAACTTTTATGTCAAATCCTTTCTTAGTAAGAAGACATTTATAGTAACCTGTGGGAGAGCTTAGTGCATGTGAAAACATGGTATTAACCTCAACCAAGCACAGTGCAAGCTGCTGTGCCAGCTCTCCACCTCTCTGCCAAGGCAAGTTCAGCTAGATCTGCTAACTTCATTCTCAGGACTCAAGGAGAGGCTGCCCATGGGACTGCTCAGGGGCTTTTGTTAGTTTTCTACGTAGTTCCAGAGCTGGGTCATCACATGCAAGCCAAAGAAAAGCTTTCACCTTGTTTCTTGTGAGAAGTATTATACAGATTTCTTAGCTCTGTTAATTTGAAGCAGACCAGGAAAACTAGCATCAGTTACTGCTCTGGCCAGCAATTAAGTGTAGTATGAAGTAGAATTGTAGTAGTAAGCTACGACGTTTGTTTGCTTTACAACAACTAGTTTGTGTGACAGCGCTAAACACCACTAACTCTACTGCTACATGGGAACGGGGACATGGCTAGTCTAACTAGCTGGTTAACTACATGTCTACTAGCCAGTTGAAAACATTCCTTTTGAGTGCTAAAAGAAACATCGGTGTAAGGGGCCATCTGACATTCACATAAAGTTTTTTCCCCCCTTTTTGAACAAATTAGTCATCAACAGCACATCAGTTATCAGGAAGTCCACTGTTATGGCTGAGAAGAGAGGGATTTGTATTTGGATCTGTGTTCATCTATTTCTTCCTTTGTTTTTTTGATACAGCTAAAGATTTCTTTGAAGAGTGCTTTATATTCAGGAAGGGTATTTGTGGAGCTAAGTGACTCTCCCACATTTGTGAATTCTTGATTGCTAGCTGAAAGATCATACAGGGTATTGCCCACATTGTCTTTAGAATATTGCTTCAGTGTTTGTACAGCCTTGTGCTTCAAACAATCTTCATCCATTTGACACTTCTTCAAAAGTTCCTCATATTTCACTTTCAGAGCATTATACTGAGCATCAACTTCATTAAGTACAGAGATTCCTCGCTGCTTCACAGCTTCAGCTCTCCTGATGCACGTTTCTTCATGGCCCCTTAGGATGTCTCCCCCTGCAGCACTACTCAGGAAATTTTCGCTACTGCTCCGCTTCAGTGCCTTCTTGTCCAGCTCAGGTACGGTCAGAAGTCCATCATCTGCCGGGCTCTGACCAAGCTCCCTCTCTAAAGATTCCTTGAATGAAATGAAAAAGGATTCTGGCACTAATTTCTCTGCATTATGGAATGTGTTTTCAGACTGAAGTATTTGTCTCATTTCAGCTACTTCCACTTCCAACTCCTCAGCACGAGCCCGATACAAGTCTATATCAGCAAGCCTCTGTTCGAGGTCACAGTTCTCTTTGACCACAAGGCTATATTCCTCTTCCATTGTTACCCTCTTCTCTTTTTCTAAGTTAAGTTGGGCTTGCAGAACTGTGACTGCCTTTTTCAAGTTCTCGTTTTCTTCTTCTAGAGGATTTAGCTGACTATCCATTGAAGCAATCTTTTCTGCAAACACATGATCGTAAACAAAATACCTGAGGAAACAAAAGTTAAGTGTTATCAAATGTAGGAGATACAGCTGACCACACCTAAAGTTTTCCTGTCCTAGACTATATGCTAACATATCTGGAATATACACAGCAGTCATTTTGCTAACCTGTCAGTTCATTTAATAATCATGATTGGAGTTTGTAAATACTTAATGTACCATCAAATCAAGGCTCTCAGCTCAAGCAGGATGGCAGCTTTTAATCAGTTTCAAATTACAGATAAACTTACTGAATAACTAGATTTATAATTTAAGTTTAAAAAAATACTGCCTTTACATATCATACAATACTCTCTGACCCTCAAATTTGTTGCACAGCTCTCCACTCTTACAACTTGTGTCACCACTGATTGTGGAAACAAGCGTCCAACCTGACAAGGCAGTCCTGCAGGGTGGTAATTCCACTAGCCTTTGGCAGTTTGAAAGAATCCACTTTTGGATTGTCAAGAAATAACTCCTTTTTGCTGCACAGATTGTTTATTCTTCAGTCTTACTTCCATGTAGTGCTAGAAGCCCAGACACAAAAGCCTGTTCTCCCTGTCTGTAGAAGTGCTTTACCTCCTAGATTACCTTCTGGGAGCGAAGCTAGACTCAGCTCTTACCCCAGGTGACTCCCAGTGGGCATACAAAGCAGTTCAGCTGGGTACAACTGCTCTAAATTAGAAAGCAGCCCAGAGCTCCAGGTACCATTTTACCAGCTTAAGCACCATTTTATCCAGCTTAAATTCAGCAAAGCTACTGCAGCACGCCCACCTTACTTGAAAAGATGTCTAAGGAAAGAGCAAATTACAGAAAAGATTGTATTGGATGTTTACTTAGTAATTATCAGTGTTTGTGTTGTATCTGACTGAAAAAAGGGAGGATCAAATCCTTGTGGGCTTTCTAGGCTGCAGTTTTGTATGCTTGGAGACTTTGAGGGAGAACCTTTCAAGACAGGAAGTGGAACATACAGTTTCTCTCCCACAAAGACAGTACAGTCTGCAGCCAGAAGTACACCAGAAGCAATGGCAACACCCCACAGTGCAGGATCGTGCAAGTATTTTGCTAGCTGTGAACTTTTTTGATGCTTTTTGCTAGCCTGTTTAACATCTATGCTTGCATCTAGTTTTTGACACTTGGCTTAAAATAATGTCAGTATTGTTTGCTATGCAAGGTAAGAGTCTTACTGGCGAAGGTCATACAGCTCCTTCAAACACGAGAAGCTATGCATTGATCTTGGCTGGTCAGATCTCTCGTGGCTCATCCGGCCTCGTCCGGACTTTTTCAGTTCTTCTACTTGCCTTTGCAGGTCATCTATGTGTGTCTGCAGATTTTCAATAGTCTCTGTCAAGCTAAAAGTGAAGGACTGCTGTTAAAACATTTGACTGTTAGTCAGAGACATGAAAAGTTCCCATCCCCTCATATTGCAGCTTCTCAGATTGCTTCTTCATATTATCAGCCGGGAGCAGAAGGGAGAAAAGAGGCTCTAGCTTAAGTTTGTTACCTTAGTATCTTCTGTTGTGATGCTCTGCTCTCTGCAACGAGTTTTTGATTGGTGTCTTCTAGTTCTCTTGCTGTCACATCCAGCTGCTCATAAACTTTTGCATGTTGATCGTTCATTTGACGCAAGAGCTCCACTTGCTTTGTGAGATACTGCAAGAAAGTATTGCTGTTACTGGGTTATACTGGGAACACAGTTTATAGGGCTGTCTAGCCCTTGTCACTGAGGTCAACACATGCTGATCAACCTCCTGTCCAGATGAGTTGGGTTTCTTTGTGCAAACTGTGTTTACCTGTTCAGTTACCCTTGCTGCAGCTCAGCCATTGCCAGTACCCAACCCATCTGGATTGGGTTTGTCTGTACTGCAGTCACTGCTAACAGCCAGGAATCTGAATTTCAACACAGCTCTTAACTATCCACTGAGTCCTTCTGAAAGCTGCAGTGGACTCAAATTTTGTAGTGATGTTGACCCAGCAATTTTCTTAGCATTTAAACTGAAATATTGGCTGACACCATCTTAATTTTTTCAGCTTGCCTATGTTTTTTCCAGTCTGAAGCAGCATTAGGTTCATCAAAACAGATTTTAGGATGTGGTCACACTTCAGAGATTCTGTGGCCTACGACGTGTCAGGAAGTAGAACCCAGCTATTGGATTCAGTCTTTAATTACCCACAGCAACTATTCCAGTCACTGTAATACCAAGCAAAAGTCTCCTGCACTTTTATTTTTTAAATAAAACTCCACATAAATGATCTCATTTTAATCCTCATTAGTTTTACAGTTAACAAAATAACCGCTTATGTTTCTAGAATGATTTCAGAAAGCCTGGAATTCTCCATGTAAGAAGTTAGCCATCACTTAAGGCTCTTAATTGTCCCACCTAGGGTAGGACTGAGCCAGCTGCAATAAATTATAAAAACCACATCTAACACACAACAAAAACAAGAGTTTGTATTAAACAGACTTTTGAACAAAAAACAACCCTTTAAATATGAAATCCTTTGTAGTTATATAGAATTTATTTCTTACAATACTACTTACTAAAAAAAAAGATGAACATCTATTGGACTTCTAAGCAGAAGTCCTCTTTACATACTGTTACACACTCAAAACACCTGATATTCTTCTTAACCTTTTACCTCCTTAGAAGATTGATGGGTTTACATTTTAGGCAATTTAAGAACCGATTATAAGGTAATCTAGGACTAGTAACTGCTGCATGCAGACTTGTGAAGATCAGCATGATAGCAGTTGGCCAGATCCTTCTGCAGCCTGTACGCACATGACAGGATTTACACAAAAATAGTACAAGGATTAGCAGCAAAATCTCAGTGTGACCCACTCCAGATTAACTTGCCCTATTGGTCACTCTCAGAAGGACCCAGGTCTTCATATTTTCTTCAGCAATACAAGAGTGGCTGAGCACAGAACCCAAGGTTTTGGTGCCAGAATTAGATGTTACCACTTCTCACAAGGGGCTTTTGCAGAAGTTTTAGCTGAATGGAAGAGATGGAACACTGTTTTCTCCATTTTGTGTTTGCAGTATCTTCAGTGCTGGTATCACATTGACTGGGTATAACCAGGCCACCCAAACCAAGTATAGCTGTGGTAATAGCTTAGGAGTCTGCATTTGTTCAACCTCCACAGCAACTGAGCACCTCAGGTGAAGCAGCAGCTGAGAATTCTTGCATTCTCTACAGCAAAGGAGAGCCAGTTCCCAGCACCCACGGAAATACTACGATTCAGACAGGGATAAAGTTGCCCTTTCAATCCAGCATTTATTACATCTGCAATGGTTAGTTTGTGACACACGTGTCAGCACAGAGGTCAGATATAATGATCCAAGGCTGTAAAACACTTAATATGTTAGCTTTTAATATATCAACTGTAATCTTAAGCACCCCAAAGCCTTGACCCTGCCTTTAGTGCAGACAACGTAGTACCATATTTCAGAAAGATTTCTTAATCATTCTAAGAAAAAGTTCTAGCATTTGCTACCTATAAGATATGAATTAACAAGGGAGAAAAAAGATTTTCACTGCTTTATTGCACCAAGAAAGCTAGTAAAAAACCTAGCAAAGTAGCTACAAGAACAGTTAAAAGATCAGGTTTTTCACTGCAGAGAGGAGCACTTTGTAATCAGGGAGCATCAGGCATAAACACTGGAAACAGCACTTGCACATTTTATCATGTGCGGCGGGGAATTCCTACAGAAGGCAGAAAAACAGGTATGGAAATAACCGAGAGAGCTGCTCTTCACACTGCAAGCACTGCATCTTGCATATTCTAATTGTATTCCCCTGTGTTTCAGGGAGTTCCTGTAACAATCTCATGTGCCAGTAAGCAGTACTCTGTTCCTCTGTCTTGAGGTTGGCTCTGGGTATTTGAAGTAGGGTATTCAATGTTCCCTTTTTTAAAAAAAAAAAAAAATATATATATATATATATAAATGCAAAAAGCCCTTAGGAGAGAAAAAAGTTTTGCAATGCCAATACACTTGTAAACTGCACTGAGAAAAGACCAAAGACTAAAACATGGTGGAAAGGAAATGACAACATGTTGTTATAGCAGATACAAATACATTCTGTTTACAGGTTCTTTGGATCCAAACAGTAAGTCAGGCAAACAACAGCTGCCAACTCTACTTAGAAGTATCTCAAAAACTCATTTCCTATGTCTGCCCCAGCCTGGTCCCTTGAAGGGAGCTAAAAGGGACTAAATACACACTCCTACACATGTTGAGAAAGAGGAAGGAAAAGAAGAGAGAGATATTAGCTGACCACTTCCTTGTGCTAATGCTCTCTTATGCAGAGAATGAACATTAATCCACCAAAAAAAAAAAAAAAGGCGAAAAAAACCTCAACCAAAATGAAACAAGAAGACCTTAGTCAAATTAACCAACTAAAACCAAACAAGATACATCTTTAATAGCACTGGGCTATTTCTATAAGTAAATGCAACTTAGCAATGTATTTCCCATATTTCCAGACAGCACTATAATACAGCTGCTGATTAAGAAGCTCTGCTCCACGAGCCAGGTTAGCTGCCTGCTGCAAAGTCAGGCTGGGTTATTTCAAAATGTGCTGTGACCATGTTAAACACTTCCTTAAACATGGCTGGTCATACAGGAGTTGACCTTGAGTAGAGCAGTACTTGTACAGCACCTTAACATGCTTGTGCTCTCCAGATCTAAAGAATCAATCTTTCCTATAAAAACACTCATGTCAATGGGCTACTTTAAGTCTCTGCATAAGTGACTACTTTAGGGGGGGAGGGGAAGGGCTACAGCATTAGTCATAAATACAGGCCATTCCAACCACTGGGTCACCAAATGGCTATGATAACAAAGATGGCATTTCCACTTAGTAGTGGAAAAAGTCAAACAACGAGGTATAAAACAAAGTGTCTTCTAAAACTAATAAAAAACCCTGCAGCCAGTAATTGAGCATCACCTGAGAAAAAGCCGCATTTGTATGCGTATGACCACTTGAGAAAACACCTCTATACTTGTTACTGTCAACCTTAGGATTCTTTATGTTGCTTATTACTATAACAGTGATAAAGATTTGAGCGCTAAGTTGCAAGTGTAAAAAAAATAAATACTCTGACTGTAACTGCGTAAGTGCTACTTGCACAACTGAATTCAGATTTTGTAAGAATTCAGCACATGCCAGTCACAGCCTGTTCCCTGTGATTCATACCAGAGCCAAACTGAAACGCTGGACTACATTCCCATTACATTGCCAGTTAGAGAAGTTCTGAATATTTAATAAATTATTAGAGGGCAATGCATGGTCTCTAATAGCTGAAGAAAAACCATTACATTGACAAATGTTAGGTCTGCAAGAATATAAGCACTATTAAAAGAAAAGAAATTGCCAAAAATGGCTAGGTTTTTCCATCAAGGAACAAAGCTGTGTTTCCAGAAGGGCGGCTCGGATTTCCCTCCCCTCCTCAGAAATACAAAGGACACTACATCCTGTATTTAGATTCAAGTTAAGTGTTTGTTCTTGCTATTTTTTTTTTTATTTTTTAACTAAACTTAACTGTCATTCTCTTCACCCCAGTGGAAGTACATATCCTCAAATTTTACTTAAATCTTTTTCATGCTTTTTGTCAAGGATTTAAATTTCAATGCAGTAGTCATTAACATTTTCATATAATTTAAATTATTAATTTATTCATCATGTAATTTCATATCATTTTATCTGGCAAGACCAGCAAAATTTAGTAATAACGTTCCTGAAATAGCTTTTCTGTATAAAAAGAAAAATGCCAGTCATTTGTCATCATGCAAGCAAAACCCAGCAGGAATCGCGTGGCCCAATCTCCATTAATGAGACAAATGGCTCGAACAATGATCAAAGCCTGCAGAAGATTTTGAGGTAGCAGAGACAGTTAGAGACTGACACTTTCAAGAAAAACACTGAACAATCAGATGCCAAGAAATTCTGGTCTCTCAGCTCCTATGCTGTTCTGTTGCGTGTCTACATGCTTTCACCTGGGTCCCTTAAATACTTACCTCTATCTCCTGCAGCTGCTCCTGATTTGTTGCATACATTTGCTGTAAGGATTCCTCTAGCTCCGTGTTCCGGTCCAGAAGCGTCTTCCCAAGCTCAGCAGCAAGGTGGAGATCTGAACAAAGAAGTCATGTTTGCACATAAGTTACAGAGCCAAGAGTGGGATCAATTTTTAAAGCATTTTAGACAAACACTTGGTGGGTTTTTATGGCTGTTGTACCTGCCCTAAGTCATTTGCAGTACCCCAAAGTGAAGTTAGGTTATAGTTACATGGGACAGTCAGACACCATCTATAATGCAAAGCCTGTGTCAGTGCTGAAGCCTGGAAGGCACTCATATCTCACGGACCTCCCGTAGTTCCTCCTTCGGTCCTTCAGCCACAGGCTGAAGCATCTCTAACCAAGGTGTCTGTTAACATATTTCACTGTGTTTACAGCAGTCACGTTTTAGAAGAATAAGCACAAAATACCCTGTAAGTGCTCACCAGGCCAGAGCTGACTGCACTGCCATTAACCCCCCCCCTTACCCCTTCAGCACAGGGCTTAGGCCACGCAGGATCCAAGTGGAAAATGAAGGTTTGAGACGCTTTACAGTGGACCAATAATATCAAAGACATTAAGCTGATAAAGAAATGTGGCTATTCTGCTTTTCAAGCTCATAAACCTAAGAGAAGGCAATTGCTTTATGTGCTCCAAAACACCATTTTAAGGGTAATTTGTTCTCAGGCACTTAATCTCCATTTCACTTTGGTCACCTCCAGGGTGCAGCGACTGCGGTTGTTTCCAATGAAGAAACGTCCTCTGAACACCCGGTTCCTTTCTTGAGGGAAGCAGTGTAAGTATTGCTAGATATTTTATATTACTATGTTTAAAGACCTACGCAATTTAAAATCCAACATAATGTGATGAAATCAATCCAGTGTTATTGCTAAAACAGTAATTACTCTGTGCAGAGTATTACATGGTCACAAGCCAACAGATTTCTAACCTCTTATTTTTCACCTGGACCGTGACCAGGTTGTCTCCTGCATGCAAGGCAGCCGTGTTAGTTTTCACCTAGAAAGGAACAGCATCACTAGTGGGAAAGAGATGGAAGGAAATACAAGAGAAGTTTGTATTCACTTGAGTCTCCTCAGTGGGACGTATTGCATCGCCTGCAGTTGTAGCTAGATGAGAAAACGTATCCAACTTCCTTTGATAAAGATGCCCTTGTTTTAACATGTTTTCTTATCTCTTTCCTGCCCTTTCCCAGTTATCTTATCAGCTAGTCGTTGTAGTAGACGGAACGCTGTTCCAAGATAGCTTTGTGCTAACCTTCAGTTTGGCAGCCTGTCCAAAACAATCCCTTGATCTCCATACGCAGGCCAAAGGCTGAACTCAGACTTGAGACAAATGTTCCTCCTCACTTGTCTTTGTGAGCTGTAGATGTCCAGTTCTGGACAAACAACAGCTGTGGTATTCATTACGCGTTCTTTAAGGTAGGAAACAATGGACTGTAGCTGTCAGGTTCTTTGACTCAATTCCACAGAAATTACTTACAACAAGTCACGCTGTATGCGGCGTACGCTCCCGACAGCGCTGGGAGCCGCACAGCTTGCTGCTTTATGCTCAGCAGTTTGTCCTCACATCGCTTTTCTGTTACGCCACTTGCTAAGGAACACAGCCTACTTTAGAGCTTTTCCTCAAGGTTTATCTGGATAAGGAAGCCTTAAAGCATGCAGCCTGAAATTCTCCCATTTTACAACAGAGCTCCCACGTTGTTTATCCATGGGCAGACCAGCTCCTGAGCAGCCAGCCACCTGCCTGCTTGGTCCATCACCCACAGAGCACCGGAGTCCTCAGATCCCATCGGTCATCCTGCTTCAGAGGCTGGACACAAGTCCTCATCCTGCATAAATCTCCACAATCTTTAAAGCCTGTCAACAATATTGGCATCGTTCAAATTCATTCTTTTGTTTTAATAGAGTAAGAGCTTTAGAGAGGATTTAGGATTACATTAAAGATGTAATGCATAATGGTATTACTTGCTGCCATTTCCTTTCCCAAAGTGAAAGTTTGTTTTTATGTTTAAATACATTTAGGAGTACATGGCTTCATTCTGCAATGCCCTCACATCCACTAAACCAAGCAGCACAGCCACACTGCTTTGACTACAATGTGAAGAACAGAATTCACATCATATGCACTCATTCTGTTGGTAAGGACAGCAGAAGCACAAATGAGTTACTGTGGGAGAAGCCTACTATTCTGTAATTAAAGCAAGTTCATTTGGAGGGGAAGAAAAGTGAAGGAGCTCTGTAGCACGCAGTGAAACCTGCTGCCCCTAGAAAAGGGGAGAACTGAAACAATCTGACCTCTGCTAAAATTAACACTCACTTTGCATCCGTTTCTCTACATGAAGTACCTGTGTACTCCCTGTGAAGAGCAACATTTAAGTCAGATGTGGAATATGTTCTCCTGATACAGAAGGAAAACCATCATCTGCATGTCTTAGAGTCACTGTCCGATGCTGGAAGCACAGCACCTTCTGTTTTAAGTTGACAGAAGCTGTGAGTCCTGGAACAGTTACGCATTTTTCCTTTTCACCACGAAGATGTAAGCAAAGAGGCTTTCAGTAATGCCAGCTGCACACGCACATCTTAAGAGCCTGGTTTGAGCAAACCTGACCGAGCTTAGTGCCACCTAACGGCTCCAGCAGAAATCTCCAAGCAGAACAGGACTTTGGTGATGGATCTTTGTGGTGTTAAAAAGCCCTCACTTAGAGGCACTTCTCCACAATCTCTTTGGCAGTGTTTTATCGTTAAGATAAAAACGGTACCAAAAATCCTCTTCTGTGTTTTTACAGCCCCCCTAACAAAGCAATCTGGATGATTTTTAATCTAAAAATAAGCTTATTCTTTTCAACAGCAGAAGGCAAGGTATGTAAATAAGCTGAAGTTGAACTACAGAACTATACCCAGCTGTTCCCATCCCTAAAGGAACTCCAGGAGCACTGTTCCCACCAGCAGCGTGCCAGGGGAGCCACCTCCATCGCCAGCAAAGCTTTGGGTGCATACAGAGACCATCAGCTGCCCAAGCCCTCCTGCACCTCTCAGGCTGCCTGGCAGGACTCCACGCTCTTCCTTGGGTGCTCCCTGACTGTTTGCAAGGTGTGCTTTCCCACACACGCTCTCCTGAGTTTTTAAACACGCACTGATTGTTTGGGTTACGGGCAGTTCACAAGAGCTCGATAAGGAGCCCCGGTGCTGTTTGCGTTCGCTGCTTCGCTTTGCGATGGACGGGTCCTTCAGGCTCTGCAGTGTAACAACATTTGTAGATAACAGAACATTTTACATGTGTTCCCTTAAGGAATTCCTTTGCATGTCAACTCGCCCATGGGTTTACTGTCCTCTTTTCCCTTGTCAGTCGCTTCCATTTCCCCGTGTAAGGGGATCACCCTTAGGAAGGGGCTGTTCTGTGCTGGGAGAGCAGGACCCAGCCCTCAGAAGGCACCCACCCACCTGTGGCACAGAGCACAGCAGGGATCCACAAGGGGATTATTTCATTTATTTCATTAAAAAAAAAAAAAAATGAAGTTAAAGAAAAAGCAGTAAGGGGAGAGG
>WBMW01004039.1:121276-182129 GCA_013396635.1 Penelope pileata | reverse complement strand
GGCAGCGCCCGCCCGCGCGAGACAAAGAGCGGCGGCGGCGGAAAGTTGCGGTGCGCGGCGCGGGGCTGCGGGAGGGACGGGCGGGGGAGCGGCGCTGCGCGCAAACGGAGCCCGAGCGGGGGCTGCGGCGGTGCTGGGGGCGGTGCGAGCCCGCGCGCTTTGAGCGCGTCTGGGGGGAGGCAGCCGAACGAGCGACGGGGGCTGCGGGGCTCGCCGGGGCCTTTCAGGAGCCCCGCGCTCGCGGCGTGATGGCCCCTCAGGAGAGGTCGGTGCCGCGCTGGGCAGTGCGGGTCGGGGCGCTGCGGGGAGCACGGGGCCGTACCGCGGCTCCGGGGTGCGGCTGTGTCTGGGTGCGTTCAGAGCTGCGCTGTGTTTTGTCAGAGTGCTGTTGGAGGTCTGTCAGGAGGTCGGAAAGGGCCCATGGCTGACAGTGCTGGAGGGAGGTGTTGGCTCATTGCAAGGGGCGTACACATAGTTGAGCTAGCGGAGAAGGCACAGCATAAATACTTGAGGACTGCTGTACAAAGGGAAAAAATGTAATTATCCATCATAGTTCTCCGAGCTGATCTGTTACCGGAGGGCTTAGTGCTGCTGTGGGTGCTGGCAGCCAGAGCTGCTGCCGGGACCCTGTTACGGGCTGTGGGCCTGGCTGGGGTCACACAGCCCCCAGGCAGCATGGCAGAGCTCAGCCTTACAGCAGGAGCTGCCTTCTGCTGAGCAGAGCAACATCCGAGTCTTCCTGGTGTTACGAACTGTGCTGGAAAGACAAGCAGATCAGAACACGCACCGTGCAGGGGGTTGTGTCCTTGGCAGGTGGGCTGTCTGCAGCAGGCGGTCCCTGCTTCCCCCTCGTGGGGTTTGGATTTCAGTCTCATCATAGTGGCCATTCCCTCAGCTTAGTGAGAACGCTGAGTTTGTGGGATCTCTGAGCAAGGACGGCGTGTCGAGAGCCCGGTGCTTGCGCTCAGCAGTCGTACTGATTTCACTAGCTTTGTGTAAGTTACTTAAAAAACCAAACCAGCTTCTTTTCTCAATAATATTAGACAAGAGTTATCAATAATAGCTTTTATTATGTAACTTAAAACTTCTCTTCAGATTTCTTTGATGTGCTGCAGTTTTTCTCCTGTTGTGCTATTTCAGATTGATGCACTATGTCAGTAGTGGCACAGAAGGAGCTTCTCAGGCATTGGGCACAGAGGAAAATGAAAGCAATTTCTGTTTTGAGGGATTAGTTCCAGAGTGAGGCTCGTTTTCACCACTTCTTTTATCTGAATTTTGAATTGTTTTTATAATTTTTTTCCCTTTACAATTTGCTCTCGATTCTGATATTCCCCAGTGTTACCCAGCTGGTTACAGGTGTTCTAGCCAATGCCTTTGTTCACAAGCTCAGCCATGAGGAAGGAACTGGGAGTTGTTCATGGCCCTCCTCTAGTTCTGGACACCAGTTTTTCTCCTCACAGCTGTCACCGTCACTATGTCAGTGGTTATGTCAGTGCATGTCAGTGCTTTAAAGCCTTAAGGACAGGCACTGTAGGGCGGTTGGTCTCTGTGCTTGATCCTGAAACTACAGGTGATGGAGCTCAGTGTGGGCTCAGGCACAGCACAGATGTGTTCCTGCTGCTGATGGATACAAGCCCCTGGTTCTCACAGCTTCGCTACTGTGATACCTTTCCTTCTCCATTGCAAATGGCGGCACAAGGAGCCCTCCAAGCTGTCTGGTGGAGGTAGGCAGCAGCCCCACCAGTCACTGCTGAAGCTGACAGCCCCCAGCCTGCTCCTCAGCTGTGTGGGACTGTCCACCTCTGCCGTCTGCAGATGGATGGGCAAAATGTGCTGGCTGCTGCTTCAGTGCTTTTTCACAGTTTGCTGAGGATTCCTGTAGGGAATCGCTGGTCTGTGGTGATTCCTTCAACCACCGCTGTGCTGCAGTGTGAGAAGACCCAGACTGGTGTGTCAGCAGTCCTGAGGATCCGCGTGCCAGGCTCCAGCGTGTGGTGCTGGCCGTTGTAAAATCCTCGGAGGAAAGGATTGCATGTGCTTGAAAGTACTGCGAGGGCCTGGTTCTGCCAGAAGCTTGCACAGAGCGCAAGCAGTTTGTGAAGTAGACCTAAGCAGGTGTATGTTTGCTCCTCTGCTGAAGGGTCTTGAAGCACCTTGCTGCTTTGGTGCTGTTTGGTGGAGCCCCTGTTGGTGCTCCAGCGTGCCAGCCTTGTTGCAGCTGCCTGCTGCCCTCCGCTTGCTGGCACTGTGATGTCAAACAGCTGGGTGCTGAATCCTACACCCTTGTTATTTGTGTTACAGTGTGACTGGAAGTCCCGTTGTGCTGCTGAACACTGTGTGAATGTGCATGCACTGTTCTCTCTCATGCAACAAACACGAAGGGACCAGGATGTATTTTGCACAGTATGACCATAGACCCTATTTTAGGGAAAATCATGGCACAGTTACCCCAGCTGATTGTTTGCTGTCCTCATCTGTGCACTTCTGAAGGGTTCTGTTGAAACAACTTTTTAACGTTTGCAACTCTTTATCTGCAGAGGCAGCCAGATTATGGAACATGGTTGCAAGCTCTAAGCCGGAGATGAATATTAGCTGTAGGCAGTAATTCTAATAATAATATCAGAAAAAGGTGATTTCTTAGGTGTGGAAATCTGGTTATTTTGTTAATAGAGATGATGGGAGGAAGCTTCATAGACCAAACTGTTCTGAAAGAGCTGCGGGCCTGCTTGTTGGCACTAAGTGGGGAAGCGTGGTCCAGCAGTGACAGATGACAGACAAGCTGCTGTTTGAAGCAGTGATCGGGTTCTCTGTTTCTTCCTGGAAAGAATGTGTAGTGATAAATTGAGAGCAAAGACAGAAAGCAGTATTGTTCCAGTTCATACCACTTTACCACTGTGATGCTGTTCTGTGGAGAACTTGTGTTAGCTTTCTAGTAAAGTTGCTTTGTAAAATTCTTTAAAGCACAGGGCAGTGATTAAGATAAAATTTAAAGTTATTCATAGTGAGTCATCTGTCCTCTCTTGATTACAGTTCCCATCTGAGTTAATTCTGAAGCCTGTCTGAAAGTCCACAGGGAAAACTAAATTTTGATATTTATGGAAACTGATAACAGTTTTCTTTATGTTCAATTTCTTTTTAACTACTTCTGTATTTATATTGCTCAACTTTTTAATGATCCTTTGTCTCTTCCTCTAGTGGTATGTCTGCAACACAGAGCAGTTGTCTGAATCCCTTCAGCCTGTTTTTGTCCAGAGTTACCTTGACCAAGGAACGCAGATCTTCTTAAACAACAGCATTGAGAAGTCAGGCTGGCTGTTCATCCAGCTCTATCACTCTTTTGTGTCCTCAATTTTTAGCCTTTTTATGTCTAGAACATCTATCAATGGGTAAGTGAAAAGTCAACCTTAGGTAAACTAAATGCATTTTGGATGTAGGCTTTTCAGGTGTTCAGCCCTACTTCTTGATCTTTTGGCTTTCCTTAAATGTCTACAGCTCTCCCTTTGGCAGTCTAACAGATCTGCAAAGCCCTCCTGTGCTCTTCCCATAAACTCTCTTAATTAAACACCACCATTGCCAGTGGGAAGGCAGAGGGAGCGTTAGTGATTAGTCAGCAGAGGACCAGAGCGCTCCAACTATGTTTTATAATCATTACTTAATTTCTTTCTGAGCATTCTCTCAAATAAGAGTATTCTCTTTGTGTTAGACAGTATGTCCTCCCCTCTGCTTTTTTTTTATTCCTCCTTGCCCTTTATCTACTGCTGTATCTATAGCATTTGCTATTGTGATTCTCCTTGTTGAAGGTGGCTGTGCCCACTTAGTTCTGTATTGCATCCAAGGCTTGTGTGCACACCTGCTGCAAAACTGGGCAGATCTCTAAAAGGTGCAGAAGTGGCTGAGTGGTGTCTCGTAACACCTACATGAAATGCAATACTACCCTTTCTCTTATTATTTAAGACTGAATTTCATCACGGTTGATGTGTGAGCTATACTGGAACAGGTAGCTCCTGACATAGCATGTTTGACTGATGAAACATCAGTAAGGTGGGAATAGACAGCTTCAGAAAACATCAGTTCCCTGGTGTCATTGCATCGGTCTCTCCTGCAATTGGCTGCAGGACAGGTTAGCTGTTCGTGGGGACTTTCATTTTTTCCAAAAAAGCTCAAGTTTCTGGTCACTGCTCTTTTGCTCATTCATACATATGTTTAACAACTCAGTAGTTTTGACCCTATGAAGAATGCATTTTGTTGCGTTTACCTCCTTTTTCCACCATCCCCACGTCTGTACACGCCTCAATACAGCCTGATGTGAGGATAGTAGCTGGCTACTAGTGCTAGGAAAAAGATCTCTTTATTTTCTGGCCAGATGTCTCTGTGAGCTTCCCCATGGTGTTTTTAGTTACTTGTAGGTTTATAGAAAGTTTCCTTTGGTCTCCTCATATTCCTTTGTCTTCCCCTTTTTTTTTTTTTTCCAAAGGCTCTCCAGCGCTTTGAGTAACACCTCATGGTGCTGGTAGGCATAATAGCCCTGAGCCAGTTAGGCAGGGTGGGTTGGCACGAGTGTGCTGCATGGGGGCTCCACCTAAATTGGCTGTGTTCTGTTTATTTTATGTATTTAATAACCTGTAGTTTCTTCTGCGTAACTGTATAGTGTATCCTGTTGTTGTTGTTGCTTGTTTTTAGTAGTCTGTCTACACCTCTTATTTTTCAGAGTTTTATTCTTTCATTCTTTATCTGTTTTCCTTTCTTCCCCTTGATCATAAGATTTCTGTTCATTTTCTTTCTGAAATTTAACCTACTATTCCACGCTAGTTTAAGTAAGATTTTTTTTGGTCTACCTTCAGCGTATCATTGACCCGTTCTTTCCTCCTCTGCTTGTTCTCCCAACTCTTTCATCTTCTGAATTCTGCTATGGCAGCAGCAATCTGTCACTGTGTAGCCTTCAATCCGTTACGGGCAGGTATGTCATTGACTCGATCCATAAAGAATCCAAATGTCACCTCTACCCAATGCCTTAATGAGTTACCTATTTTCTGTTTGACAGCTCTTAGTGTTAAATGCAGGATCTACAGATAGCAGCAAAAGCCATTGTAGCACACAAAAAAATCTTTTCTTTTGTCGCTCCAGCGGTGTTAACCCCATCCTTTCTTTTAAATCTCTTCCCTGGCATCCCTCCTAGTTCCACATCCTATTCCTCATTCACTGTGCATGTTTCTGTCTGCAGCCATTTTGCTATTTCCTCTGCTCTCTCTTCTTTCTCCTTTTCAGGTAGGTGGGAGAGATTCAGATCTTCAAACATGACAAATAAAGCTCAGCCTTTATCTTTCTCTTCCCCCTCCCTGCTTTTTTGTGTGTGATCATTTTCTTGCACTGCACCCTGTGAGCTCTTCTTCTCCTGATCAAATTCTGCCTGAAATATTAGTCACTAAAACTGCATGTAGCTATGTGCTTGATCTCTGACAAGTAGAAGGCAAGTTGAACAGGACTTGTGAATTTATCTAAGCAGTGACCTTGTTTATTGTATATGACTGATTGCTGCCGAAGCACGTTCTAAATTACTTCATTGTCCTTCCTGTTCAAGTTTGTATGAAATCAGATATTTCTCATCTTTACATTTCAGGCTGCTGGGAAGGGGCTCAATGTTTGTGTTTTCCCCAGAACAATTTCAAAGACTGCTTAAAATAAATCCAGAATGGAAATCCCACAGACTTCTCGATTTAGGAGCTGGGGACGGAGAGGTTACTAAAGTCATGAGTCCTCACTTTGAAGAAATCTATGCCACTGAGTTGTCTGAAACTATGATATGGCAGCTTCAGAAGAAGAAATACAGGTACTGTTCTGAACGCTTCCTACATTGTTTATATCAGACATTACAGCAAAACAATGTAATACTTTATGAATGTTCAGTATTTTCAGTCAGTTCCTCTATTGTTTGATTATTATGGAAAGGGCTGACCTGCACAGAAATAGGAAAGCGAACACATCTGAGGTTCCTTGTTACCAGAGTTTCTGTTATGCTGATATTCCTCATTACCAGTTAAGACAAAATCAGTAACAACTACTTTGAAATCTTTCTTCATAGTTTTGTGTAAATTGCTTTAATCAAGACAGTTGGAAACTGATGAATGAGTAATCCAAAATTGCAAGAGGAAAAAAAGGGACTGCAAAGAAAGCAAGCTGAATCCTGGTAATAGACACAGATTATTCAGGTATCCTTATCTAATCTCTAGGAAAGTTATGCTCATAGAGTGCTGTGTAAAGAATCTTTCTTTTATTCTTGTTATACTTAGCTCTTGCTGTTAAGATTGAACAATATTTAGTAACAAAAATGCCAGCGCTTTCAGAACTTTATTGTGCACTGGTCACAACTGCTAGAAGTTCTTGTAGACAGCAGATTCAGTCTTGTTGAGTAATGGTTTGTGTTTGGGGCACTATATCCCTATGCTTCAATGAAGGAACTGTGGATTTCTTTTCTTTACTTATCTGTAAGTGGAAAACTAGTAGCAACTGGGTTTGCACACAGATAAATCAGAGTGCATAACATGCTGCAAGCCATACTCTGCCCTCATGAGGCCCCATCTAGAGTACTGTGTGCAGATCTGGGTCCCCCAGGAAAGNGGTCCCTTCCAACCCAGGCCATTCTATGATTATCGTATTTCAGCTTTGTTCCTTGAGAAGTTTATTTTAGGATGTCATGCTTTTATATTACCTGGACTTCGCGTTTTTCTTGTTTCCTTTATTGCCTGGTGTTTATAAGGCAATATAAAGGTGTGGCTGAATGTATAGCTGTGCCCGTTGTCAATGAGTTTTCTTTTCTAAAAGGCGAGACAGACGATGTCTTCCTTTCCTCATTGGCTGACCTTTCTGCACTATCAGCACATTCACAGGGAATTCTTATCCTCAGTGATTCTCTCTGAACTCAGCTCTGTATCTCTTTCTCTCCCTGTTTATAGGGTGCTTGGTATAAATGAATGGCAGAACACAGGATTTCAGTATGATGTTATCAGCTGTTTGAATTTGTTGGATCGCTGTGATCAGCCACTGACTGTATTAAAAGACATTAGAAGTGTACTGGAGCCAACTAGAGGCAGAGTCATTCTAGCATTAGTTCTGCCGTTTCACCCATACGTGGAAAATGGTAAGTATACAGATTAGTAGCTATTTAGGCAACTAAAGAAAACGTTTGTAGGTTGGTAGTGTCCTGAATTATATGTTTAGTAAATAATTGACGTTTGTATTTGATTTTTTACAACTTGTAGTGTGCATGTTCAGAAGTATGAAATCTTAGGTAAATAGGACTCATGAGGTAAGCTGTTTTCTTAATTCCCCGACATACATTGTTGGCACCAACAAAAAGCTCAAATATTGAAGTCACATATCCTGTTCTGCAGGTTGCCACATTTGAGCTGTGTTGGAGCAACATGGGAAAACTGATCTCTGATTAGGGCCCTCTGCTGCTGTCATATAGGTAACCCCAGTTGTCTCTAGCGACCATTGAACAAATCCATCAGAACTGTCTGTAGTACTGAATAGAGCAGCGTAGCTGAAAATACCAACCATTATTGATGTTGTATTAGTAACTGGAATAAGAAGTAAAATTTTGTGCTAAAATTCCATTATTTCCCGTAGTTGCATTTTAAAGAAATGCGTGAGAGATCTTTCAAATGAATCTTTCTATGTGATTACACCTCAGAAGAGGCTGGAAACGTTTTTTAGGTGCCTGTGATTGTGGGGGTTCAATTTGAGGCACACTAAAGATGTTTGAGTTCTAGAAGGCTGGTGTTCATCAGTCATTCTTTGGACATTGGCTGTCCTTGACTAATAAGAATTGTCAGTGGAAAGGCACACGTGCCCAGAAAGTACAGAACTAATAGCCTTAACGTTCAGGAAATAAGTGCAATCAAAGTGAATCTATTTTTCTCTTTTTAAATGCCAGTAATATTGGGGGGGAGGGAGAGGTTTAGACAGATAAAAAAAATTAAATGTAAAAATGAATGGCATCATTTGAAGAATTGCTTAAAACACAGTATTTGAGCATATAGTTTTTTAGCTGTTTGAAAAAGTAGCATGTCTTAAATCAGGTAGGGGATTGATTTATGCATCTGCGCAGTGTTTTCAAGCACATTGGGTTACAACGTAGTATTCCTATAATGTAGAACAATTTGACTTCCTCTCTAAAATTCATTTAAATTCCAAGTAACAGCAGTATCTTACTGGACTTCCATCAGCATATTAGAAGCAGAAATCGAGAAGTGCTTTCTGTTGTTTGTGCGCCTTCAAAACTGTGTCATTGTGTTTTGCAATCACTACTGCACCCAGCATCTGCTGCTCTGCGTGTTGTTGGGTAACCGTGTGATAGACCACATGTAATTTCCTTGCTCAATGGGAGGTGAGTAAATTAAGGAAGAAAAAACTACTCCAAGTCAGTTTGTATCCATTGTTAATTGCCTACAGCATACTGGAAATAGAATAGGATATTACATTTATAAATCTTGAGGGACTGGAAACCTGTCATCTGATCTGTTGAACTTAAAACAGATTTCAGCTTTCAGCAAGTAAAAATGACCAGGGCATCCTGTAAACACAAGTCAGGCTTTGTTTGTGCTGGCAACTTGTGAATGATCAGTCATTTTCCTTAAGACAGCATTGTTTCCTTTGCTTTTTGTGAGTCTCAGCTAGCACAGTGGTGGTGTTTTGTGGTTTTCTGTGACCTGCAAGATGTGACAGAATAA
Organism: Penelope pileata; assembly: GCA_013396635.1. Lineage (NCBI taxonomy): Eukaryota > Metazoa > Chordata > Aves > Galliformes > Cracidae > Penelope > Penelope pileata. The sequence continues at coordinate 173,400 of WBMW01004039.1, read as the reverse complement.
CTTCAGTATGCTTTTATGAAGCTGTTCCAGTTGGTCAATATCTACTGAAACTTTGAAACATGTTCAGTTTGTCTGCTTACCATTGTGTGGATTTGGGCCTACGTAAACATTTCTAGACAATGGAAGTTACTCAATGCACAAGTTGTCATTCCACTACAGCTTTCCCACTTAAGATCTATTCAGCTGTAGTCTAAAGAAACAGTGAACTGCCAGACTCTGTTCACTGTGTACAAAAGATTTTCAATTTCAATATTTTGTTCAGTTGCTCTACAAAATGATGCATTAAAAATGTTACGTGTGTACGTATGCTTTTGATAAGAAAAAGAAATTGTGTGGCACTCAGATAACTCCTTGTATTGGCTGATTAAAAAGTTTTGGACCTGCCTGGAGAGATTTTTGAATTTTAGAGGGGGGAACTGATGGAGAAGGGATGAGTGAGGTAAGGTGTTTGATCAGTTTTTAGAACTGGAGAGCTAAACCAAGAGAGAACTGGTCTGCTACACTTACTATCATGGGAAGGTAGTTGTGGAAGCTGTCCATGTGAATAGCATAAAGCCTGGTCAAAAGAACAAAGCAAGGTGGAGTTAGAGGTAAAATTTATTTCTGTGCTTTCTGTTTCTGGAATTACAGTGACACCTAGAGTCCAAAAGAGCTTAATCATAAATTAAGCTCTTCAGAGGAGTTTTGTTTTCAATGTAAAGAAAAACATAAAGTAGTGCACTTCCTGCTCATGTATGAATTTGTCAAGTAAGCCATATGAATCATCATTTGTCATCATAAACCATGCTTTTGTGTGACTAGTCTGACTACATATTTTTGGTAGGTATCCCATAGGGTGGTTCTAAAATGCTTTGTATTTCCTAATATAGACATAGTATTTATATAAAGATAGTACTGGGTAATATGACTAGAATGGTATAAGTTTCTCCAAAATAAAAATGTCAAAGTCACCGTAGTTCAGAAGAAGTCAACACTCTCAGCTTGAGATTGTGAAATTTTCTTGTTGAACACATTAATGTTTATATGTGATTGATTGACAGGGATAAGAAGAGGAAGGTGCATTTTTCATTTTCCTGAAATATTTGGTTTTAATTGAGCTGGGAACACAGTACTGTGCTGTGCTAGATGGACCCTTGTTTTGTCTGATTTGTCAGTTCTCATGTCACTGAAATGTGAAATGTTGCTTCAGTTGTTAAACAAGGCCTTGCTTCATTTAGATGATGATAAAAGTTGTAACTGTTCCTGAGCTGGAAGTATGCCTGATGCCAACAGGTCGCTCCAGAGAGTGCTCGTGTGTGGATGGGCTAGTTGGTAACTTCTGTGTGCTTCTGTGTCCTGCCTGCCTCTGCTTTGAACAGGCAAAAGGTGGTGCTCCAGGTGATCCCAACTTTGGATGGTAGGACTGGAAGGAAGGAGCTGTCTCCCTACTGTCTTCGTGTTCGAGCAGCCGTTTCACAGTGACCACTGTTCTCCTTTCCCAGGAAGGCTGGGGTGAAGTTCCCATCCCAAATGAGCTTTAACGTGATAGGACGTGCAATTAGATTGTCTGGTTTTTTTCTGCTTGCCTGTCTACAGAATACATATGCTTTGCTGTTTAAGCTGCTCTGAGACTCAGTGGTGTTCATCTGTGTATCCCTTACAACGATTGAACTAAGGTGACTGAAACCAGAACGTCACTGTGAAATGATTTATTTCCTATTGAGGTCTATTAAGGTACCTCCTACACAAATGCTCAATTAACATAGAAGAAATACATTGAAACTCATGTAAAAATACATAGAATTAAATCTAAACTAAAAAAGGAAATTTTATGAAGCATTAGCAGTTCTCTTAGGAAAGATGAGATCCTTTCCCACAGTTTTTCTTCTCGCAGAATGGGAAGTAATGTGTAACAGTGTTCAGTGCACTTGGTTTTGATGATCTGCTTAGAAAACACTCTCGAAGAACGCTGCCCTGTACAGTTTTCTCCTTTCTTCTTAAAGGCAAGTAAGTCTGTGAAGAAGCTTAACTTCATCAGCCCCTTTGGTTGCATCAAGCATGTTGAACAAATTGGAAACGCAGCACACACTCATCTGTTCTGATAAACAGTGTCGTCTTCCAGATGATCCTAGGGAAAATGTATAAGCGTTTAGTTACTGACATGAATGTTTTTGGCTTTTTTAAAAGGCAGAACTTCCTTTTTGAGGTAAATTCCATCCCTTTACTGTTTCAGCAGACTCCTTCCCTCCCTGTTATCCAGTTATTTATCCAGTTACATGGCATCTGCTGGTTTCTAAACGTTTCTTTTTCTCTTGGCTTCTAATCTTCAGAGAGCACGGAGGCATTAAAACATACCCCTTGTTTGCACTGTGTTCGTACCTGACACTCAGACCAAGGATTAGGTCAGCAGGGACTTGAAGTCTTTAAAGGAATGATCGCAGAGGAAATCAGGGCAGTATGAAAGTCTAGAAATAAAAATGTTTAGAGGAGAAGTACTTGACTTTGTTTTGTTCCTTCTTCTTTCTCATCACATCTCTGAAGTAGTGCAGTGTAAGCTTAGAATAGGAAAGAATTTGTAAAGCTTCTCAAGAGAAGCAGAATTTTTTGAAGGATGATTTTGAAGCCGTTTTCTTTGCTTGCAAATGCATGCAAAAGTTTTTGTCATACAGTCGTTTAAGACTTATTGGCATAAATTTGGAATGGTGAAATTCTTTGTGTGGTTTTATCAGTGATGATGAATACTGAACCCAGGCAACGTAAGTTGAAGTGGGCGGAAATGTCTGTAGGAATATTATGGAGTTTTTTTTAAAACCATTCTGTTACAGTTCTGTCTTCTGACTGCCCTGGAGTAAGGGCACGAGTAGAGCTACGACTGAAATATTTTCAAGAATACACTCTGATAGATTTATGTTCTGTCAGACAGTCCAGAACAACTTGCTGAACCTTCTTGGCAAAGTACAGGCTTACGGGGGCTTCACTGTTAATGTACATATGTCCATATAGATATGAAATTTCCTCTGTGTGTGTGTATATATCTGCCATACTGGTAAGAACTTACAGCCTGTTGGTAGCGCTCGGTGTACCTCTGCTTTTGAAGTTCTTGGGCAATTGCTCGAAAAATTTTTCGGCCGCTATTGATTTTCTGTAAATGATTTAAAATATTTTAGGTTAGTTCTACATTTGAGGTTGGGAGAAGCATCTTTTTCTACCTTTATACAGTTCTGATTTTCTTTTCCCTCTGTGTATGTCTTTGCAAAAGTTACTAAATAATGCGCTAGGAACTTATAGTTTGGCAGTCAGAAGAGTTTCAGTTAGATTAATACTACACCTCTTAACATGTATACCTTCATTAATGGGTATTTAAATTGTAATTATGGCTTTTTAATTACTGTTTTCATTTAAGGGATCATGGCTGTAAGTAGTTTAAATAGGCTTGTTTTAAATACCTGTATGCACAATCTGAATAAAAAACAATTAATAGAATAAGCTTATTTTCAAAAGAGCTTCAAGAAAAGTTTACTTGCAGACGAAACCTAAAGGAAACTGTGTGTAAGGGATGGCCTTTATGTATATTCAACTTTATCCTGTATTCAGTTGGTTACAAATTAACTAATAAGTTAAACAAAATCCTGGAGGAGTTCTGTACAAATCTTAAGTGAAGCCTTTACAGATGTACATATCCCTTCAAGTCAGCAATTAATCACAAAATTGGTATCTGATCTATACTCCCAAAAGAGTCTCTGAAGCACAGATAAAGCACACAGCAATAACGCACGCTGTTGTCTGTCCTCTGCTCTTCATTCCCAGTTTTGTGTAGCAGCTTTTGTTTTAACTGGAAGGAGAAGGAAGAAAAAAATAAAAACAAAGGTTGATTTAGCAACAACTAAAGTAGCTGAACAGCTAAGAGTGTTGCCCTATTACAGTGGAAAATATATACAAGTCAGCTTAATGGATCAGCTTATACCATTGGAAAAATGAGCGGAATTTTCAACTGTATAAGGCCTTTTTTATTTTCTGGTGGTAGATGTTGCAAATATTTTTGCTCTGAATGCAGTGCAGCATGCCTGATGCATTACCCAGTTGTCAAAAGTAAGATAGCAGCTTTTCTCCTGGTTGAAAAGGCATGGTTAATTTTTCCCACTATACTATTTCAGGTAGCTTAAGGAAAACAAAGCAGCCACAGTGAGCATCCTGTTGCTGTGCAGACAGCTATCGCTAGAGCAAAGAGCCACGTCATACCATGTAGGGCTGTGAAGTCCATATTCTCATCTAATGTTCCTATATGCATAATTTTTACCAATGTCTATCTTCTGTATTCATACAATGTATGAATACAATTTCTTTATACAAGTCAGTTTGCAGTTACTTTTCAGCTCACCAGTATGTTGACATTGAATTAAAATTATTTTGCTTCTAATGGAAACTAATCCAGAGAGTTAATGACTTGCAATGGTAATTTCTAGTTTTGCTTTTTGAGTGTGTGTTAATAGATACAGTCTTCAACTTGCTAATACACTCAGTATAATTTTAGCTTCATAATTTATTTTTTAAAGACATTTCACTTAGAAAATGTGGTTGCTGTTGAAAACAGGTATGGGTTTGTGGATGTGTGCAGCATATGAACTTCAACCACCCACCTCTTTAGGACTTAACTGTAGAAGTTACAGAAGCTAGGAGTGTCTGTTTATTCTCTTTATGGAGGTGCTAAGACTGCTTAAAGTTAAATAATGAACAAAATCAATTTGAGCCTACCTTGTGGACTATGAGGACTGAGAATACAGCGATGCTGTATAGAAGCAGTAAGGATGAGATGATGATCATGGAGTTGAATTCTTCAATGTTGTGCTTCTCTGCTCATGAATTAAAAGCGGATGTTAGAGTAACAAACAGTTCTTCTGGTTTGTGTAATATTCTTAAAACTCTGCATTTCAGCCCTCTTCCTCTGTAGAATTAAAAACCTTAATACACATCAATATCAATATTTTTTGATTCATTTTCAGTCTAAATTTCTCAGCAAGGTCGCTTGTCTTTTGTTTCCCTAAGCATTTGCAAGGGCAATCGAGACTTCTTATTTTTGATTATAAACACTTTTTTGTATTGAGAATAAGACTCAGTTTTCTGCTGTAATTAAAGAATATCTTAGTAAAGCCTTTTAGGCTTTTAGTTAGGAATAAAATTAAGTAGTGGAAGGAATGGATATAGGGGAAATAATAATCCCACTTTTTTTCTATTTTAGCCATGTAAAACTGAAATGTAGATAATGAAGTCTCATCGTCTTTTAACTGAAGGCAAACATTGCAGAGGTACCCAACTAAAAGTTTTTGCTCAAGCTGGCACTGTGGGTCCCCAGTTCTGAAACCCAGTTCTCTGTTGGAGGTTTTTCCAGTAAATGTCAGTTTTCTACTTCTCATTAAAGTCTTGTTGTAAGAGGATGTAGAGTATGGCTAGGTAGCACAGAATACAAAACTTCGTTCTGTAGTAGAATTCTGCAATCATTTGTCATTTGACAGAACAGTCGAACTAGCAAGTGACATTAAATGCTTATTTGTAGAATCCTTCCATAGTTTTACAACTAATAAGTTCGTACTACTTTGACAGTTTTGTTGGTATTTCCATCTTAAATGCCATTTTTAAAAGTGTAAATAGAGCATTTAGGAAAGAACATGCATTCCTATCGACAGTGCCTCATGAGGAGTGAATAACCAACTGACCTCTCTTTGCCAGAACTGTTCCATCTCCCGTCTGCTTAGAATGGGGGGAACTTGAATCTGGAAATGCTATTCCACAGAAGTAAACAGCGTTGTCATTTACGGTCAGATCATTGATTTGAAGTGAAATGTTATTTTCTGATGATACATGTACTTTGAACTTCTGATGATTTCTGCATTCAGGATTACACAAATCCTCATGTTTGTTAGTAAAAAAGCGAAACCATAGAACTTGAGGCATGGAGGGGGAGCATCCAGAGGCAGAGAAGGCACATGTGAGGAGCGCAGTGTCCATGGAGTAGTCAGCTTCCTGAGATCTGGGCTGTGCTACAGTGACACGGCAGGTATCTGCAGCACCTGTTGAATAAACAGTGATGTGAGGAACAGTTACAAAGTTAGGCATAATTGAGGGGAGAAAAAAAACCACCAAAGCTACTTATGGCTCATGCTAGAAGAGGTGGGTGGAAATGGAGAAGAACATGTTTCAAACTTTGAATTTTTAAGATGGATAGATGAGGTGGGTGACCTAACTCTAGATACTCAGTGGTGTATTTCACCAAGGATTTCTTCCTCTTCCAAATCTGGGAGTCACGTGAGACTGCCTGATGGTAGGCAGTGACAATGTTATAAATGGAGACACTTAAAACTTAGCAATTTCATAATGTCATTAAAATTCATAGTAGTTCTAGACATTCTTCCACTTTGCACATACTGACTCTAGGTTTCTAAGGATAACAATATTGCTTGTAAGTTGTGACATTTAAAAATGTGTGTAGAGAAAACAGGAAGATTCATCAGGGAAGAGAATTCTAATTAAGGAACTGAAATGTTAGCTTTAATATGACTGGCCTGGGGATTTATTTTTGTTCGATAAGAGCTCTAAACATTCAAAAGTTCAATACAAACTTTAAACATCATTTGAATACTTTTGGTATATGCAATCTTATTCACATTGCTTGCTTTCTTAAACAGTGGAATTGAGCTTAGGCAGTGAAAATGAAAGTCGTAGCTTACCAGCATCCTTTCCTACTTTTTTTTTTTTTTAGAAAGTAACAAATTAGAATAAAAATAAAGTCTGTCTTAATCTATTGCTGATACACACTGTCTGTGAGCCTCCCTAATGTGTGCAGTCAACATCGTCCCTTTATCATTTCTCCCACTGAATGTTTTATGGACCAGATTCAAGCAGATTTGGTGTCTGTGACTTCTACAGGAATAAAATGAAATCCTCTTTCTTTGTCAAATCAATGTTGGAGCCTTCCCGTAGCAGTTGCAGCAATCTGAATACTGCAGTAATATAAACTGCCAGCGTGCTTACACCCTGTGTGGTGAAATGCAGTAGGTTGTGCTCCGGCAGTTGTAACCTGTACCTGTAACCTCCTTTTCCAGCTTGTTCTAGTACTCTGGCCTTGCAGAGCAGAGCTCCATAGCTTCAGTACGTATTGCTGCTGTCTGCTGGACTTCATAAACCTCCTCCCAAGCAAGCAGAGCTGCGCTGGCACCGAGCTGCTGCTGCTGGAGCCTTCCTAGCAGGAGAGCACAGTAGGATTTGGCCCAGGAACCATAGATTACAGAAGCATTTGAGACTTCTGGAATAAAAAGCATTTGCAAAGAGTCATTTGTTTTGGAAGTAGCATGAAGACAGGAGAAATTTGCTTAATTCTTTGCAAAACTTTTTCCTATGCTTTCAGCTATGTTGCAGATCGTAACCACAATGTTTTTGATCCTGTAATTTCTGTTACATGAGAAAATACAAGAAGCTTAAAACAATGCCTTACCAACGCCGTACAGAATCCAGTCAAATGCCAGCACTAGCACTTTTTGGAATTTGTTGAAAGATGCCATTTCTTGTATCTTTCTGGAAATTATTCTGCTTGAAGGAAGAGGAACTTCAGGAGTTGCAGAATATTCTGAATCACGAGATTTAGAGCTTCCTGTTTAGAAGGGGTGGTAGTGCTGCGTGTAGCAAACATGTTAAAGGGACAGACCAAACCAGAAAGTGCTTCCACATGGCTTTCAAAGTGAGTGAACACTTTTCGAGCTTCTGAGAGTTGTGCCTGTAATACTTAAGGTTATTTCATTGGATGTAACAAATGGCAATGTATTTTCCAATGTAATACACGTATTCAGCTTCTTAATTTTATGTTGCACTAAATTGTCTTCACTATATCAGCTAGTGGTATCTTCATGGAATTGTCTGTCTGTCCATGCCTGCTGAACACCAGCCTCAGTAATGGAAGGTCCTTTTCAGCTAGTTGTGGAGCTGCTTGTTAAAAATGTAACAAAAGATAGCCTTAAGAAGGAGCCTCTTCTGAACTCTTGAAAAAACTCTGAATTGATCTATCAACAGCTCTACAAATGGCTTGTCAGCTTCAGATTTGGAGTGGATTGTAATCTATGTAGTATATTTTCTGTAAGAAAATAGAACACACAATGAAGTTTACTTTATAATTGAAACAAAACTGTTTTCTTTTCTCAGTAGGTGGCAAGTGGGAAAAACCCTCAGAAGTTTTGGAAATCAAAGGGCATACTTGGGAAGAACAGGTTAATAGCCTGCCAGAAGTTTTCAGTAAAGCTGGTTTTGCCATAGAGGCTTTCACCAGACTGCCATACCTATGTGAAGGTGATATGTACAATGACTACTATGTACTAGATGATGCTGTCTTTGTCCTCAAGCCGGTGTAAGTGTGTATGAAGTGAATCTCCAGAATCAAACCCAAGAAGCAGTCTCTGAAAGAGAGATTTGATTTAACGGTTACGTAAAAGGACGGAATTTGTGGGATTGCCATGCTAAATAAGTACCATGTAAGAATTTTGATGGCCAAAATACTAATGTATTTCTTTGTAGTGTGATTAGGAAAAAAAGTTTGTTGTTTTTTTTCTCAATTTTTAAACAGAGTCTTCAAATGAGAATTTCTTTTTTACCAGCTCTTAAACCAACGATGCATTCTCCAGTCCAGCAGTAATGGGGGATATTTTTTTAATTCTTACCTGCAACAGGGATCAGATCCAAACAGAAGCAATAGTCCTATTGAGAAATCTGATACAATGTGAATTGTTGTTAAAGAAATCAGTTGAAATCTGGCAATAAAGTTATCCATTCAGTTCAAACCTCGTTGATTATAAACTGTTTAAATGGATATTCTTCCATGCTAAGTTACTTTCTCTCTTACTGTCATTTTTCACGTTTTTATTCATGCTAATAAACTTTTTTGAGATGACTTTTTGCATTAACTTTTGTGTTCATTTTTGTAACCATGCCATGCTTGTCTGCAGCAACTGCTCTTTGTGTTGAGAATCAAGCTCTTGGTAGCTGCATAACCTTCAGTTTATTTGAACAGTATTTAAGTATTGTTTAAAGGGATAACAGTCCACTAAAAATCGTATCACTTTTAGTTGGGTTTCTTTCATGTTCCTCTCAATGCCTCATAAATTCTCATTGCTTTTGCATATACCATTTTCCAGCTAAAGAGGTTATGGTAGAACTTGCCAAAGCTGCGTTTTAAACTGATGGGTTTGATCATAAACGTTCTAAGTGAATTGTTCCCATAAGCTTACAGCTTAAAGAATTTGCAGGCAATTTCTTGCAAACACTTCATAATTTAAACTGCCTCTGAGGCTTAGCCTGTAGGAACCTGATTTTAAAGGCTTAAATAGCTTGGAACTTTTTTTCTTCTTCCTCCAGGAGCACAAAGTACTTGTTTTAACATGTCTTATTTTAAAAACCCTGTTTAAAATGGCTAATTTCTGGCAGTTGGGATAGAACCTTCCTTTAAAACAACCAGGAGCATCACCAGTAAGCAGTACAGAACTGGCAGGCATGTGTCTTGTCTTGGTTGGGATGTAAGTGCTGAGAGAGAGCAGAAAAACCTCAGCTTATTTATCAGCTGGTAAGTACAGCAAGAACTGACTTATCTTTTGCTTTTGAAGTATCAACAAGTTACTTATTTAGCAGTTGGTGATCTCATGCCAGGTATGATGTTTCAGCTTGTCTTTTTAGGTTTATCTTGGACTTCCTTTGCCTGATGTTTAGTGATTTCTCTAGCAAAGTTAATAGCCTTTTATTCTCAGTCTTCTTTGTGAAAGATCAAGTGCTCTGAGGTAAGGAGTGAGAGGTTTGACTTGTGAGGATTTTTACAGCAGTAATTCAGTCTCAGAATTATTCTCATTTCAGCATCTGTTACTGAATTTTGGCACAGCATGCAGTCAGACTTGTTTGTTGGAAACATGAGCTGTATATGCTTTAGGGTGAGCCCATTCTCTTTTAGTTTATTTGGACCTATATAGTAATGGGCGAATACGATTCTCATGTAATGAATTTAGCTTCATGTAGCAAATTTATATTAAGACAAAATTCTTCAGTGGTACTTAAAAGCTTTCCTCTCACAGGTTATAATCACATGGGAGACTATACATTTTATGTCTTTTAGTCCTGTCATTTAAGACTGTGGTTTGTAATAGCTTTGAGATGTTTTGGGACAGAAGGTACAATGTAAATTTTTCTTTTGATTTCCTATTTTGTTCTCTCTATTTAAACAAGTATTCTTACACTTGATGCAAAATTAAAATGCTTGCTAAAACATGGGCAATGACAGGGAAAAGCAATGACCATAGCAAGCTCAGGGCCTGAGGGACTGAGTCTTGCAAGAGTCTCTGTTGGTCTCCAGAAGGCCATAAGTAGTCCCAGTTTTTGGAGGACCGCCACTCACAGCATGAGAAGCTCTGCGACAGCTTCCTTGCTTAGTGACTGTCACGGCATCTCAAGGCACCTGTCCAGCACACACTTGTCTGGTCATGCTATCTTTGTTATTAAGAAGATACACAATTCAGTGAAAGTAAGTTTAAAGGACCACAGATATTAAGAGTGTAGATACTGATCAAAACACTGTTCTTAATATTCTCTGCTAGTTTTGTCTTGTTTTCCTTTACGTAATACAACTGTTATGTACACAGTCATACAGTAGAAAACAAATGCTTGGTAGCTTCCTCCTGTAGAGGTAATAGTTTGGGTGGAAAAATCTATGCAGCTGCTCATTTCCTTGCTGTATTTTAAGGGAAATAAGAAGTGTTTTATGTATCTGGTGCTCATTCTCGAAAACGTGCTTGGGCCTGTTGAACTAAGTACAGAGCATCCCTGGGGGATGGTACCTACACCCCTTCTTCTCAGGGACTTCTTTCTATTTCAGGAGCCTGTCTGTGTGCAGCTAACTGCTTGCACATCCCATGCAAAGAAGCTCTTTTGAGTCCAATAGGTGTTTAAACTCCCTGAAATTATTTAAGAGCTCACCCAAGGGGATAAGTGTAGCAAGTCTGATGTCCTGATTTTTTTTATTCCTGGGTTTATGGAAACTTCCTTGCCTCTCTGTCATCCCTGTCCTGGTGGTGTGTAAGTCACTTCTTTGTGGTCTAATGTGCAGTGCTTTGCCTTGGAGAGTAACTGAACTATCTGTTCTGTCAAGGTGGCACTGAATGCGTTGCATCGCAGGAAAAAAGATCGTGTGCAAGGGAATGGTTTAGTCGAGAGCTTTCAGCAGAAATCTGGAATTTCATCTCATAGAAGCCACAGCCTCCATTGCCTGGGTGGCCCCAGGTACAGCCAGTTCCTACCCTGCTACCAGGAGCCCAGGGCCGCCTTCCCCTGCTGGGGTGGGGAGGTTGGAGGCACTGGGCAACACCAGTCTGGCCCATTTTGTTGACCCCTACAGCTTGTTGAGGTCTCCTCGTATCAGGATGAGAAGAGTCCCCTGCTGCCTGCTGTGGGAGTCCCTTGCCCTCTGAGCCCCCCCAGCAGAGACCTTTCCCCTCCCTCTGGCTGAAGGCCGGGTGCTGCTGGGCAGGCACCTGAAGCTGTGGGGCGGTCCTGGCCCTGCTCCCTGCCCTGCGCTCAGGGGTCCTGGCTGCAGCCGCCAGCTCGGTGCACTGCGGAGCGCGGGGAAGGAGACGCACACGGCAGAGGCAGGTAAAGTGCCTGGCTGTCCCCAGGATGCCCCAAGAGCCCAGCATCTCTCTTCTCTGTCCTTCCCTTTCTTCTTGCCCTTCCTCTTTAGCCTGCACCCCTGGAGCGTTCCCACACTGCTGCCTGTAGGGCTTTTTGCAAAGATGCTGAGATCCTGGCTGCAGGGGGAGAGCTGGCACTTGCAGTACGTGAGGTTATCGACACCACTTCTGATTATGAGGTTAGCTTTCTGGTTATCACACTTCAGATAAGGCACTGGCTGCATCGAAGAGGCAGGTGATAAAATGTCTAGGATTTCTTTACATGGAAGAGCGTGTGTTTGGGGAGCAAGGGCGGGGGCAGCCTGCAAGCTCCCCGTAACCTGGGAGTCCTGCAAAGGGCGTCTTACAGATCTGGTCACAGCATGTGGTGCAAGGGAAGCTCTGCAGGGGGATGCTGGATGGGATGTGCAGAGCCTCAGGCTGATTTGGGGTTGCCTAAAAGCTCCGGGGAACCCTTGGAAATGGACTAGTTTCAGTGACAGAGGAAATGTTTCGTTTCACAGATTATTAACAAGCAAGGCTATTTCACAGCAGATCCCATCTGCACCTGCTAATTGTCCACTGCAATTGGATAAAAGCACTTCCCTTCACATTTTATCTCCTTATATATTAATTTGGTACGCTTTAATTAAAATGTACTCCCAGATCAAAGTGAATGATTTGGAATAAACAAGCTGAGATTGACATTGATAGCATGATTTAAACCATGCAGAGTAACCAAACCTGACTGCAAAATTAATGGGGCAATGGCAGAAACAAACACAAGAAAGTTCATTGTCCAGGAAACCAGATAGGTCTGAATGAGAGACATGTAGTGCAGCACTCCCAGAAGAGCATGTGAAAAGGGCTGCAGTGCATGCAAAGGACAGGACTGGCTTCGCAAAGCCCAGTGCTTAAATTTTTTGTCATCCATCAGTTTGAGTCACTCCTGCTACGAGAGTGGAGTTATGTGTCTGCATTAGGCTGAGATATTGCTAGAGGCTGCTGACAGGTGCTCTCATGAAAGAGTTCTTTGCCGATCGGTGAGATTAAACAGTCTGGAAAAGGTGTTTCTAATTATCAAATGTTCAAATCTGTAATTCAATCCATGACGGAGAACAGTGGGGGGGGCAGGAAGCACAGATCCAATTCAGCGACAAAAATGAGGAAGGTAAGCACGGTGCAGGTGAGCCCTTGGAACGAAGGACAGGGAGCCCTCCTCCCCCCCGCCTGGAGCTCCCCACACCGGTGCTGCTGCAGAGGGGCAGGCCCAGCCCTGGGCAGAGCGGAGCTGCAGTGGCTGTGCAGGCAGCTCCCCGGGCTGGGGAAGGCTTCAGGGTTGTTCAGAGTTCCTTTGCTCTTTCTTTCTTCAATCTCTCTATTTCTTTTCTGTTTTGCCTGAGTTTAAAAATTTGTTGTTGTTTTTAATTAAGTTGCTTTTAAGTCATATTTAGTTGGAATGTGACTTAGTAAGTGAAGTGCTGCTAGGAAGGAAAATGTAGAAGAGCTGTTTGGTAAAATGGGGGAAAAAAGCCCTGCCGGCATGCACACACCCAGTGTGTGCAGCTAGTGGACTTCTGTACAGCTAGCGGACTTGTATGTGCTTAAAGCATATCTCTGTCCTGGAAAAGATCTAAGTGGGAGGCTTGGGAGCAGGCAGGTTTAGACCATTCTGATCTCAGTCTGCACTTGGTAGCTTAGTCCGGCTCTGATTTATAGCAGTGGAAGTTTGGGGTAAATACTGCCTTTTGACTGTTCTTTTTATTTTCTTTTCCAATCCAAATATCTTCTGATTCTAATAAACACAAGAAGAAATGCTCAGACTTCTGAAGATATGTTTCCTTCTGATATTAATGAACCCTGCTGAGATTACTCACAGCCAGAACTCTGAAGGTAAGATGAAGTCCTACATGAGGAATGCATTTTGTGGGTGGAAAAAGCTACGTTGGGTAAATAGATGCAGTGCTGTTTAGTAAATAGGACCCTGTTCTCTGCTCTCCTGGCTTCGTGGAGCTGTACCAGCAAATAATTTAGACGAGATTGCTTATTATTTAATAGCCTTTTATTTTCAGTATTTTCTGTAAATACATTTAATCAAAGCTGCAGTAAATGTGTGGAAGTGAACTATAGGTGTATATATAGTTTTGGTAGCTGCATGAGAAACATTTTTCTGTGGCAGTTGAATGGTAGAATGTTAAATCAACTTTTAGTAACGTGATAATCTTTTACAGATTTGCCTCCGTTATTACAGAAAGCCGTGGTTAGTATTTCTACTTATCTCTCTAATAACATTTTATAATATAGTCTAAAAATAACTGATTACATGTATTTATCTTGTCTTTCCTTAAGGAGGAAGTAATAACTGGGAAATACCTGAATGGTAATGTGCAAAATTGTTCCTGCTATGTATCTAACAGGAACTAAAGCTCAGTATCTCGCTGTAACTCTTTCTGTTCAATTTTTCTTGTGTAGCTCTCCTCGATATACTTCATTTTCAGAGGTAATGTATTGCTCTCACCATCTTGATTTCCAATATCATCTTGCACTTCACGTATGGTCTCTTTCATTTCCACAAAAGCTGAAATGTTATGGATTTGGCACGTGATTACTTTGATTTACATCTACCATGAGGTGTATTTTGTCCTGATGAGGAAGAAGCTGTTTTTTCCTGATAAAGCAAAAAGCATGCAAAGAATGAGGCTCAGAATGTGAATACATGCTACAGTTTCCAAAAGCTTTGATAATTAACTTTGTTCATATGTTTCAGAATGGCTCCTTAAGGAAGTTAAGTGCAGTTCCAGTGTTCAGTTGTCAGTCCTGCTTCACCCTCCATCCGTTCCTCCAGCTCTTGGCAACTTTGGAATTATTACTAATTTTGTCTAAATTTGAAAGAGCAGTAAAAGCCTCAAAGGCAATTCCACCCCTAAATATTTTGAGAAAATCTGGCTGGGTAAAAAAGCAGCTCTGACATGAATGACTGCTGGGGTAAAGGCAGCAAAAATGAGTCCCTGTACTTTTTTTCTATAAGCAGATCAGAAGAGGCGTAACGAGGTGCCATGGGCAGCCACACTGCTCATCAGTAGCTGCTGCACAGCTGGTCTCATCTGGAGGTGGTGCTAGTGGCAACGTGTCAGAAAATTGATGCTATTAGGGAGGGGAGGTGGATTTAGATGAAGAAAAACGATTGATTTCACATCCAGCTGCTAATTTTCTTTGCATTAACTATGTTGGCTGTTAGTCTGGTTAGAGCAAAAAGCTGAATACTTGTGTCATTCAGTTGTTAATGTTTGCTTCTCTTATTCTTGTTTTGGCTGGATCATCTATTTTATATTATTTTACTGGCATTTTTGGTCCTGTTTTCTGTTGCAGTTCTAATGCCTGGACAGCAGATACGGTTACAAAAGTCATGGCATATTTTCATGCCCAAGAAGTTAAGTTTACTCTTAGCAGCCTACAGGTTTGTGTCATTTAAAATGCATCAAAATTCTTATTTAAAAATGAATTAAAATAAGCAATTTATCTCTGTAGCCCAAACTAGGCTGTCAATAATAGAGACAACGAATAGACCTACAGTGTAGCAGAGAAGTGAGGAATAGGAATAGCTTTTTTTCTTCCCCTAAGATTGCAGCATTATGCAAGGACTAAACAATAAGATCCTTTTGCATCCCCTCTGATGGAAGACAGAAACTTGGAGTTTTCAGACTCAGCATGTTTCTGAATTCAGTGTATGCACATGCTTTTTCTCCATAAATTGCAGATTTCCTCCAGATTTTGACTTTGGCTGTAGTTTGCATTGCTTCTGATGGAATGAGAGGCTCTGGAGCATCCTACATAACACTTCCACCTTTTAGGGCTCCTCTGAGATCTCTTTTTTAAATTGTCAGTTGGGAAGTGACATAAAAAAAAAAAAAAAAGAAAGTTGGTTTTCTTTATTCTGTGCCATCACTATTGGTCAGGAGCCAAATCCAACAACCTCACCAGCTGAAGTGGGGCTGCAGCCTGCTAACTCAAACCTGGAGTCCTCCCTGCATGGGGACACATGCTCTGAAAAAGTCAAACATGTGGCCCAAAGCCCACAGCCGTGCAGTTCCTCAAGTCCCATTTTGCTGCCAGTGCTCTTCCAAACCTGCAGGAGACTGACACCACCTCTTTCCATTTGCTCTCAGTGTCTTTAAAATTCACTTGCACGGATGAGTTTTGTTAATGTTTTGTTAGTGAACCCCATACAAACTAAAGACTAACTATGTTAATAGGTGGTGGTGGCAATGCCAAGACAACAGAGGACAGTCAACTCAAATCCTAACCAATTCTGAAATAATTCTGCTGGGAATTGGAAGGGGTTTTCTCCAGTCTAGTGCTAATGAGCCTCACAGTGTTTTCTGTTCCTATGCTATAATTCCCCTTAGAGTTTTAAAACAGGCACGAGGCTATTACCCACTAATGCATTTTGATGTGAGAAAGGATATTTTTGCCTTATGACCTGGTGCAGACTTTGCCTCCCATCTAATTGCACATTTCCTTCCTTTTTTAAGTAATAGTATTACACACAGTACCCGATGTTTTGAGCTCTTTGAAAAGTTCATCTGCACAGCTCTGCTATGAAGCAGAAAAGCATTATTATCCGTGCTTTTTTGAAGGGAAAAACGGAGGTGTTTTTGTTAAATGCCTCACTGAAGAGGACTTGCTCATGACACCAGGAATAGACTTTAAAAACTGTTGTCTTTCAGCATTGCATTTAGATTATTTTTTCACATTTTTGTTGATTATAGTTATTCTAGTCACTGACAACACAGATAGCAAAGCACTTATCCCTCCTGAAGTGGAGATTTTCAGGGAGTAAAAGGTGCACTGAGTATATTTTATGTCTATTATGCATGGTTTTTTATACTTCAGATGTCCATACAGAGTTATTTGAAGAACCTCTTACACCAGCCTAGGCAGCTGCTGTCTGCATTCCAACAACTTGATCAACAGCAGTTCCAGACTGCAATGAAGTATCTCTTCAACAGCAGAAAGAACCGTCTTGTAAGTCACTTTGCATAAGAAATAAAGCTGCTGTCAAAGGCTTAGATAAAGGGAAAAGGGCCAGACCAGGGGTCTCACCTGCATGTTGTGCTGTTACTTGGCTGGCGTGGAGCAGATTGCAGGAGCCCCTCTCTGTAGGTCAGTGTCTAAAAGTTTGGTGCCAAATCCAAGTCTGGATTTTCTGTGTCCTCACTGGAGAAAGGTGCATCTCCAGAGAATGATTTACCTTCCTGCACAGGTGCTTTGGGGTGGGTAGGAGCACTTGTTCTCTGAGAATGTCTTTTTCTTTACACTGGCTAGAAAGAGGCAAGATGACTAAAGGTGAAATGTATTATCCTGCTATAGCACCACACAAGCAAAGAAGTATGCAATTTGGAGGGGAAGCAGTGTAACATATTTTGCTTGTTCACCTGCTGTGTTCTGTGAGTGACCCACCTTAAATGTCTCACTCAAAGGCAGTCCCACCCAGAGGGGATGGCCACCACGGGGATGGGGTGGTAACCTGGTGGGTGACAGCGCCTTGCCCCCTGCCTGTGGGCCTCCAGCATGGGCACCACTGCAGGGCTGCAGATTAACCTGGGACAAAGGCAGAGCATTTCCCCAGATGGGTGAGGTGGCTGCCCAGGGTAATGCACTACCCGGAAAAAAAGCAGTGCAGCTCCTGCTGCCGAAGCACTCCAGATGGGTGTGTAGCATGCACTGGGAGGTGGAGCAGGAGAGCATAAGCCCTGTCAGTAAGCTGTGAATTTTGTCTTCTCAGTGCACCTAGTTCTTCCAAGATCAGTAATAATTGCAGTAACAAATCACCAGGCCTGGGGCTGTCAGCTCTGACCACACTGTCCTAGACACATTGACCTGTGAGAAGAAACAGCCCGATGTCCCCTGCCTGGCAGGGTGGCTTTATTACCTGGACTTGTTTCTCTGATGTTGCCTCGTGTCTTGGAGGGTGTGTTTGTAGTAACAGCTACAAGAAATACTGCATGGGAAAAAAACCTGTTCTAGAGTTGCCTACGTACTAAATTATATATGAAATAATACCCAGTCTATTCCAGTATCCTTCTGTTTTTCCAAGTAACCAATTCTCATGAGAGTACGCGCTGTAACTTCAGCCATTTGGCTTCTTTTTCTGTCTTTCATTTTGATTTTGTAAAAAGATTCAAGCTGGTCCGTAGCCAACGCCAGACAGGAATTATCTGAAGAAATACAAGCAGTGTTTCTGGTTGTGTTTTGCAGCTATTTTTTTGTGAGAATAGCACCATATTGTTCTTAGAGCATTTTCCGTCAGACTTCGAAATGAACAATATATGGCATTAATCAGAAAGACATTATTTTAACCCTATGTTGTCTGCAGGAAATGGGAAATGTTATTCTTGATTGGGACAAGACTAGGGAGAAAATTTTCCAAAGCCCAGGAGTAAACAGAACCTTGTTTCTTGTAACACTGGAGAAATGCTTTCTGGCTCTGAGGGCTATGGACTGTGCGGATATCCTAAGCCAGGTTTTGCGGGCATCAGCAGTGAACTACCTCCAACCTGATGTCATTGGGAGTCTCCCAAACGTCCTGCAGGAAGATGCTTTCAGAAACTTGTAAGCCACTTATCTTTCAGTCATCCCAGTTAATACTATGTAGCATTTTCTGGATATATACAGTTTTAGAAAGAGATTACTGTATGGTCTCTGTTTTATCACTTAGATCAACAGTTTTCAAGGACCTCTATGACAAAACCTCAGCAAATACACAGAAAGCTCTGTATGGCTGGATGAAGGAGATTCTTCAAAAATCCTATAAAAGAAGTGGTATGTTATGCATAAAATCTTTTCTTCTTGCTTATCATAAGAGAAAAGCAGTCAACAGAAGACACGTCCATTGTATTGAATTGTTTCTCACCTTTAACACAGGGCTGTTTAGAGTAGCTCCCTGGAATGCCTTTGCTGCAGACTGCAATAAACATAATTCTTTTGTTATTCACAGCAAATAGCTCTCCAAAGACTCTTGTTCTTCACCTCCTGCACAGAGCTATATACAAAGTCTTTGCTCTCATGTTCCTTTTCTAAGACTTAAATAGGATATGATTGTCAAGCACTCTGCACAGGTGTGCTGTTTACTACTGAACTCTTAGGGAGACTAGAATAGATATGTCTGGGAGCATATTATTTAAAAAAAAGAAAAAAGTGCAGTAGGACTTATGCAACTTTCTGCTTATGACACCAACTTTCTTGGAAAAGGGACAGGATGAAACCAAATTGGATTCAATCCAATTTTATGCTTTTTCCCACATCTGTTTGCCTGGCTAATATATCTTAAATAGATGCACCACAGCTGGGACATTGCAGGGGAAGCTCTATGAGAGGGCTGTAATGTGGTAGCACCAACGTACCAAAGCCAGCACTTGGGTTTCACTGAACATCCTGGTATATGTTCTTCCTCAACTCTGTGTGAACTCTGTTCACAACTCTGCGAGGATGCATGCTATCGTGTGCAGGACTCACCTCGTGGTACTCAGCACTGCTGGGAAAACCCCACAGCATCAGACACCATGCCTGAAGCAGTGAACCCTCGGTTAATAAAAGATCACCCAGCTCAGGAGGGTCTGGGAGTTGCTATGCCGCTCTTCTGTCCTGTGCTCTTTCACATGCAAAGCAGTGCAGATATGGGGAAGATACGATGTTGTGTTGAGCCAAGTTAGGACACTTTGGAGAAAACGCTGTCTTTGTAGCTCAGATTACCCAGCTGGTCCATAAATGCTTTATTCTCAGGGATCCTGATTTCATTTAAAATACTTTGTGAGAGTGTTACTAAAGAAATGACATTTATTAACTGTTAGGCAGTATTTTGTATTTTTGTTAACCTTTTTCCATAGAAGTATATGAGCAGTTTTTAATTTTCTGTATTGTTGCTGTTGCATATTGCTGAAATAAGTGGTATCAATGATAATAATATGTAAGATACATGAACTGTTACCAAGTGTCATGCCCTCCTGATGTTCTTAAATAATATATTTGATTAGGAAAACTAAATTTAAAAAGTGCTGCTCCGTACTTAAATACTATTAGTATATTTTTGCCAGTCCTGTACTTTTATCTATTTTCTCTTTCTACAACATAAAATGTTTATTTAAAAAAATTTAAGACATTTTCAACACTGTTTCATTTTCATTAAAAAGTGTATGGGTTCATTAAAATGTGGTGCTAAAAAGCAGCTAATGGAGGGAACCCTTGCCAGTAACGATATACTGGTATGATGTATCTGAAAAATAGCGACTTTCCAAACATTGTAGTAAGTATCTATTTGTACAAAACAGATTTCAATGAATCAGCTTCATGGGTCAGCGCAGAAAACTTATGGATTTTGGGAAGATACATGGTCCATCTGCCTTTAGAAGAAATTCTGAAAATTAGTCTAAGTGAAGTAAGTAAAAGAATGTGGCTGGATGTATCATTATCAAATGATGTTAACTACAAAAAGTATAAACAAGCAAATTTAAACAGGAAAGAGAAGTTTATATATTCTTAAATATGATGTGAATTCAAGTCCATTGTCAACCAATTATTCTTCTCTTTTGTAATTCAAAAGGGCCTATCGTCGATATGTAGATATTTTTCTGTATCAGGCTTCTGGGGCTTGTACTGAAGGGAAGATGGGGGCCCATGATAGAAGACCCTCAAGTTATCTGACAGCTCAACAGGGTGTCACCTTCAAACAATACCGTATTATCCACATTTCATTTCTGTAAAGCATAAATGAAGTCAATTAATTTACGGTGTCAGACTTGTTTTATGAGATGCAATCGTTTACTAATCCTGACGAATGGCTTTGTTTGCACTGATCAGATAAGACTATTCATTAGCTATGACAATGCGACGAAGCAGCTGGACACGGTGTATGATATCACACCAGAGCTTGCACAGGCTTTCCTGGAGAGAATAAACTCATCGGGATTTGATGTGAGAAACACTTCAACTGTCTACAGGCAAGACCGATGTTTTCATTCCGGCTGTGTATGGAGAGAGTGAATAAACAAGAAAACAGAGGAGTGTGTAAGCAATAAGTAGCTGATGAGATTGTTGACATAGCTTTTTCCTTCCAGTAGAAAAACCTAGGCTGAAATCCAACCCTGATTAGCAACAGTAAAGAACTGCTACTTTATGAATTTTGGAGGTGTGCCTAATTAGTTGATGCTTTGCCTCTAGCTCTGCAGTGAGGAGTTGTCTGTAGTATCAGGATGTAGTAAGAGGACTACAGCAGTGTCTGGGGGACCCAGTCTGAGCTCCATCATGTGGTATGGTACAGCAGCTAAACATACCAGGATAGCAGGACACAAGTCATGTTGGCTGTCTGAGTCATAGAAGATGGAAGTGTTTTGTGGAAATCACATTACAGTTAGGATATAAGGAGGAAATCTTAGGTCATGTCAGCCAGGGCTGCAGGTGATGTCCAACTGGTGGTGTCACCAGAGAGGTCACCCCGGGGAGAGGCCTACAGCCCGTCCTGCTGTCCTCTTTACAGGTAGTCCTGCACGGCTGAGAGGAGCCACGGCTAGATGCTTGTGACTTTTGTGTGTGCAAGCAGGAAACTTAGGGCTGTCAAATCAGCACTGAGCTTACTTTAACAATTAAAAAATATATACATATATAGCTTGCTTTTATTCATAAATATGCGGTGAGCATGAGCTACCTGCAGGAAAGTGCTGTGTTCTGCATTTACATTTACACTGTCATATAAGTGGATGTATTTAGTCCTAAGACACCACTGTCTGGAGTTATATGTAGTCCCCTCAGGGAATACTTTAAGATTTTAAAGTAATGGAGAATATGGCTCCAGAGCTCCTGTCATTATTGCAATGTAACTCATTGACTTCCATGAAGTACTGTTGGTTGTCGGGGATGTAAGTGACAGAATTATGCCCACCTTAAAAATGATTTTACCACTCCAGAGAGGTGCCAGATTCTCACCAGTGAGAGAAGTATCATGCTCCATAATCCTTAATAATATTCCATTTGCACAACACACTTATTTTATATTACTCATTTTAACGATACTGATGATTTAAATGCATTTTTACTTTTAAGAAGTGGCATTATTCATTGCTGCTAATCCCAAAGGAGATGAAGAGCTCTTGGTGGTTATGGAATAATGCATCAGGAGATAATTATTTGGTATAAAAGTGCAGTTATAGATGTTTCTTTGATTTGTGTGTTAGTTTGATGATGTCCCATGAATTCAGATGGGCTGCTAAAGCAGTAGGTTGTTAGATCATTAAGCTAGTTGTTGTTGAGTGACGAGGGGAACTAAAAGCAGAGATGTTGTGCACAGCAGACTTTTACCATCTTTGTGGGAGTGCTGCAGCATTGTGCGCTGTTGATCTAGTTCACATCTGGACATGGATGTCCGGACTCCTACGCCTGCATCTTTGAAATGCTAAAAAACACAGACTGCAGGCATCTTTGCAAGTTCTTGTCCTGTGTAAGTTAATGGCAGTAAGTAATCACAGGGCAGAAGTCAGGAGGCCACCTGTGGCCCTTGGTGGTGTAGGGACGCTAACTACAGCTGTGGTGGCACTTCACAGAGGTTGGTGGAAATGCTGACAAATATCAGGGGTAATGCAGAGAAAAATGAGCTCCTCATCTGGTTCACAACACAGCCTGGCTGTGCTGGCACAACTGAGACTGAACCACAGTATGTTTCCTCCAAACCAGCGTTGAATTCATCCAACGCCCTGTTGTATGGATAAAGAACCATGTTTGATGGGAGATATAGCAGGCTTTGTTTAAACTTGAAACTACAGAGCTATGCAATGCTCTTACTCTCACTCCACCACGTTAATGAGTTACGTTACATGTGAAATCCAAGCAGGATTTGAAGTAGAGTACAAAATATACACTAAATCCGGATAAGAACTCAGCAACCACGTCTAGACTCCCTAATAGCTCTTTGTCCTTTTCAAGGTAGAGATGAACTGCCAGTTCTGCCAGTAGAGTTTAGGTGAATACAGAGAATAGTGTATGTCCCTCATCCAAACTTCAGGCCATGTGCAGTTTCCAAATCGCTTCTTTAAAGTGTGACAAACAAATTACTCAAGTTTTGAGCACAAGTAGGGCATACCGTACAATATTTCACTTTCCTGGGAGTGACAGCTTTTATCTCAGAAGCTAGCTGATGTGTTTCTTCCATATAGGCTAGGTTTATTGGTTTGCTTTTATGATGACATGGAACAGATGGATGCCGCTGTGGCCCAGGCTT
The DNA here is from genome assembly GCA_013396635.1 of Penelope pileata. NCBI lineage: Eukaryota > Metazoa > Chordata > Aves > Galliformes > Cracidae > Penelope > Penelope pileata. The sequence continues at coordinate 150,471 of WBMW01004039.1, read as the reverse complement.
TACTTCATCAAATGATAAAATGCAATCAATTGAAAGGTTTCCAGGCCAAGGTTCAGAAGGTGGGTACCATGCTCATACTTCTTTCCTAATCCTGATGACAGAGGAGGAGGGGCTTTCTTCTTGATACTGGGACCTAAGAAATAAGTAAATTAGTTCCTGAGTGTATAATGCAAAGTTAAAAAGCTTTTTTTTTTTTTTTTTTTTACAGTAATCATTCTGTTGCTTCCATAATTCTTTGACGATTATGGTTCTACTTTTGGATTTCGGTGTGCAGTCACTAAATGCTTGCCAATGTCTATTCCAAAAACTCCAGTTAAAGTTTTGGGTGATCATAGGAAATTGGTTCTTGGCAGATTTGTTTCCCATCTGTTTATTTTTTGTTTGTTTGCTTTAGCTCAAGTCTCATCTCCTGAATATTGCCATGCAGAACCAGACATTGAATGATACCCTTGGCTCGCTGTCAGATGCTGTGGTTGGGCTGACTTCAGGCCAGCTGGAATCTTTGTCACCTGAAGCAGTGCATAACGCTATTGCAACACTAAACCAAGTCTCTGGATGGGCAAAAAGCCAAGTTATGATTTTATCCCGTAAATACCTCTCTTACGTGAAGGTACCTCTGATACAGCTTTCTGCTGTTTTTAAAAGTGAAATGGCTTTTTTTCTCACAATAACTGTAAATTTTGAAAAGTTTAGTGCTGGTATGAGACTTTTAGAACTGTTAGAGGTCTGAAAAATTTGTTTAAATGAAATAAAAACATCCAAGAGTGTAGCCTCTAAGGAATACCCTAGTATAGGGAGAATGCCCATGTGCAATTGGCAGTTGTATATGTTATTTTGTCTGTATTGCTGCCCCACACAGCAGGTCTTGCATATTCCCGGACTGTACATTCTAATATACTGTAATGGAGGGAATCAGGGTCCTCTCTAAAGTTTCCAAAAAAAAAAAAGGAACCTCTGGGAAAATTGTCCCATTTGTTCCCTGGACAGTCTTGTCTGAATTGAAAGATATCTGAGGCACTTACCTCAGCTATCCTAGGCAAAAAAAAGTTTTAAGTATTCAAGAAAAAATAGTTTTGTTTATTAACTTTTGATGTCAAGCATGTATTTTATACACAAACAAGAAAACTTTGCTTGCTCTGTTATCTCTGCAGGTTTTATCATTTTATAATGTTAGCCAAATGGGTGCATTGGTGACTGGTATTAGCACTGAGTCATTTTACAGAATGAACCCAAAAGAGCTTTCTCAGGTCATTCGAGGCACAACATCCCAATACTCATCAGACTTTTCACCTGCACAACAACAGGGGATCCTCAGGAAGGTAATTACAGGCTCCAGTGTGTAGCAGATTCTCTCTGCACAAGAGCACAATAACCAGATAACCAGTGTGATTTAAACTGTTGACACTGAGACTTGGATTTTAGTGGTTATGGGTTTTTTTTTTGTTGCATTTTTTTTGTTGTTGGTGTTGTGTTTTTTTTGTGTGTGGTTGTTTTTTTTTTGTTTTGTTTTTTTTTGAATAACAGCTATATTTTGAAGGCTCTCTAGCTTAGTTCCAAGGCTTTTTTTTAATACTGAAGTACTTTTATCTCATACTCTTTAAAGAAATATTGCACAGAATAGAAAGAAAGACAAATCTTTTAAATCAGATTTAAAGCATCAATTCTGAAATGTCATGCATTTGTCTTTTGCACTTTCTAGATAGCTGCATCTAGAGATTTTTCTTCACTGGTCACAGATATACAAGGAGCTTTCTTTAGAGAAATATCTCTTTCTGATTTATGGAAAGAGAATGGATATAATTCTTCAATGATGAAAGAAAAAGAACTAAGAAGCAGTCAGGTAAAAAAAAAAAAAAGTGCATTTTCCATTCCACTACAATTTAGTATGATGGGAGAACAAGAAAAGTGTTGTAATACATTTGTGTTGAAAGAACATAGGCGAAAGGAAGGAACTGCCCCAAATGTGTTTTCACATAAGCAGCCAACAGTCATGTAGAGCCTAGGCAGGTTTCTGAGACGAGGTTGTGGAAAGGGAAGCCTTAATGTGCTGACTTTAAATATCTTCAAGATCCTCCCACATAAATTCTCTTTCCAGTACTGTATACTAGATGTGTGCATGTACAACCAGTCCTTTGGCTCTGTCCAGTGGCAGAAGGCTGGGCCATGTGGCCACCAGAGGTCTCTTAAAATCTAAATTATTCCGTGACTGTGTGCCATGAACACACGTTAACATCATCCCACGGTGCCAGTCACTGATGTGAAGAGCAGGTTCACCACTGGATGCCATACCTTGTGGTTGACCAATCTGGACCCTGAAAAGGCCTTTGGAGTACATAAGAGCATTAAACATACAAAAACTTGACAGTGGTTAATGTATCTTTCAACTGTATTACTGAAGTTTAAATGTGGTGGCTTTTATTTCAGGCTTTGTATCTGTATGAGTTATTGTCTAAGAAAAGCTCTCCTGTTGACCTCCTAAGGTATGGATAATAGTCTAGTTCTGTTACCAGAGCAACTTAAAGGTAAACACTATGTAGTTATTTTGTACTATTTTATGTTTATTCTTTTATTTATTTACTTATTTTAATTTTGATAGCCTTTAGATTACAAGAAAGAGAAGAAAGGTGGTCATAGAAACTATATCTTAGGCTGTAGGGAGTAAGGACTGGATCCTGCTAAAAATATTGAAAAGGTTGAACTTTGCTTTCTCTACCAGCACAGGACAGCTTCTGAAAGGAGTGACTTGTCAGCTGATTGAAAGTATGGACACAGACTCTTTTTTAAACCATTTCAAATTCTTCAAAAATAATCTTCATCTGCTTTCTCCATATCAGGTAAAACCAAAAAAAGGACTTTGTGTACATAAATATACTCAGTACCCAAACTTCAAGTAAATTGAAATTTGATTAACTTTTTTTTTGTCATATTTTTTTTCCAAATCTTATATGTATGAACTTGTCTGTAAACATGTTTCATTTAAATCTTGTATGCATGAATTTGTCCATTATCATACTTCATTTTGGCAATTTCATGTGTCACTTCAGAATTGCAAGAAGTTTTTACAGTCATACCAACTTGCTAATCTATAAATAATCTTTTTCGAGGCATATATATATATAAATATATATATAGCTCTTGAAAAAATACAAACACCCAAACATAGAGTGTTTTATCTCTGATGTCTGCAAAAAGTAAACTCTAAAATTCTCTGTATTGTTTAAAAAAAAAAAAAGAAGAAAAAAGAAAAGTTGAAGAAAATTGCTCTCTGAAGATAATATGTACAGTTTTCTGTATGCTACTTTACATGCTATCTTTCCATTCTTCCTCAAAGCATAACAAATGCTTAAGATCATAGTTTTTTCTTGCTTTTAGGTTAATTGTTTGGCTTGGAAGTTTTGGAAAGTCTCCAATGCATCTATTCCTCCCTTCTTCTTACTAGTGCTTCCGTAAGTTACATCTTACCATGTCTTATGTTACCACATCCATAGCAGTACATTCAGAGTAGACCTTGTGAGCACTTTTTTAATAAACTATCCAGTTCATAATTTTTTTAAGTTCAGACTTGTCTCTGAGGTTTTCTATCATCTCCACAGATTTTATGGGTGTGGTTATTGACATCTGAAGGTTGGGTTTGCACTCTGAGACTATTCTAATTCTTTTTCAGGACTGAGTACCTGGAATACATTTCAGGCCCTCTGTGTGTCCCTTTTATTGAAAGCCTTGGGAAGACTGAGATGGACCTCTTGAATCCAAGCCTTCACAAAAAAGAAGCCCTGCTGCAGAAAGTGCAGGAGTGCTTGGTAGGCACAGTTAGGAGGGTCAGTGGTGGAGGGGGAGCAGCACAGAAGTTATCTGTAATTAGCCACTGACATTTCCAAACTCAGTGAGAGAGGCTGATTAGCCATCTCTCTCATTATCGTGATATAGTGCATCACAAAGTCATACTGCCTGCTTGTAGTCTCCAGTCTGCGTGAAGATGCTTGTGGTCTCCTGTAGGTAGACATCAACTGGAGACAGCGACTCTCCTGCTCTGTTTGTGCAGTGAAACTGTAGCTGATGATCCTGGCATCCCCAAAAGCAATAACACAGAAGGGCAATTTCTTCATCATCGCAAGCAACAGCAGCATAAGACTGTAGCCTAACTTTGAGAAACTCTGAAAAATTTCCGTGTTTCCACAAAGATGCTTTTCTTCCTTAGGATGGGCTATATTGACTCCCACATACAGGGTTCTGAATTAGGTTCACAGCCTAGGAGTACTGGTAAAATAGACATTTAAGTTAAATATTTTTAAGAAAATTACAAAAATAGCTTGTTTGAAGTGCCAGTAATGCTGAATCCTAAGACTCGGCTACTGTCTTTGTTTAAAGCAGAGCAAACAGTTTGTGGTTTTCTGAATTGTACTTGTCTATGGGCAGTGATCCGTGGTTTTACCAAACCCCCAATTTATTCCTAGCAGAAGTCTGGTGTCTGTAAGAGTTCAAATATCCCTGTTATACCAGAGCTACCCAGAGCTGCTTTTGAAGCAACTCTGCGGTGAGGATTTCTAGATCACCATAGAGAGCTCATGTATTTTTCATGTACATCAAAATAACACCTCTTTTTCTGATTTCTTCTCCTGGAGGAGAGAAGGCTCAAATGGGATCTCAGCAACATAAAATCACAGTGACAAATTGAAATACAGAAAATCCAAGTAAACATAAGAAAAAAGCTTTTGTTACTGTAAGAGTGTTTGAACACCAGGACAGGTTGCTTAGGGGGAATCTCCATACTTGAAGATGCTCACAACCCAGCCCTCTGAGGCCCCAAGCAACCTGCTGTACCTGATCGGCTTTGAGGCCAGGGTTTGGACCAGGCAATCTCCAGAGCTCCCATCCAAAATCAGCCATCCTGTGTTTTGTTTTTTTTTTTTGCACACACTGCTGCACTGCATTTCATACAAGGATGTCAGTCACCATTGCATAAGTTCTTGTCTTACCTGTCTGTATTATGTTTTCTTTGTGTCCTGTTTTGATTTTCTTGTTCCCTGCCTAAGGAAACATTTTTACAGCTTCCTTAACAATTTTCTTTGCCTCTGTGAGCATTACAAAGTGTTCTCAGGAAACGTCTTTGACCACAGTGAAATGGCTGGGACAGCCTGACCCTGCCAACCTATTTGCAGCTGAAACTATGCTCCTCTTGCTCCAGCAGTTGCCATTCCTTCAGAGCTGCATGTGGCACAGGTGGTTGTACCAGGAGGATTTTGTAACTTCTGCCACCAGGGATCTCAGCAGTCATTGATTTTTAAGGAGAGCTAGTTTTTGATGTAGCTTTGAATATTCATGTCCTTGTACATACAAACCAACCCTACGATCCCTCTTGTTATCACAAAGCTTCACTCTGTGGGGTTTCTGTAGCCAAAACAAGAGCTTGTGGACCCTTTGCCACACGGGGCCATGGGAAGGCTCTCCTGGCAGGCAGAAGTGCACTGCTGCTGCACTTGTTGAGTGGTCATCTGGAGACCATGACAGGAATTTTAGTTTTAACTATTTTTTATGTGTGGTTCAATATGAAATAAACAAAGAATGCACTAAAGCTTGATAAGTGCTTATTAAGTATCACCAGTTGAGTTGGTAAGAGCAAGAAGTATAAAGTAGCTTCAACAGAAACTGTAGATTAAGTTGCTGGTGTAAACTGTAGTGCTTTTGTTCCTTAAAGAGTCACAGAGCTTAAATGTGTTGTGATGCAGTTGAGTGATACAGGGCAAGAGCCAAGATTAGCTCTGCCAACAAGGTAAATGCTTCTTGTTTCAGAATGGTTCCATTGCTGATGAATATGATGTTGACCTACTTGGAAATCTAATCTGCCACTTACCTCCAGCCTTTCTACGTGGCAGAATGTCCCTGAAGGCAATGGCAGCAGCCCTTCATCAATTCAAACTCTGCCGACAGCTCAGCCATGAGCAGAAGACTGAAATTAAATACAGACTCCTCGAGTTATATGGGTAAGGTGTATTAGGTGTACTACCTTGCTTCGGCTTTCAGTTAAAGCATGCAAGGTATTAAGGCAGTGGTCTCTGCTCACTAGAATGACGTTTCTGTTCTGGTGTGTAATGTGATAACTACAGAACAAACTACAGCCCCAGGGACACTACAGTCCCAGAGGAAAAGAGAGAAAGCATAATGGCTGAGGAGGGGCAGGTAATGACAATCTCTTGTGTGGCAAGAGCAGGGGGCTTACTGGCAAAGTATGGCACAGGGATCCAAAGAATTCTCACACTCAGTGCACTGATTTGAGAAGAGAAAGATGACTGCAGGCACCTGTGGCAATGGGAGAGAGACAGAGGAGGAAGCAGAGGGATATGAAGTGCAACCAACTGAAGCAACAGAGTGGAGAGCATTAGATGTCATTAATGACTCACATTAGGAGGCTGGTTTGAGTAACACTGCTGTATCAGTCATGCCAAAAGCAAAGCTGTCCTCTGTCTGGCAAGAATATAGCATTTATTTCTTGCACTGTCTCTGAGAGGTATCTTGCATTTGAAGACAGAGACTGAACACGTAGTTTCTAACCATCCCTTCAAACCCAAAGTCTGTCACTTGGTGCTTCCAGTCATTTTAGTTGCTCATTCAGCTTCCTCCTAGTTGTGAGCATTTTTCTGGTAATGTTGTAGCTATATTTTTCACCAGATGCCATCCCTGCATTAATCTTGATACTGATTCATTTGAACGAATCATGACATAGTGTGCTAAATAATTTTATCATTAGTATAATACTTGTCTAGTCTAATGCCCTCATAGTAGGGCAACAAATCCAACAAAGTTTTCTAAGAGAACACTTCCTAGTAACAGACTGGTTACACTACTACCTTCTGCAGAGTCTTACACACTGAAAATTATTTATCCAAGTGCTATCTTAAGTTAACCCCCACCTGGGTTTGCTAACATTTTGTCAGTTTTGTGTCAAACAGCCCAAAGAAGCACAGTGCTAAGCAGCATATATTTTGAAACACCCTGCACCACTCAGAGCTGAACTTCCTATGTATTCCTATAAATAATTTAGCATGTTATTTCAGGAGGTGTAGTCCCTCTCATAGAGAGGGTATCTAGTGTGGAAATCGCTTAGGTGTCATTAGATGTGGCTCTCCAAAGTGTTAGAGCTGCCTTCATCTGCTCTTGCCATTACAGATGAAGGAGATACAGCTCTGACAGCAGAAATAGGAAGCCAATAAAGGAGATACTTAGATTTTCATTGTCATCACCTATGTTTTGTGATTCTGTCCCTTAGTTTCAAAAAGATTGAGTTACTTTCCTGAGTTGTTTGCTTCATTTGATCTCTTCAGAATGAGAGGGAAACTGTCCACTTTTCCTGGGTGTGCATGGGCCTGTTTTTCAGAAATGCTGAGCACCCACAGCTCGTGTTGGCATCAGGGAAAGCTACAGTTGCCCAACAGCAATGAAAAAGCACCTGTAAACCTGCAAATAGTTCAATATTAGAATAAGGTATTTGTTTGTTTGTTGTTTTGATTTGGTTTTGGTTTATCTTATAAGCAAGTGCTGGCAAGCATAGCCTGCCTGAGTATCAGCCAGGTTGGTCCTTAAGATAAAGGTGTTTGGAAGAAGGATGGTTTCAGTTTTTATCGTGACGTTATTATGGTTTCAGTTTTTATTATGACATTATTATGGTTTCAGTTTTTATTATGATGTTTCTAATTTGGGTGCCATTTAGCAGAACACTATTGCAGTATGAATCTGACAGAAAATGAGAAATTTTAATTTTTTTAAAAAGAACTGTTTCTCCTTGCTTGAACATTGCAATGCTAAGAATGTTACGTACATTGAGGGAGGGAAAGAGCAAAGCAATGTTTGAAGGCTTTCTCTGTATGTACTGAGAATTCCACTAATGCCCAATATGTCAGAGAGATGAGAAATTATAGTCTGATGTTAATAACACATGAAGCATCACACTGGTACAGGAGCATCTGTCTTTCCTATATGATACAGTGTAGGAAAAACTCTGAACTTCTAGTACAATTTTGATTGCACGCATTCTTCATGAATAAAATTTTGCAAAATATTTCTTCAGCTCTCCAAAGAACTGGACAGCTGAAACAACATTAGATATTGGACCGTTCATAGCTCAGTTGTCAAAAGGAGAATTAAATGTTCTTGCTGAAAAGGTATGTTTTCATTTTAACTTTTAAATTTGATAATGTTAGAATTTGGGTTTTTGAATGCTATGACAGTCTAAATGATGTAACCTGAATGTTAAAGTAGGTAAATAATTCTTTTGACAAGGATCCATGTGTTAATGCTTTTATCCATTTACACAATTTTGACTCCATCAAAATTTCTGAGATTTAGTCTCTATTCTAGGCAGTTATTTGCACGTTTACAGAGACAATTGCACATTGTCATGTAGAAAAAGTGCTGTGTTTAAATTCATGCAGACACAAACATTTTTAGAACTTTACGCTGTGTAGTGTTGTTTCCTTCAGTCCTCTTCCTTTCAACCTCAGAAGTTGTGTTTCTTACCATGTTAATAAAGGGGTCACGTTGGTCAAATCAGCATGTGCATATGTGGCCTTTTGCCAAGGGCCAGTTTAGCACACATAGCAATGACTAATAATAATAATAATAACTAACTAATTGCCTCAGCATTGCACTTTGCAGTTTCTTTGCCCCTTTAGTTCATACAATCTCATAACATTGTATGTAAACTATAGTAGAATGAGAAATTCATTATTCTACAGAATTATGTGAGCACAGTCAGCAACTTTTCCTCAGGAAATAGTGCTCATAATTGACCAAGTAGAATAGGACTACTCAGTTGAAGGGGAGGTGTCTAGAAAGGTGGAGGAGAGATATCAAAACATCGTAAAACCCTAAAAAAGATGAACAGGTAAAAATTATTTTTCATAATTTAATTGGGTCCCTATCCTCAATTCTTATATTTATTTGACAATTTTGAAACAAACAAAATAAAGTACTTTCCATACTGTGCACCACAGACAGAGGAGCTTGTTGCTACAGCTCAGATGTTGCCAGAAGGTGAGAGGACATACAAGAGGGAGAATCTCTCTGAATTTGCTTTGTTCTTAATATTGTTTTTCCTTAACATCTGCTGTTAACCTTATTCTCCTTCACTTGCTAAACATCTGCATAAATAGGAAGGAGGCTGAGCCATTACTAACCCCCATTTTGCTGAGTTCTGAATGAACCTCTCTCCCAAATGATCTCTTTTAAAAGAGGGAAAGATATCTTACTTGTTGTTTTCTTTCCTTCTGAAGTTTCCAGATATCATTTTGCAAATAGCAAAGACAATCGGGCCAGCTTCTTCAGCTGAAGAGCTCCTGTCAACTGTATTTGAATCTGTCTCCAATGCCACTGCCAACACAGAACCATATGTCACCGCACCAGGTGAGTTACCTGGTGTCTGTGCAGTGTAGAAGTGCCAGATTTACAGTTCAAACTGACAATTTGTTTTACTTTGGTCATCAAGTGCATTCCAAGGGCAATAAAAATGAAAGCATTGAGTAACCTAACAAGGGTCAGTCTTCTGGTAATAATGGTGGTCTTTGCTCTGTTGCTCCATAGTCATCTCACACGTTGAACAATTGCTGAAACATTTGCTTAACCATGCAATTCAGTACTGAAATCATCTCCTGGAATGTCTGTGCACAAAATAAAAGATTGTTTGAATTAGGGTTTTTTGTTTATTTTTACCTTTTTTGGCTTCCTTTGTAATATAAGTGAAACTGCTTGAATTAAAAAGCCTTGGAGGTGACAAGTTACTGTTGTGCCAAAGGATTACACATAGTTAATCCTCTGCCAGACATGAGCATATGTTGACTCAGCTGTTCTGGAATCTGACATTGGTTATGGCACAGTGTTTTGTTATATTCTAAAATTTATTAGCAATCAATTTACTAGAATCTCTGGCAACAAATGGATCAATTTTCTTTGTAGAAGGTACTTACCCTATATTCTATTACAACAGTTCTTTCCCTTATCTTAAATTCACCCAGGCAGAATTTTTAGGCCGTGCTATCCTGTGCTGTGGAGAATGACCTTGCTGTGGGGGAAGCTTCTGAAAGCACCGATTAGCATTTAGAGCCCAGCAGTTTCAGGGAGGTTGGTACTGCCTGCCTTTATGCCTTTGAAAACCTACCCATCAGTTCTGTCAAACAGAACACAAGTCCAAGCTCTCACCAAGCCCTGTGCCTGCAATGAAATCCTCCCACTTGTATAACAGCAACTCTGGATGATGGCTATGCTGTCCTTACCATGTTGTATTCATATACAGAAGGAGACAGAAAGTGTTCTACAGAGCTGTATTTTTGCATTGCCTGAACAAAACCATGACCTCTATTGAGCAGAGGAGTCATTATACAATTATCATGCTCTAAAAAAGCAGGATCAAGCTGATAGAGTAGCAGAGTCCAGCTGTATGGATCAAATTCGCTCTTCTCTGAAAAAGTAAACAATAATTAAGACATTTGCATCCCTACAGATGCTTCTTTAGAACTTGATCACAACGTGAATCCCAAAGACTCTACTCAAACTCATGTCCAGTGCAGTTGCAGAGCTGTCTCATCTGCCAGTGAGCTGTTGGCCTTTGTCAATGGATAACAGGGTTCCAGGGCTGCTCGCTCTTCACTCAGGGTGTGCTGGCTCAGCTGGGAACAGGTCTGGAGGATGAAAAACAAAGGAATTTTTTATGCTGGTCCAACAAGAAATGCTTCTGCAGTCCAAGCATGGTATTGAAGTTGTTACCAAACATACTCTCCACACAGCTCACATGGTAGTTTCAGTAAGGAATGAAGTTTTATAGCTAATTTCTAAATTACCAAAAACCACAGTGTTAGGAAAATGGCTGTAGGATAACATGGATGCTTTCCATGCTACCAACCTGCTGTTTAACATTTCCTACTGTCCAGCTGTGAACAAATAGTCATAACAGTAATAATTACCAGTGACAGTTCATCTATATGCCTATACCAAGGAAAGAAGAAAGGTGATGCTTAAGGCAAATTGAGCATATGAAGCAAAATTCAGGAATGCACGTCCAAGATGCTACCAGAAAGCAGTTGCAGTAGTGGAAAAAGAATTCAAGCTGCTTAACTCACAGCAGTGAGATGCTGTAATATGTTATCTGTGTAACGTGTTCTTCATCAAACTAAATATAATTATACAACAGAAGGAAGAATGAAGTAGCATCAGATACAGGAAGCAAAGCCAGGAGTCTAATTAGTATTTCCCTCTGTAATCATGCCAATGTATCTGGTGTGTTGCAAATAATAAAATCAATGGGTTTTTTTCCAAGAACAAAAAATACTACGTTTTCACGACTTGGGGAAGGGAACTGCATTGGTCAGTATTTACATGAGAAAAGCTGACCTTTTGCAGCAGGGGAAAGGGAAACAATGCAGCTTTACAGGAGGGTGCATACAGGGAGAGCAGAATGTCAGCTGGTACAGTGCAAACTGAACAGCGTTTTCGTTTGCTCAACAGATTCAGTCTTTTCAGTGTTCTACCCACTACTGCAGCTTCCTTTGATGCAATTAAATCCCTCCTCTGCCTCCTTTCAAAGTACAAATCTACTTTGTACGTCCTTGCTTTAATTTATCTATCTGGAGGAGCTTAGCTCTCGCACAGCATCTGTGAAATTCTTGCTTCTTACTGGTGATGGCCACATCATCTCTACATATCTTCAGATTTGGTTTAGATAATTGTTTAATATGATTTTCCTAAATTAGTGACAGGAGAGAGAGCAGTAAGCAAGCACATTAGGGTTCTAATTTCTGCTTTTCATCAATATGAGAGGAAGATTACAGCAACAAAGACCAGGATTTGTTAACACACACAATGGAAAATCTCTCATTTGATCGTGCGTGGGGCCGGAGTCTGACCATAAATCAGACTTTTAAATGCAGGTTGTCTGTCCAAACAGCTCTGCTGTAAGTGAGACACTCGCTCTCGTTCCTGACATTTTAACAACCCGTTTGACATGGAGAACAAGCACCGTGCTTCTGTGACACATCCACTTTCTGTCTTCACCTTGTTTAAATGTCAGGCAAGTTTTACAAGCCATACATCTCTGTCAGTGTTCTTCAGCGTGAAGGGACTCTTGTGTCTGTTACCTTCCTGTGGAGCTGGATTCACGAACGTGCTGGCTGAACATGGAGGAGTTCATTCAGCTGTGATATCTATTTATTTTATTTTATTTTATTTTATTTTATTTTATTTTATTTTATTTTTTGAGCAGCATTGGAGCTGGATGGAGAATTCCACTGAGGCCATCCCAGAGACCTGTGTTTCATTCCTACTGCAGCATGGCCCCAGGGAACAGTGCTTTTACCACCAACAAAACCCTTGCTTGGAATTTGATTCCTTTAGGCAACTGGACTTGAAAGAAGCTTGGAAGATCTTGGTTGCTCTTAGCATTGTGTGCATTCAGATTTTAGTTAGCAGCATCCTATATTGTAACCATTCTGAAATATGTGCTACTCCTGTTTTCTTTTCCAGCATCCACTGCCTTTAAAGGGCAAAGAACGAACCCAAAACTCACAAATTAGGCAAATTATACTTTTATATCCAAGGTATCAATGATGCAAATATTTAAAGAATTTATTTAATTGCAAGATAATATTGCACTGGCAGCAGTTAATTCATAACTCATAAGCCTCTTACATCTTTCTATTGGTTCAATTTCTTTATTTCAGTCTCCTTGGAAAAAAAAAAAACAACCTCTTACTATTTGACTTTTTTTTCCAGATTGCCTGGGAACTAGAGCTCCTTCTTCAGATGAAATTATTAAGTTAGCAGAAGCAAATGTCTATTGGTCAGCTCAGGAGCTGAAATGCATGGATGCAGGGACTTTTGACAAAAATGTGGAACTTCTTGGAACTGTCACCGGTTTTAACAGCTCCCAGCTTGTGGCCTTGAAGGAAAAAGCCAAGCAGGTAACTATCCTGTTTGTGAAAAGAGTTGAATCCCTAATTTGTCTTGCTGTTATTGAACTATGTGTTTCTAAAATAACTGTGCTATGGCGACGTCACTACTGCTTCAAGAATATCTGGTGCTTATTAGAAAAACAATGTAAGATGGTGATAGAAGATTATTGCCATGTTTTAGAGTTAACAAGCAAGCCGTTCTGAGCTATTAGCTGCAGTTTTGCTTTTCAATGGCTTTTCAGTTGCTTGCTTCTCACTTTTATAAATGAAAAATGCAGCAATCTGTACTATAGGTTGTTGGTTAGCCTGCTGAGAATTCAGCTCAAAGTGTTCCAAGTGTCTACATCCGTGTTAAATACAATTTAAAGTGTCATGAAGCTAAATTGACTGAGAGGATACTTAGGGGGTAAGTAACAGGTCTCTGCCCTGGGCACGGGGTGTGTGTGGTGCCCATGGTGTGTGCCAGAGCACAGGACAGGACTGGGTGCTGCCAGCGCTGTGCCCTCTGGGGCAGAGCATTGTCAGGGTGTCTGGGCTCTGAACAGCACTGCCTTGGTCAGCTGTGGGCTCTAGAAGCCAGACCTCACCCCATCGTTGGTGATGTATTCCCTCAGGGGTTCTTTACTGTTTCCTGGTATTGCCCCAAGCAGACTTTTGTTTCAGCCAGGAAAAGCACTAGGGTGCAGTCATACCATTTGCTTTGGCTGCAGAAGAAACAGAGATGAAGAGGTTGCCATGCCCAGGCTGCCTTCAGCTTCATGTCACCAGCATCTGCTGGAGGTTCTCTCCTCTCTGCCTCCATCTTTGCAGGGCTAGCTTCTCCTGAATCCCATTCTATCAAAATGATCTGATGTTTTAGAAGTCATTTTTAGGCACAATTGGATTGTTATGACAGAACAAGGTTAGGAAGCATCTACAAGTACAGTTGGCTGCACGCAGGACAAGTACAGATGCTTGCAGATCTGGAGGCCGGGATAAGGTGGGCCTGGACAACATCTTTGTAAATGGGGAGTTTCAGCCAAAGCAGTGGAGTTGGCCATGACTTCTGGGTAACTAAAGCCAAAAGTGCATTTTTAGCAGTGCAGCTCAGCTTTTAAAACTCCCGAGCTACAGGTCCTTGAAGAGAAGGGGCACTAACCAGATTTCTGAAAGCTGATGGTGACTGCAGCTCTGTCTCTGCTGCCTTGCTGTGATAGGAACAGCCCACTGCGTCAAATGCATTCGCCCCAAGACAGCCTCCCTCTGTCAACACGTGGGTGGGAAAATGGAAAAACAAAAAGAATCTAGAAGATAATAAAACTAGTGCTCATCTGAGATGGTAGAAACTCTATTACATCAACGCAATGTAACAGTGTGATTACAGAGTGATTGTCAACAAGGTCGATATGCTCTTACATTCAACTCAAAGACCCACGGGTCTGTAGTGCACTGGATTTTGTTTATTTGGTCTGTGTGAGTGTTGGTGAGACAGACTGCTGCTAGACAAGGACAGACTATTCATCTGTGAAATGCAACACGGTGTTACACTGAACAACAAGCATGAGAAATCAGTACAGGCAAAGGAACTACAGCTCTTTGAAATTATGCACAAGGTACTGTTATATTATTAGCTGAAGGGCATCTGTTTGATTAAGCCAGCTTTAATTTTTCCTAAATTGATTTATTTCCCCTAAAATAAACTGCGTACTACTCACGGCCCCAAACTAATTCAAAAAGGTCTGGTTATCAGATTGTGTCTTAATGAAAACAAGCAGCTTAGCTCACTTGTAAGGGGAAGGTCTCCAGGCTCCATGATAGTAACAGATGTATGGATTTGCATTCTCTAGGTGAATGAGGACAAAGGAGAAGTTCAGTTTTCATGCATTGTGTTATTTATACCATTATGTCTGAGATTTCTTCCAGCGGTGTTGAATAATGCTATTTATGAAGCCACTCAAATTCTGTGTTTTATGACCTAGATCAGGAAACAGGCACACAACATTTTAACTGTATGTGTTTCATGTGTCTCTTAAACTAGAGAATTAGGAGCTTTAAAATTGAGGCAATGCTTTTTACTACATCTTTTCTCTGGAAAAGACTGAAATTTTCCAGACTTAAACTCTTTTTCTGTTTCTTTATAACATCGTAAATCCAACATAAAAGATCCAGTGGACGCTCAGTCAGAAGGTGTAGGTCTGGCAAAGGCTCTCTTAAACAAATCCTTAACCTGAGGGTCATAGTTGAGATGAAACACCTTGGCAGCCCTGGGGCTTCTCCATCTCGGATGTGCACGGTGGCACAGCCAGCACACAGTCCCCAGCTCTGGGTGGGGAGTATTTTATTCCAGAGATGTGGTCCCTTATGTTGTGTGAGTTGTACAGCAAACACTAGCTTTCTGAAAAGGGAAAAAATATTTCTGTGGAATGGTCAGCTTAGGCCAGGACTAGGCTTTTATTTCTTTACATGGAATTAGCAGGACAATCACGTATTAGAATACTCTCCCATACTGACTGGCATCATGCAAAGTGGCTGAAGTATCTTTCTTTTCTTCAACATATACCTGTCTTGTTCGAGTTACTCCCTTCAGCTAAAACCCAATGTCTTTTTTTCTGCAAAGGCAATTGGTGGCATCCTGAGATACTGACCGCTGACTACTGTCTTCTGTAACTTCCAGCTAAATACAGTTGATGGCTCTGGGCTCTGCAAGTTCAGCTCTTGATGGCCTTTTGTTATTCCTCATTCAGGCAGATCTTTTCCTGAAATCAAAATTTCCTTGGGGCTGGTCTGTGACAGCTTTTGAATCACTGTAACTGTACCACAAATAGAGCTAGAAGCAGAGGAACTCATCAGTTTAAATACGTTGGTTTTCATATTTAGATAAACTAACCATTATGACTGCAGTACCCTGAAGACCTTCACAATACCCAATCTCTTCCTTTTGCGTGTGAAGAAGCGCAGATCGGGTATTGGGACTTTTAAAAAAAAGTGTTTGGGGAATGCTGTACATACAGGAAGATTCACAGTGATCTAACAAATGTTATAAATTAACGAATCTGTTTCAAAGGTTTGGGGGTCGCCGCTAGGCTGGAAGAGTTACCATGTTGTTTCTCTGGGGCGCATCGCTCTGGCACTCACTGAAAATGAGATTGCAGAGCTGGATTTGCATTCGATCGACACCATTTCTGTTCTGAGTCAACAAGCAGAATGGACTTTTACCCAGGTAAGCACGTTATTGAATTTACTACTGAATTTATGTCCTTTGGGATTCAAGTCCTGCAATCACCTAGGAAATAGATACAGCCATCCCTACCACTCCCTGCTGGTTGTGTTCAGCGGTGGCCTCCACGAATGAGAGCTGGCAGGTCAGCACTGATGTCTGCCTGGCCGTTAGTTTCCCCAGTGAGATGTCAAGAGGATGTCAAACAGTATTTATTGTATTAATTGTGGTTAATCAGTGAATCAGTATTAATTGTGATGGTGACCAGTATTCCTTAGCGCTTGCCCACCAAGTAATAATACAGGTCAGCGGCTCCTCTCACGCTGGTCCCTGAAGAGATGCTGCTGCTAGAAGATGTAGCCCTTCCTCACTGAGAGTAATTGCTGGAGAGGTAGCGTGCACCCCAACCCCAGCATCCACTGCCCTAGAAACCTAAGGTGATAGCAAACATGCCATTTGGATTCTGTGCTCCTCTCATCTTCCTTTCTTAAACAGTTCCTGATTACATCAATAAACATCATGTTAAATTGAGATGAAGTTAAAAAGAAAAAAAACAACAACAACAACAACAAAAAAGGTCTTTGCAATTGGCAGCATTTTTCTGACTGTGACTGTAGTGTCAGGGCCCCTTGGTTGCACAGATGCCAGCATGGTGTCATCCAGCTTTGGCAGGATATTACAGACCTGTTTCATAGATTCTTGTTGTGGAGAGCACTAGCAGAAGGAGCACTGTCTCCTTCTTGGGAGACATTCTCCCCAAGAATGGGGAGGTTTTCATACAGTATAAGCTGGCTTTTGAAATTTTCTGCTGTCAGTAAGAGTAGTTACTTCAGAGATTAATTTTGGCTAACTTCAGCTGCCTAAAAGGCAGCCAGTTTAAGGCAGTCATTGCAGGGCACCATCTCAGATACATCAGGATCTCTTGGAAGATGCTTGTCTTTCACTGACTTTGGAGGATGCCTTAGTGGCCTGCTTAAGCCAGAAGTGCAGTTTAGAATGAGCACTGTCTAATGTGGCTTAGGTTTGCAAAGACATTTTGGCACCTACATCCCATTTGCATCTGAATCTTAGTCCCAAACACTTGTATGTGACAGTTAAATAAGTCAGGACAACCTGATGTTAGAAAACCTAAAAATTTCACATTTATCCCCTTGAGAAATTTGCATTTCTTTCTCACAATTTAACAGAATTTGGCAGTTCTGTTAGGCACGTCAATGCCCATTTCTTCTGGGGAGGTGGTCGCTTGTGACCCAGGAGAAGACATGCTGAATGCTTTTAACTTGCTTGTGTTTAGGAAGTGGCTGTGTATCCGTGCCCTCCAGTGCCTCACATAGGTGGTACCAGTGCTCCTCCTGAAGGCTGTGACAAAACTCCAGTTGAATTATAGTGGGGAGACTCAGGATTATGTATGGTCCATTTGTGACACTACAGTCCATAGCTTCCAGTAAGATTTTGAGCTTCTGGTAGCAAAGTCTTCAATTGTATTTATTCAGTTCACACTTGATATCTTATTTTTGCAGGCAAGATCTATTTTGCAGAGTTTTCTAGAACACTCTGGGCAAACAATGAGTACACTAAAAAGCTTTGATTTAGTTGGATTGGGAGCTGTTCTCTGTGCTCTGAACTCCACAGAAATCATGTCCATAAGGACTGCTGAATTCAGGTACTGCACTTGATACATAATGAAATTAGTATCACTGTTGATAAAATGCAAATTTGTTTTCCTTGAAGATTTACAGAGCCTAAAGGGCTCTTTTTGTTTGTGTTCTAAATGCTTGAAGAAAGGCAATAGCTGTTACAGAAAGCATACAGGAGCTGTTTAAAATACAGGCCATTTTGTCTCCTCTGCCATTTCTAGCCCACTGTTCAAGTATTGCACTAAGAAACCTGAGCTTTTGCTCAAAGCATTAAGCATTTGCATGCAACATTTGTGCATATATTTTTAACTTGAAAATGGGTTTAGACTCTTGCTACTGCAGACTTAATATATTCCAAGCACTTTTAGTATTGCATGTGACTGCAGCATGTCACACTAACCTTGTTGCCTTTTGCAGTGCTGCTGTTGCAAGAATTGGCCTCTTGCTGTGTAGCACTCCTGTTCTGAGGCAGTTTAAGAAGATAACAGAGTCTGTGTTTGGAACTGCAACCAGCTGGAATGGCTCTGTGTTACAGGAGATTGGTACTATAGCAGGTAACAAATCTCAGACTGCAGATGGTGATAGCCATGTTATTAAGCGTTAGGAGACAAGTTCCTGAAGCAGTGCATTTTTCTAGACTGGCAAAATATATTTCTTCCAGAGAGGAGTCACCTGCAGGGTTTCAGCAATTTCTTTAGTGCTAAGGAAAGGTTGTGGTAGTCTCCATTAAGGTATCTCCCACTGCACTTTTTTTTAAAGCCTTCCAGAAGTTTCACTTAATGCTCCCTAAATCTTCTTGTATCAGAATAGGCTGTGAAGAAGCATTCCCTAATAACAGGATGCTTCTTAGGATTTCATAGATTTTATCATATCTCCCCTCAGATGTCTCTTTTACAAGCAAAAGAGTTATTTAATGGTTCCTTGGGGAGAGTATGTTCCATACCAAAGACTACGGTCGGATAATTTATGTTTGAATATAATGAAAGAAAAACAACAAAAAAAAGAACTAGCATTTCTTTATGAAACATATTGAAGAAATACATTTATTGGGTATTTTGTGCATGTGCTAGCCTAAAAGTCAATCTAATAACAGAACATATTACCTTTGCAGGTGGTTTGAGTGAGGATGAATTAAAAGCTTTTGATAAAAACCTCATGCCGTATTTCCAGCCAATAGCAATAAGATGTTTACCTGCTGAGATTTTCCAAGTAAGAGCTTTATTATTGAAGAAGTGACCAAATTTTTACCATTTTTATTCTGGTAAAGTAAACTGCAGTACTGGTTTTGAGTTTCACTAAGAATTTTTCTATGTTGTGAGAGACAGTCAAGGATCTAAAACATAAACTTGCAACTATGTCATCTGTATTTATGATGAGCATAAAATACGTTAAGCAAGCACAACTTTTTCCTCAGAATGCATACGAGGGAAAAAGCAAAGATCTAGGGTCAGAAAGCACAGACTGGACTCTCTCCTGATACTGTGTTCAGATCTGAGTTTTATTCTCTATTTATTAACATTTGCAGAGATGCTCTCACAGCTACAGATTTCTCTGCTGACTAGGTAAGAGCCTTTCCATTATCCTAAAATCTGGCAACATTCTCTGAGTTAGCTCAGAGAGACAGATTGTACAAGCAGATACAGATCAGAAAGGAATTACATCTAATTACGCCCGTTCTGAATGTGGACCAGAAATTAGAACGTGGATCTTGATGTCATTGCCCCAGACTTTATTTGACTTAGTGACAAGATTAATACTCTGCCTGGGCTGGTCTCTTTCAGATGCTCAGGCAAGCAATGTATTTGTGGACAGATGAGCTAAACAGATAGTTAACTGTGTCAGGTTCCATAAACGAGAGTAACTCCTTGAACAATTACTGTTCTGCACAGTACCACTGGCAGTTTAGATAAGCTCGAGATGTCCTTAGCCATCCTGTTTGTCTGGAAAACAGGCAAAAGTGAAAGTCTATGGCATCTTACAGAATTTCTTGCAAATTGCATACATTTTTGTTAGTAAGAATGGTAATGATAGTACAAAATGTGCTTAAAAATAATAAGGAATCTTCCCAGAACAGTTTTCTGTATTTGAAAGATTCAAAACAGAATTTGCTTATATAGATTTTGTATAATTTTATTTTAGGGCTACATACATTATTCAGATCTTGATTTATGAAAAATTATATTGTATTATGGACCTGAACTTAGTTTAAAAGTGGCTCATGTCAACATGTCTGGACTAACAGGCATTTATATGAGTTTAGGAGGTTTAAAAGAGCACATCATTTGCTAGACAGTGAAAAACGGGGAGGGGTTTGCTCAATTGTCTGACCTACTTGGAAGAGGAAAATATAGTCCCTTATAAAGTAGAACCTGATTCAGAACTGTTGCTGCAATTCTTGGGACTGCAGACCACTAGCTGGAATCAAAGCCATCCAGTGTGGCCAGCGCATGCAGGCTTTACCAACTGGTTAATATATTTGTGATACAATTACTGTTATAATTTCTATAGTCCTTTTTAAACACAAGTTTTAGTATGACCAAACTTGGAAGATTTGCAGTCTAAAAGAGGAAATTGAATAATGAGATTAAAGCATGTTATTTTTCATCTCACTGCTCTCTCTACTGATAATTTCAATCAAGTGTCAAAGAGATTCAAGAGAGGTTGCTTGGGAGCAGATGTAAGAGGAAATAAATGAAAACACAAGAGGATGCATAGCATCATCAGTCTTTGAACAAATCAGAAAAGTGGCTGGAAAGTGAAACTCCAGTTACATATTGAAGCAGTGTCCAATATAGCGTTAGCACAGAAAGCTTCTCAAGCTGTTAGAGCCAGGCAGCAAGTGGCCAGTGGAACAAATGAACAAAGAGGTTTTTCTAAGCTCTGTTGAGCTTTTCTATAGAAATACAGTGTTGCAGGCTATCTCCCCTCATTCCAAAGGCAAAACAGTGATACCTTACCTGTGTATATTTAGCAGTATAGACCATTTTTTCTGGTTTTTTTGCCTCCCAGGTGTTATCGCCAGAACAAATAGCAAACCTGGGCCCTGAAAATGCCGCTATGGTTACAGGATCACAGCGTGAGCATCTGACTGCATCGCAGCTCCAGAGCCTTCAGCTGGCGCTGGACGGAGCCCGGACAAGCACCCCGGGGGCACCCACCACAGCTTGCATACCCCTGTCCAGACGGCCCCCAGCGCCAGGTGGTGAGTGCAGCTGCTCCCCATTCCTGCTGGGAGGGGAGGGCACTGCTGCACCAGTGGGATGTGCATCTCAGCACCCATTGGGATCACACCCATATTTTGAAGGTGGGCTGGAGTGAATTTTCTAATCAACTTTTTAACTCCCACCTCCAATCATGTGCCTAACCAAGAGGAATGACAAGGATGTTGCTGGCTTTACCCACAGCAAGAGATAATGGGGGAAGATTGTCAGCTGCCTAGAGCATCGCACTGTGCTAAGCACTAGGTTCTGCAAAAAATAGCCTGAAACAGTGAGCTTTCCCCACTCCTTCCTTCCTGTATTCTTTGCCTTAATAATTTAGAGCAGGGTCCTGGTTTGCAGAGCTGCATATGGGAGAGGTAGCACTGGAGTGGATTAGCACCTTTGTCCAGACCTAGGGCCCCAGAGCAGCTCTTTGTGCTGTTGCCATCCAATGTGGAATGAAAGCCTAGGCTTCAGTGGTTTAACTTTTCCATATTGCAATTTATACTGGGCAAGTTCAGCTGGCAAGTATATATGGACATTGTACAGTTAGTGATAGTTCACACATGGTCAAGCCAGTATTGAGAAATTATCTTTATCAGACAGCAAATATTGTTCCTTCCACTGCCACAAGCAAGAGATAAGGTGTTGAAGAAAAGAGAGCATTGCTGATGTGCTAAAAGAGAAGTGTCTTTGCTGGAATTAGAGCAGAACTTCCTGGAAGCAGCTGAACTGCACTGTCAGCCCAGATCTCTCACGCGCACGGCACGTTCCTCCTGTAGATAAGCCAAAGGGAGGAGTTTCCTGGGTAAAGATCACCTGGGTTTGTGAGCTTCTCATTCATTATTCCTACCATACCTATTGTTCCATACTGCCCCTTTGAAATGCTTCTCTTCGGAGCTCTGTGTGTTAAACTGAAGTTGACCATTCTGAATGTTGTCATCTTTTGAGCTGCTGTAATGTTGGAATTTGCCACACCTCTTTGGGCTGGCTCAGGTAAGATAGCACTAGGCTGAGCTGTGTTGTGACACTAAGGCATAAAGCATTCTGTTTTTCAGGTGCTCCATGTTTGAGTGGCTTCAGCGTCTGGTTGTGTGCTGTGTTCACACTGTACATGCCTTTCTGAATCCATGATTGTTAAGCTTGTGGTAAGTTATCTGTATTGCAAAGGTGTCTTGTAACTCTGCTAGACTATCTTAGACTCTAATCAAGGGGAAAGCACTTTATCTTTACTGTAAGGCCAGCCTTAACAAAAGTATACTTAAAATTCCATGTAACACCAGTCCATTCATGCAATTTTATTTGGAGCATGTTGTTGGTATTAATCTGTATTTTGCTTGTTCCAGTCCATTGATAAGATGTTATTCCACAAGTGCTGTGATAACCTCCAGCTAAATGAATGTTCCTATTAACTTTTATTGAATTCTACAATTTTTGACAGAACAAAATTTAACAAGAGCACTGGTGGGTTTAAATTACAAATGCTAGCTAAGCAAACTAAATGCGCTAGTGTTCCACTTACTGTTTAAGACTGCAAAACAAGTTATGTCAAAATACCTGATATTTTTCTTTGCTTTTTGATTTTCAGTGCCCTGGAACATACAAAGGAGGTGCTCAAGAGCTGCAGCTCAGCACAAATAGCAGAATGAAGAGGTGTTCCGATGCTTGAGTGCAACCTGGTTCATTTCTTAAAAGCAGCACCTTCATCTGGATTATGATGTCAAGTATCTCCTTTCCCTTCCTTTACCATTAACAAGTAACACAGGATCCCTCCAAATACTTCAGAACAAATTTCAAAATTGGAAATGCCTTACGTATATCATGAGAAAGTTACAGGAAGATATGCTTACCTATTAGAGAGGAGCCTGAATGACATAGGGGACAGGCAACTGATGTATTTGATCCCAGTCCTTTTTATGTTGGCTTATTTGGTCACACTATTTTATCCATCTGTCGTGTTTTCTTCTTATACTTTGAATCATTCCTCAGGACAGAGGCATCTTGCTGTGTGACACAGGAGAAATCATGCTAAAAGTTACTGCTGTTGCAATGAAATAATTTCATCTCTGGGACACTGGTTTGAATCCCACTCAGCTAGGAAGTAGTCATGTGTTCTTATTTAAGCACTTTTAATAAATGTAGTTCCCCATGCCTGCATGTATACAACACAGAACTGTTACCACAAAGGGCAGTGGCAATACCACTGTCATTTGATATGACAAAATGCACCATGGAAAGCTTATTATCTTCATCATGAGATAGACCCTTCACTTTGGTCAGGGTTGAAGGAACCGTAGGAGAAAACTGTTCACAGGGGCTACATCCTACTAGGACTGTCAATCCAGCACTTTCCACAAGCTCTGTAACAATTAATTTCTTATAAGTATAAACCACAAATATTTTCATGTGTTCAACCAACATATAGCTTCTGTGTCTGATGTTTTTCATGTCAGGACTCAATATTTTAAACTATGGAAAAATAGATAAATTAAAAATTCTCTGCATGTAAAACATATTTTTTTGTGTTTGTCAGCATGGTTTTATGCCAAGAATGCATGGTGCCATTTTCCATTTTGTCACTGCAAAAGATTTTATTCTGGAATAAAAAAGGCAATGCAGAGTCTTAAAAGTTTAGCTTTTCCATTTAGGGCTGTGCTGTAGTAAATGTCTTTCAACTTTTATTTGTATATCTTTGTGGCAAACGTCAAATCTAGCTTCTCAGCACTGAAAGCAGATTGGAAATTTTGCTACAGGTGGGGAAGGGATATGAGTAGGGCTGGAAGAAAGAGGCTTGCAGCTTCTGCTGCTGGGGAGGGGTGAGTGTTTGCTGTTGCTCCCACCACAGTCTCAGGCAGTCTGCAATTCCTGCTGCTGCAGGAGCCAACCTGATTTTCAGGACACTGTTACTGGCAAAGGAGGCAGTGTGAGCATGGCCATTTTTCACCCCCCTCCTGTTCCCTGTTGCCCTTTAGCAATCTGCTGCTTTAGGAACTGCCTTTGCCTATCTCGAAGCCTAGCAAATGTGACATGATGTTACAAATAATACTACATACTTGGCATTTTATGAGCAAATAACTACTGTTGCTGCAGATTGCCTTGCACCTTTTTCTCTAGTACAAATATCATTTCTTTCCCTGCTGCATTTCCTTTTCTGCATGTAAAAAGTAGATTGTGGCATTTATTTAAAAAGAATTGTATGATCTATCTCAGCAGATAGATGCAGGCACCTGCTAAAGCTAAAAATGCTGCAATGGATCAAATACATTATAAAGACTTATCTGTTTTCTCATCTTAAAAAGTCCTGCCTCAATGAGATGTGAAAGTACTAAAAGGTTGTTTGATTTCTAGAAATTACTTGACTTGAATTTTGTGTGCGCTTCTGTGAAGATGCAAGAGAAATATTTTCATAGTCAAGAAGAGAGACAGCATTCAGCTGTGCAAGTCAGATACGTGACTTAGCTATACCAAGCGCTTCAAAAACCCATATGAGCTGAAACTGATCTTCTGTCCATGTACCTGGGAGTGATTCCGTCTGCAATTATGTGAGTCAGGGTTCAGTTTTTAATTGGAGCAGGAATGAGCTCTTTGTTTTGTGCCATCTGTGCTGTAATTTCTTACAAGCACAAGTGCTTTTAAATAGCTGAGCTCTTTGATTATTTATTAATTTTAATAAATTAATAATTATGTTAATATCGTCCTCATCATTGCATTTACATTTGGTCAAAGGCATGTCTGTTTCTTACAAGAGTAGTGTAGAAAATGTAAATGTGGAGCACCCACTTAATGTTGTACTTGCTTCATGGTGAGAGGACAAGTCCTGCTTGGTCTGTGTGATGATGTGAGCGTCTTGGATGGTATTGTAGAAATGCAATTTTATATTTGTCAATGTACCTCTTACAAAGGTCATTGATGAAAAGGCTCATTTTGCAAAAACTGTGATTCATGAGATGCTTCCCTCAAAATTCTTGAAAATAAATTCTTGTGAGGAGAGTAGATGGGGAGGAGAGTTAGAGAGCAGTAGTACGCACAGCATGTAGTCTGCTCTCCGTGTATGTGATCTGCTGTCCATTCACAATCTGGCACGCTTCCATTGCTAATAAGAAACTGAAACACATACACTTTCCTTCTTACTCCTGTAAACCACAGACTCCTTTACTGCAGGCCTCCTACACCACATGATGCTGCCAGTCACAGCCACCTGCCACCTGTGCCTGTGTGTGTTACACACAAAATGCCTGCTTCAATGGCAGGTGTTTGGGGGAAAGATGCATCACACTTCCTCTTTTCACACCATCAAGATTGTGGGAAGAATGTGCTGCAAAGAAACATTGTATAAAGTTTTATTTGATCTTTAAAGAAATGTTGTTGTTTGATTTAGATGTGGGTAAGATTTGTTTAAACCAAGCTTAATTTTTCCCATACCCTTTTAGTTCTAATGTGTATTTGAGAATGGCATAAAAATATCAAGCTGTAGTGCAGAAATCTGCTGTTGAGTGTATGTCATGACAATCTAATTTTCTGCACACTGCGAGAATTGCGGCTCTCCACTTCTGCCTACACTGATGGTTGCTAGGCAGTGCCTTACATACTGCAGGATGTACATCCGACTGCTGACGGTGTGACATAGCTCTGGCGTAGGCCCGGCTCTTCTCAGTGTCGTAAATCACATCACAAGCGGCCCTACCCAGCAGTACATCAGCAGAGGTATTTGCTCAATTCATTTAATGGGATGTGGGATTGTTAAGGGGTCAACAGACAGGAAAAATTGCTCTGTTGGCTTATTGTTTCAGTGCCTACACCTTTATATTCAGAATCATGTTTAAAGAAGAAAAAAGGGCTACTAGTTTTAGATCACTGATGGAAGAAAATATCGCTGCCACCTGCTACTGAGGAAACCCCATGTTTCTGGTTTCTTCTATTCAGGGATTTAAAGATAACAACTACCCATCCACAGTGTCTGGAAAATGTCCCCGTAAAGCAGCATTACGGCTGTTGTCAGTTTCTGTACAGTACGTGGAATGTACGACTCCCAGTGATCTCAATGTGTCACATCTGAGCTAACCAACACTTAGCAATGTGACGCTCTAAAAAGAGATCACTTTAAAAAAAAAACAACACACAAAGCGTGCACACTAACTCAATGAAAATTAAAGTTCTCTTACCCCCAGAACATCTGAAATTCCTCAAAAGTAGTATTTTGTGTATTGTCATACAGCATGCTTTAAAAAGGACAAACTTTTCAAACAAACCAATGTACCTTCCAGGTCCTTATTTTCATATATTCTGGTAAAGTAATCCATTGTGAGACTATCCCTCTGTACCTATCTGCTCAGTTCCTAAACAGAGAAATTATGAGACTAGCTCATGCACTCTACCTGCCCGCATCTCTACCAGGACCTGTAGCAGTTCTTGACCATACAATATTTTTGTCAAAATTAACATCTTGTTAATTGTGCCCAGAAGTATGCAGTCTGGAAATGCTTTACATTTTTTTTCTGCTAAGAGTACCAATCAGCCAGTGCCCATCTGTCTGTTCCTGCCCTTTCCTGTTCAGCATCATTCTGCTTTTGCAATCCGGATTAATAAGGATTTTGTTGCCCTCACGATGCAGGAACACATGGCACATTGAGAACTTGCAATCCAAGTGATGATACATTGCAGTATTAAATGGAGGAATTGTGATCGTTGGAGCTCTTGCTTTGCAGACAACCATGTAGCGTTTATCTTCTAACATTTTAGCTGGTGTTAATTACTCTATCAGATATTTAATGGCATCTCACTTAATACCTGAAATCTTCTCTTTGGAGGACTGGGAGAAAAGAGGCCAGAGGTAACTCCCTAGCGGAGAAATGAGACAACTGTAGAAAATATTACAGCAGGGTATTTTTTTCTGGTAAACTTTTCCCCAAGAGCTGTTAACCATTGTATAGAAACGAACTGCATTGATTTACCAAAGAGGCATTGCTATAGTTAAAACCATGTGCTGGTTTAATGCACAAGCTACAGCTGCCCCAGGTCATCTCTAACGGGAGCCTGATGTGTTTCAATATTTAATCAGATGTCAAAAAACAGCTTAGATTGCAAACAAGCTCTGAATATATCCTGGGTGAACTGAGAAGAGGGTTATTTATTCTAGTCACAGTATTGTTCATTCCACTGCTTTTGAAAGAGGTGAAACATCATTTCTGTAATTGTTTCCGTAACTTGGGTTAATCACAGTTGTTTTTTAAATAAGTACATTTGGATGTTTCAGGGGAGATGCACCCTCTCTTCAGTTTCTTTAGAGTAATCATTAAGATTATGTAATTTATTTTTGTACTGGGCCCTTTTCAAGCTGAACAGGTCATTGTTTTAGAAATTTGGAGTGTGTTCAGGAAGAGATGCCTTGAAGAATATCGCATATATTTCAACTGCTCCGGAGAACACAGCACAACATCATGTCTGTCAGTGTCTGAGGCAATGTCCATTGAAGTCCATGGACAGCTTTACCAGGATTCCCTTCCCGAGGCCACTGAGAACACACACTGGAGCCTTTCAGCTGGCTAAGGAATGCACACTCTGTCCACGTAACACCAATGTCCAGGACAGCATCTTTGTCCCAGGTGCTATTCCATGCCCTAATATGTCTAAGCGAAGAAGTATCTATGATGAAAGTGTTTTTAATTCTTTAAACAAGAGCAAAGCAAGGGTGTGATGCGGTACAGCCTCTTCCTCTCATGGGGAATTGATTCCAGGCAGTACAACAACCTTACTGCATCCTAGGAAAACCCTTACCCAGCCCTGCAGCATCCTTTGCTTCACCTGAGTGCCCTGAGCGGTCACCAGAGCGCCTTGGAGAAGCACGGGTTCTCCAGCAGAGCATCAGATGTGCTTCTCACCTTCCACTTTTTTCACTGACTGTTCAAGAGAAATGGAATGTCAGGAGTCAGGAGCTTTGAACAACTGAAGAGTTCATCAGAGGAAAGAAGGTAAAATGAGTGAGCTTTGAGTAAAACAATAATTGATTCGAGTTTATCGTGGCTTTACCCATTGAGTAAGACTGTTGAAGGGAGAGGTTTGTGGGCTTTTCCCAGGAAAAGGGCAAACAAACAGAAAATGGACCTGTGAAGAAGGGAGTAAAAGCAAGCTAGAAAAGAAAAGGAAAAAGAAAACAAGTTTTCAGGGATTCGAAATGGGAAAAAATCTAAGAAGGTCAAGAAGAAAAAGAAGCCCAAGCAAAAACATTGAGAGGAGGATTAAAACTAAGCAAGGATTTTTCCTAATTCTTTTCTGGGTCTTTCTCATGTCTGCCCTTTTTCCAGCTAACTGCAGGCTTGCTGTGCAACAAGGGGCTGTCACGTTAACGCTGCGGGCACTGCTTGCAGCCAGCCCGGGCCCTCCCGGCACGGTGACACAGGGAGCTGGGAGCTGTGTGCTCGGCTGCAGCTCCAGGCACCGCTGGGGCCTGGGCCGTGTCTGCAGCCCTCCTGCAGCCTGCTTCTGGCAGAGCAAAGTCTGATGGCATTTCTTCAAACAAGAAGACATGTACCCTTAAGGGATGCTATAAAAACCAAAGCACCCCTGTCCAGGTGGGGGAACCTGTTATATATTTCCCCCAATCATTGGAAATCCCCTTCCTGTCCCCCAGGAGTGACAGCTTGTCCCAGCTTTCTTTGTTATAATGATGTATTTTTAATACAGACACTGCTGTGGAGCTACTGGAGGATGTGTCTTTGTGCCACGCGCCCCACGGCCATGCCCTCCTTCCTTCAGGGCTGCAGCACAGCGACCCGCACAGCTCTGCTGCAGGGAGCCCTTACTTTATTGATATTCATTATTTATTTTCCTTCTTGGAGGACCTGTAACACCCTTGTGCTGCTCAACACCAACCAGGCCAGTCACTCTTTTCACATAACACGGTAACTGCTGCCAAGCAGCAGCTGCACAGCCCAGCGGCTGAGGGCTGCGTTCTCCGCTCCCTGCTGTGGGGCAGCGCTGCCCCGTTCCGCTCTCCTGAGGTGCGGGGCCGGGAGGTGCTGCAAGCACCGCTCCGGGGGCACAGGCCCGCCCCGACTGATTAAAAACCTCCAATCTGTGCATCTAAAGGGCTTCTGGGGAGATTAAGGTAAAAAAAAGCCTCGTGGCCTGCCCCGCCCTCGGTGCGGGGGAGCCAGAGCGAGCGCCCGGCGCCCCTCACACCGCACCCTCACCCCGGGCCCTCACTGCAGCTGACGGCGCCCCCGGGCACAGC
>WBMW01004039.1:81824-120424 GCA_013396635.1 Penelope pileata | reverse complement strand
AGGGAGAAGCTCCTTCTTTACGTAAGGGCCTGGCCGGCCCCGAATGAATGGGAGCACAGCGGGGTGGGTGCTGCTGGGCCCGAGGCCGCTCTTGGGAGGGGGCAGAGCTCTTCCCTTGCCTTTCCCGGGGCACTCGGCCCCGCCTGCAGCTGCAGGGCCGCCGCGGTGCGGGAGAGCCGCTGGCAGCACCGCGCAGCGAGGAGCTGACTTGCAGTTTGCAGATCCTGAAGTTTCTCTGGCTCCCATCCTTCCCACACACAGGTCGGTGTGTGCACAGGGCGAGCCAGTGCTCTCTGCTCTTTGCTTTCGTCTCTCCCTGCAGCGGGGATCGCCCCACACTCGTGTGCCATTGGTGCGGGCTGTGCTGTGCTGCTGTGGGGGCTGCAGCAGAGCTGAAGGGAGATGGATCCCAGCTCAGCTCCCCGCTCCCGGCCGCTGTGACGTGGCAGCGGGAAGGAATGGTGGGCGGCCCTGCGAGGGAGAGCTCTTGCCATGGGCTGGCCACGGGTTGGTGTGTTTGAAATACTGTTCAAATACCCACTTAGCGCTGTCACACGGACGCATCCATGAGTTAAAAGTGTGAGGGATTAGCTTAGGCCGCAGCCTGAAAGGATGGAGAAAGGAAATCTCTTTCCTCTTACAGGTAGGAGGAAGTGCAGACTCTCAAATCAGGTCGCCTTTTCCTCGTCACCTGATAGTGCAAGGGAAACATCATAGTAAATGAGCAGCTTTGGTTTAGAGCTGAATTTTCTTTAGTTTAATTTTGCAAAAGATTTCAAGCAAACGACTCCACCATTTAAACACGGTGATAGTGCAGGACATCACTTTTGAGGCCAAGGAGCCCCAGAGCTCTTTCCCAGTGAACCTCCCGGGCTCAGGGTTTGGGAGTCCTGCCTGGGCCTGGCAGGATTGGGTCTGGCCTCCAGCTTTTCTGTAGCATTCCCTCCGCTGCTGTGCCTGAGGAATTTGGCTGCCAAGGTTGCAGCCACCCCAAGGGTTAATGAGCTGAGAAGTAAATGTCTCTCAGTCTGAAGTGGGACAATGAGGAGTTCCAGTGCAAGGCCGAATTTCTAGAAGCACTTCAGCCAGGAGACTCGTAGGTGACCTTTGGACATGAGGTTATTTTCACAGTGTAGTGCAGCGTCACCCAGTCCCACCTTTTTGTTGGAAAGGTGCTCTGAGATTGTTTTCCTTGGGTCAGCTGTGGCTGAGGATGGCTGGTACTGGGGATGTGTTGGTAGGGAAGAAGCATCATCCCTGCCCCTGGTTCTGGTGCTGCTTTCTCCAAGGCAGAGCAGTGGGTGAGCATATATTGCATTGGCCCGCAGCCCATCAGCCAGCGTCGTGTAACGCAGCCGCCTGCCTGTGCTCCTTCACCAGGAACGGCCTGCTCTGTTCGTCTTCCTCAGCTGGAAACTGAAAGGGGTGTTTATTTGTGTGGGGTTGTTGCTTGGTGTCCTCTAGCTCTGCCTGAGTCCTTAGGAGTAATCTAGATCCATTTCTCCTCTGTGGGGTTCACCTCAGGCGTAGCAGTTGGCTGGAGGAGCCCAGGGTTCTGCTCTGGGGACTCCTTTTTGGGCTCTGTCCTGTGGCAGCTGCTTGCTGTCAGCTGTGGTTTCTGTGAACAAAAGCTTCGTATTCACCCCAAATGTTTGTGAAGTTCGCAACAATAACCCCTAAGCAATCACTGGTTAGCGTTCAGCACCTGCTGGCTGCCGTTACCAGAGGGCTTTATGCCATTCCTCTACGTTGCACGGTCAGTCGAGCAGTTCATAAATTAAACAAACTTTACACCTCATGGTTATCAGTGACTGAGGAAACAGAGCAGACCAGCAGCTGGTTCAGCTGTGCTTCCAAAGCAGCAGAAGCACAGAAAATAGAGGCCTCTCAGCATCTGCAAAGCCATCGGCTGTGACCCATGCAGAGCTGTTGAGCCATGCGGGGCCGGCCCCGCTGCCAGCATCTGTGGGCCCGCAGCCTTTGTTCGGGCAGTGGGGGGGGGGGGGGTGCCTGTGCCTCCCCGGAGCCCTCTGCATCTTCGGTGTTTGGCAAACTTAATGTGTTTCTTTTTTCCTAATTTAGTCAATATGCTAAAAAGATAACGAGGCGAAAGCAAATCACGTCGTGATTTCAGAGTTGGCAGGGCGACAGTTCTCTGCATGACTGGCTCTGAGGCTCTGCATTTCGGGTCTGGGAAAAGGTCTGCCTCTCCAAACAGCAGCACAGAAATGGTGGCTGGGAGCCATGGAGAGCGCTGTGCTAACTCCGTTAGTGACTCTCATGTTGTAATTAGGAAATCCATAGGACTTGAAGAATCCTCTGCTTTCACACGTTGTCATGTTGGGACTATTTTCTGATCCACGCCGAGTCACGTTAGATTGTTTGTGCTGTGAGTTACTGCCCGAGAATTGATTTGCTTCTCTCGGTGTCATCTGTCAGGTGCTAAAGGTGACCCGTGGCTGCGGGGCTGTCACATTCTGTGCTGAGCAGTCTGCAAAAAAACTGGTGTAGGTAATGGATGTGCGGTGCTTCTGCTGGGAATGGGGCGGCCTCGTAACTCGGGGTGTCTGCTGGGGACCGGATCGCACATTATGTTGATTTCAGACAGTGCTTTGCCATAGGCTGTGGTGGATTTGTGTGTTTTCTCAGAAAATGCTGCTTTGGGTAGGCCTGGCATTTCATTTATCTTTTTGAAGGAAAGTTTTGCCTTTTGGTCAGTAGAATTTGAGTTGAGAGTTGGGCTGCTTTTTGAGTTAGCATCTGATGAGCAGAGCGGAGGAGGCGTGGTTCTGTGACTGATGCCGACTTCATAGTGGAAAAAAAAGATTTTTATTAAGTTCTTCAAAAAGTCTGTGACGTTTCCTTGACAAAAGAACTGACTTTCCTCAGAAGGACTTCAGCCCGTGGATTTCAGGACCGTGCTACCTTGCTGCAGGCAGGCACTGCACGGCTGGGTGCCCTGCAGAGCCCCGGGCACTGCCCGCACCGCCAGGGCAGGAGGGTGGGGGGGGGTAGGGAGGTGAAGGTGCTGCAGCCCTGGCTCTGCCGCCTTCCCTGTGCCAGGATCAGCACAGCTGCATCGTGCAGCACAGCCTCGTGCATCGCTTTCAGCCGAGCTTGGAAGCAGGAGTTGAAGAAGCTTTTCCATGCGTGAAGGTGAAACAAAAGGGAGAGGTTTAACTCCTGAAAGTTTGAGTCAAGAGCTTTGGGAAAAGAAGAAATACTGATGTGTGTGGTTAGCTGAGAGCCCGGTGATGTCAGTGGGCAGCAGCGTGATGTGTGAGCTGCGGGCCCAGCAGCTGTGCGGGTGCAGCGATACCATCCCTGCGTCAGCGCGGTGCTCACCTGCAGCTTGTGCAGCTCTGCAGGACACGGAGCTGGGCTCTGGCCCGGCCTGCGCCCACAGGCCTTGCTGTGACCTTTGGACCTTGCCATGTCTGCCCTGCTTAGCTTGGGAGCTGCCTTCGCCTTGGCCCTGAGATGTGCTTCAGGAGCCTCTGACTGTTCTCAAGATCCAAAGATCACTAACACTGAAGCTTTATTGAAAACGACAGCTTGTTGGTTGTGGGGGGTGAGGCTGCAGTTGCTTGGAGGAGCTTGTCGAATACATTGCACTTGTATTTGTGACAGTGCACGCCCAGATGCAAATGTGTAGCAGTGGTCAATAGTTAATGCGTTCAGGGTGCTCTTTATTGCTATTTGCAGTTACTTACTGAGAGGAAACCCCGCATTAGGTATTGGGCTCCGTGGGGAGGAGCGCTGTCTGCAGCCTTGGTCTGGTTCAGGAAATGGCAGATAAACTTCTGTCTGAACTTTGGGAAAGCCTGGTGGCTGGTTGCTGTTGTTTGGAGTTGTAGCCCAGCCCACGTAACTAGGTTTTGGGGCGTTTGCTGTGCTGTGCTTACTGGCAGTTGGGCTGGTGTGTGAATACCCCTGTAGGCTCACCTAATGTGGGTTCTGTTTCAGGTACGAATGCTGCAAATGAAAACCTTTTAAATTGTCACCATTTCAGCCATTCCTGTACTTCATATATAGACAAAGTCCCTTCGTTTGGGACAGCTTAGTGTTTCCTAAGCGTAAATCAAAACAAAACCATAGCAGGTTGCATGTCTTCCAGCTGGTTTGTGGCACTGTTAATAAGACCCCTCCTCAGAAATATCTCTGTATAAAGGGATTTCCAGCCTCGCATCATAGCCCGTTTCTAGAGTGTTTTTCCCTGTCTGAACAATGTCTGCACGCTCAGCTAAACGAATTAATCTACTTTCATCCTGGATGACTGAAAACAGGAATGATTGGAATAACAAGATAAAGGCAGGGTGGTTTGGTCCCCCGCTGTAACACCAGCACGTTGGTATTAGGGAGCCGTGCTTCACCTGAGCCTTCAGGAGATGTTGGAGGCTGGCTGCAGAGCTCATACGTGGCATCCCGTCAGCAGGTGCTGTGCGTGGTGGTATCGCTGCCTTCCGAAACTCCTCTGGCCAAGTGCTGGGACCCTGCTGTCTGTCTGGGCTTTGGTCTGAAGCCAGAAGTTACTTTGAAGTTGTTCTGTAGATATCTGTTCCTACTCTCACTACTCCATTGTTTTAAAAATAGTTTTGTGTAGTAACATCTCTTTTTGACTGCTAGTTTTTTTCCCACCATTTGGCCAGTAAAGTTTCAGAATTGAACCGCCTTCAATCTTGGGATCAAACAATTGCTTTAAAATCACGTAACTGCTGCTAGATGTCTGATTATCTCTGGATCTGTGGTATCTTGTACCTACACCGTTCTAGGTAAAGATAACTCACGATAATGCTCCGAGATTTGGAAGCTAGTGCAGCTGTGCTGCGTGGTGCCCAATGGTAATGCTCACAGGTGGTGTTTCTGGAGATTGTACAAGCTCCTGTGAGTGGCTTCTAAGCAGTGCTAGCAACTTTTCCAGTGCAGTACCGTGTAGGTAACTTGCGTTCACGCTGCTGAGGGAGATGGACTCACAGCTCTATTTGTACAGCTGAGCTCTGGAAGCCCAGTTTTTGTCCTAATTTTGTAATCAACTTGCATGGAAATAAGGGGTGTATTCTTCCTCAGCCTTGGCATCAAGTGTTTTAAAGAACATCATCACTTTTTGAATAATTAATTATTTCCTTTATTGTTTCAGGTATTTCTGGGAAAAGCCAGCTTCTGTTTGCACTGGTCTTCACTACC
Source organism: Penelope pileata (assembly GCA_013396635.1). Lineage (NCBI taxonomy): Eukaryota > Metazoa > Chordata > Aves > Galliformes > Cracidae > Penelope > Penelope pileata. The sequence continues at coordinate 115,240 of WBMW01004039.1, read as the reverse complement.
CGCTATCTGGACCTCTTCACTTCATTCATTTCATTGTATAACACATCTATGAAGGTAGAGTATACTCAAGTGCAGAAAAGCTACTATGGTGGCATGCAGAGTGCATAACTTCATCTTTGAATGGCCCACTGCACAGTCGGTGCAAAATGAGTTCTAAAAGGGCTTTGGGTAAAGAATGTGGAAAATGAACTCAAACCCCTGCTCCTTCTACACTCTGTGCAATTTTAAAACTGTTTGTATGGGGACTGTGACATTTGCAACAAACGTCTTTTTGGTTATTGAAAATAGAAGCCCTTGGCAAAAATGGTTCAAATAAATTGTATTTCTCATTTGAGACTTTAGAAAAGACTTGAGAAAAATCTTTTTCTATGAGGGAAATTGGTATTCAAAATGCATAGCCAGAATTGCAGCTAATGTCCTGTCGGAGGCTGATCACAAGTTTGCAGGAGCGTGCTTTGGGAACGTGGCTTCCATCTGACTATACTCCCTTTGCTTGTCAACTGAATGTTAGGGAACTCAACTTTGTTTTTGTTGGCTCTATTTATTTGTGTAATTTTTGGTGCTGAGTACAAGAAAATAAAGCAGCCGACTGGAAGAGGACAGCTTGTTGGGCATTTGTGGCACCAGAGCAGACACCTTCTTAATCCATTTCTTTTATTCTTGGATTTTCATGGTGCTTTTCAATTTTAGTTCAGAGGGTAATGTAACTTTGCCAGGAGGAAAGACTAGATGGTCAATAATGTGAAAAATACTGAAGAATTAAGGGAATCCTACTGTAAAATAAAACTTTAGATCTTAAACCTACTCAGGCTGCTGTCTTTAACAAGTCAAATATGTGTATATGTTTTAATATTGACATTGTAGATGAAGAGCTGTGGAACAAGTAAAATGTTCTTGAAACATACGCTGTTTTTCATATGGAATTTCTGAGAATATTGAAAGCTAGTGTTAGGTGCACTAAAGGAATGGCTGTTTTTTTACAGCTTGTGTAATGGCCATGATCCAGAGTCGTGGCTGTGTGTTCTACAGCTCTTCTACCCAGAAGATGAATGAGTATGGGAAATGAAATGGGATACCCATCTTCATAGCAGACAGTCCTTCCAGTTACGGAGAGAGTGGTCCTCCATTCAAATCCAGCATTAACTTGTAAAATGCAAGCCTGTGTTATAGTTTCAAAGGTTCCTGCCTAGACACTGTTAGATGTAATTAGCTTTTCAGCTCATTATTGTAGTGCCAAGGCAAAGCTGCATGAATGCCATTAGCACAGCTTTTTGTCTCTGCCTATATTTAGAAGTATGCAACATTACACAGTTATAGTAATGAACATTGAGATACTGTACAAATAAGCTGACCCGGAACATAACTAAATGAACTTTCTAATCTGAGTAAAGTGCTGTAGTAGCCAAAAAAAAAAAAAAGCTGTTTTTGTAGAGTTAGGATTTCCTTCAGGTTTGGTTTTGTGTGTTTGTTTTGTTCTTAAGAAATACTAATTAAATATGGGTTCCAACTTGAAATGTATTTATCTGGCAGCAATCATCAGATATTTAGGAAAATAGGGGTTTCTTCTGTGCTCTGGAAATATAAGTAGATTGGCAGTAACTGCCTTGCTTAGTGATCTGCAGACTTCAGTTTTTGTGATTTGTAGCATTATGCATCTTACAGTTGATTTTTGCATAGTACCTGTATCTGAGTATAGGATGCATTTCTTTTATTTTGTTGTCTTTAAAACTTTCTGAATGCCCCAATACATACTATAATTCTCATTAAGTAACTTTCAATAAGGAGTTGGGATTCTTTTATGCTTCCTTAGTGCCTTTATGACCATACCAATTATGATCAGCTTACAGTTGCAGTAGAGATTCCTTACATCTGATATCACAGTATCACAGAACATCCTGAAAGGACCCACAAGGGGCCCCAAGTCCAACACCTGGCTCCACATGGGACCAGACTCTATATCTGTGGTGTCCAAAAGCTCCTTGAGCTCCAGCAGTGTGGGGCCATGACCACTGCCCTGCCGAGCCCGGTCCAGGGCCCAGCCACCTGCAAGCACTGGTTTTATTGTTGTTTTCTGTTTTTGTTTAAATCTGTTACCTTTCAGTTGTGAAGAACATATATGAAATGTAATTAATTGTTTGGAACGCTTTTCTTTGATGAAACTCTGGAAGATGGTAAATTAATTGTCTAGTCTCTTGTCTTCAGGACACTGTGAGCTCTGTCCTCATGATAGCAGACTGACCTTCAGAAAGTCATGTGTTCTCTCTCATTCTGCTTGCTTACTACAAAATAAGGCTACTTACCTGTCCCACGGAGAATAAATATCAAGTCTACTGTGCTATAACAATTAAGAATGGTAAGGTTAGATATCAACTGAAACTGGACTCTGCTTCGATGCTTCTAGCAGTCTTTCAGCTCTAGGTTTGATGGCCTGTTGGTTTCAGAGAGCACTGGCCGCTCTTCAGATTTAAGAGATGTCTAAAGCTCTAAGTCAAATCAGCTGATTTGTTATATGTTAAATGGCTGAGTCTAGGTGGGGCTTGTTCTATAGGTTTTTGATTGCCACGTGAGCCACCCCACCCCCAGGCTCTTCAAATGAGGAAAAGGCCTCTCCTATTGTATGTATGCATACATGCATCTTTAGCTTGTTTGGGATCAGTGCTTCTGCTCCAGTAGCAGAAGCAGTCTTCCTTCTGCAGTCAGTTCTGTAGTCCTTTCTGCTTTAGGAATGGTCTCTAAAGAAACTTCTGACAATCACTTCATCCGGAGGCAAGGTGACACATTAAAACATTGGGACGTTGGGTCTGAGTTATTACTGTGCTGAGAACAGCTGAGTACCACCCGGTAGCATAAAACTGCAGAAGCATGTAAGCAAACAACTACAAACAGCTGAAAAAGACAGCTTATTTCTTTGTGACTGGGAATATCTTCGTTCAATGATGTAATCCTGCAACCTCTGTGGGTTTTCTTTTTCTTTCCTTACTCTTTAGCTTATCTACATTGCTTGCTCGTATGCCACCGTGTACCTGATCTACATGAAATTTAAGGCCACCTATGATGGAAACCATGATACGTTCAGGGTGGAGTTTCTGATAGTTCCTGTTGGTGGACTCTCATTTCTTGTCAATCATGACTTCTCTCCTCTGGAGGTGAGTTGATGATGGGCAGGAGGTTGTACTCTTTTTTTTTTTTCCTGAAATACATAGTACATAAAGGTGAACATTTTTAGCTGAATAAGGAGTGTTTTGAAAGATGCCTGTGTTCAGTAGGTTCAGGATAATTCTGTTTCTGTAGTGCATCTTTACAATATAGTTGTCTCTGAGAATTTAAGGCGCTTCAGGAGAGTAGCATTATTAATTAACATTGAGTATTCTATTAAGCAGAAGGCTGTAGTCTTTCTCAGTGCACTCTGACTGTCACGCTAATTCAAAAGAATCCCTCTTTTGTTAAGGAGATAACCCAGAATACAATCTGTGACTAGTTGGTGCCACCTGGTGAAAAAAAGTTGTAATGCTACTTAAATTTTGAAGAATCACAAATAATCTAGAGTATTAGAAGGAATTGTTATATTTGAGATGCAGCTATGTGTTTTCCTGTCAAAATAATCATGTAATTAGAGTTTAAACAGGTAAATTTTTACACAAAATAAGAGAACTTCAGATGCTTATTTTAAGTGGACAGACCTTTTTATATTTGTTGGAGTTGCGTGATTTAATTAGTAAAAGAATTTTAAGTGCAGCATTTTGAGATGTTGTTTTAAATTTTATGCTGTGTTAACTCATTCTTTAAATCGATTGATTCAAAAAGTTGGAAAAACTTGAAAGAAAAAGAACTTCATCTTCTGTGCAGCTTTCCAGGGCAGTGGCTCTATGAGCTGTGTTCAATGGTACTGTGTATCCGGAACTGATAGAGGAGTAAACCTTTATCAACAAGCTCACGAGATTGCTGACTGGGAGAGTCTCTTGTCTCTGAAGAGTTGGTGCCTTGTACCACCCCAGGGTTGATTATGAAATTTTTATTTTTTCCTGTACCAAGGATAGTTTGCCAAAATACTGTACCTATTTCTAGCAGAGTGATTTTCATTGATACAGAGTGAGTCAAGGCAATTCAAATTCCTCCTCTGCTTCTGTTACCAGTAAGACAGCTGAATAATCTGTGTATTTTTTTTTTTCCTTTCAGATATTGTGGACTTTCTCCATCTACCTTGAATCAGTTGCTATTCTCCCTCAGCTTTTTATGATCAGCAAAACTGGGGAAGCGGAGACCATTACTACTCACTACCTTTTCTTTTTGGGTCTGTACCGTGCCTTGTACTTAGTCAACTGGATTTGGCGCTACTATTTTGAGGGATTTTTTGACCTCATAGCTGTTGTTGCTGGTGTGGTCCAGACCGTTCTTTACTGTGACTTCTTCTATTTGTATGTTACAAAAGGTGAGTAGTGCATTAACTTGCAGCTTCAGGTAATGGAACCGTAGCAATTTGCAGATTCATAGGGATCCCCCCCCTATGGGTGTTACTGAGTTGTTAATTCTGTGTGCAAGTTGTTACTTAGTGTCCTTGATAAATCTATTAAGTACACTTTCAGCTAGTATTGGGTATTTCTGAGGACTATTTTGAGTACAGATAAAACTGTGAATGTGTAAATGATCTGATAAACTTAATTGATAAATTTGAAAATAAGTATGGCTAAATATGGCTTGCAGTTTTCTTCTGTCAACAAGCATGATCCTTATGCTACTGACAAAATACTTTCTGTGCAGGTTTTACACTTACTGACAACTTTTTCAGTGTTTTCAATACTTGTTGAGTCCACAGGATTTTGGATGTGTGTGCATGTGCTAAGTGTAGAAGCAGTTGTTTCTGCTGGACCTATTAGTAATTCTGCAGTCCCTGGTATTCCAGTATCCATCACAGAACCACAAAATTATGAGAATGTGGCTGTGTTAGTCATTGCTCTAAGGAACCGCAGTCACAGGCTATGTCCAGTGGGCTGAAAAATGAGAATGCCACAGTGTCACGAGGGCAGGGCTGAATGCTTACTTCATTGTAGTTCTACTGGTATGTATTGAATCCAGAGGGGTGTTTGGGGGGACTGTTGGCAGTGCACCACTGCTTTTGTAACAAAGTGACTCTGATAGGTTTTGGTTCCTTTGAAGTTCTAACAGTTCTGTGCTTCTTGGTTACATCTTTGTATCACTAACTGTTTTCTTTCCTGCTTTTCCTTACAGTACTCAAGGGAAAGAAGCTCAGTTTGCCAGCATAAGTGCCAAAAAACATCACCAGCATCTGTCCTTTTGGATGCTTGGACAGAACAATCCTTATCACAAGCAAAGGTGAAGATGCTTGAGACAGAAAGTCAGAAACACAGCTCTTTATAGTGCAGGTAGTCATCAGCGGCTCTGTAAGAACGGAGGAAAAACAACCAGCAGATTTCTGTTTGATGCATCTTGCCTTTATCTTTTTTATTACTATGTATAAAGATTTTTTACATAAAGAAACTTATACTGTATTAATAAATTCAGTGTATGGTTTCAATTGGAATAGTTCCAAAAGTGAGATTTTTGTGAGATTGTTTATGACCAGGAAAAAGTGCAAACTTTTTTTTTTAATTTTCAAGAATTTCTTTGAAATGACTGATTTTTTTTCTTTTTTTTTTTCAGTGCACAAATATGTGCATCCTTGATGGATGGTAGTCATCTGTTCTTTCCCTTTGATTCAATTTTCATTCCACTATATTTATTTTTTCCAAAAGGTGAATATATGTCAACTTAAATCTGAAACCACCGATGTTTGATGTGATGTGCTGGTGCCCAGTCTTTGTGCCATCTGCTGACGTGGAGTTCCTTATTTAAAATGGACGTTGGTGCCAGAAGGGGGAACAGTCACTTTCTGTAGTTGTCCTCCTTCTAAAACAGGCTGATGGCAAGAGGGCAGTGAGGACATCTCTTGTGGCCACAAGAATTTGCCCCTTCCTGTTTTGCCACGATGTTGGGAAGGTAATCCCGACCATGACAGCACTTGGCAGCGCAGGTTGGAAGGGTGTGAGAGTTATGGTTATGTTGCTCAGTGGCAAATGTTTCTAACTGTATTCTTTGTTCAGGAAAAGAAGGTTAAATATCTTGGATGTGCAGCCCTGCTACACCATTGCAGCTATAGAAATGGGAGACTTGTAGGTCGTTGATTACAGTAATCTGTAGGTGATCATTTTAAACAATATCTACATTTTCTTTTTAACGAGTGCTGTATAAGCAACATCCATGTTCAGCTTCAAGTGGTTTTTGATGTCACTTTTGGACAATTAATATTTTTTTTGTAGACTTTCCAAAATCAGCAGCACCAGTTACCATTCTTTATCCTTTAAATGATTCCCTTTTTTTACTGAGCTGTTGCATGATTTATCCTGTGTTACCATCCTCAATAAACACTTTATGAAATGGTGAAAATGTTACTTTTATTATTCTTGAATTAAAATGTTCTGTTAGCCTGAGACTGGGGGGAGAAGTTGCAGTGAAGAGGAGTTGCGTGCTGTCCCTGTTTGCTGTGCTGGAGCGCGGCCTCCCCGAGGCCTGAGGCGTTGTCGCTGGGTGGAGCTGTGGGGGCTCGGTTCCGCCCCAGCCTCGTGGGGCGTGCTATAAAATAGAGGCGTTTAAAGTTCTGAGCGGGGCCTGGAGATAAGGGTTTGCTTCTTTTGTTTTCGTCTTTATGAAATTAACGTAATGAATCTTAGAGGGGAATTGGGTCTGAGCATGCGCCTCAGCCCCGGGCGGGGCGACCTGGCTGTCGGCTTTACGTGACTGCGCACGCGCACGGCCGGGACGCAGGGCCTCCCCCGCGCGAAGGGGCGGGAAGGTCAGCGCGTGCGCGGTGCGGCCTCGGGAGGGCGCTCGTGCAGTGACGCGCAGTGACGCGACGCGGTGCCTCGCGGCGGGCGGGGCCGAAGGGCAGGGGCGGGGCCGCACGGCGCCCGCCGGGAGCGATGCCGGGGCTGGTGGCGTTCGGGAGGCGCTGGGCCATCGGCAGCGACGACTTCGTCCTTCCGGGGGCCTTCGAGCTGTTCCTCAGGGTGCTGTGGTAAGGCCGCGCCGGCGGTGCGGGGCCCGGCCGTTCCTCAGCGCTCCCTCAGGCGCGAGCTGCGGCCGTGCCCGGGGAGGTCGCGGCGCTCCCCGCAGCCCGCGATACACAGCCGCGGTCACGCAGGGCCCGTGCCGCCGCCCGAGCGCGCGGCTGTGGCCGTTCGGTGCCGCCGAACGCCCGAGCGGTGCCGACGGGTGAACGCGGCGGTCCCTCGGGCCCGCGCCGCCGGGCGATCTCGGCTGCTCCGGCGGTGCCGAAACCACCGCTGTGCGCTCCTCGGCTCTGACAAACCCTTACGTAAGGGCCCCGTTAATCTCCGGGACGCGGTCGCTGGGCTGGCAGCCGGCAGCAGGCGGTCTCTGCAGCGTGCGCCTTCCCCTCCGACCGTAACTCCCGCTTCCCCGCAGGTGGCTCGGCATCCTCGTGCTGTACGCCGTGCACAAGGGCCGCTTCAGCTGCCCGGGGGGGCGGCTGCTGCACAGCTACCTGCTGGTGCTGCTGGCCCTGCTCGCCGCCATCATCTGCTCGCTGGCCGCGCTCGTGCACGTCAGCATGCGAGGTGAGGGGGGAGCGGGGAGCGGGGCTGCTTTTCTCCGAGTTAAAAAAAGGGACAAAGACACGCGCAGAAAAGTGCACGTGGTTTAGTGCTCGTTAGGCTTGAGAAACTGTCAGCAACGGTTCCAAACGGGGGGGAGAATTTATCCAAAGTCTGTTTTTTACCCAATGTGAACTTCACCTTGCGTAGGGAGATTCAGTCCCGTCTTGCAGAAGTTGGTTAGCTGTGGTGCATTGCCTGGGGAAAAAACATGGGAAAGTGATCCCTGTGAGCGTCATAATGCACGTGGCTCTGTCAGTACCGTGAGGTTTAAAACTCAGCGTGAATGGGACAGAGGGACCTCAGTGACATTCAGAATCATCGGGGTTGGAAAGAACCTCTAAGGTCATTGGGTCCAACCGCCCACCCACCACCAATGCTGCCCACTAAACCACGTCCCTACTTGCAGGCGTTTGTAGAAATGCTTCATTTTGAGTTTTAAAAATGCTAGGAAAGCTTTTTTTTTTCTTTTTTTTCCTTCCTGGTGGAGCATCTCACTACCAAAGTAATGCCAGGAAGGCAGCTGCTGGCTGCCCCACAGCATGGGGGTTGGAACTGGGTGGGCTTTGAGGTCCCTTCCAACCCAAGGTGTGCTGGGATTCAAAGATTAATCTGAAATCTCTGTGTGGTCTCTGGGATAGCAGAAGAAACCCCACAATTCCTAAGGCATTGCTTCTCACTACACACTGTAATTAGAAGAGTATTTGAATTATTTAAGTGGAAAGAAGCAAGAATAGAAACTACAGCAAAGCAGAGATGTGAGTGATAGCACTGATGTGAATCTCTCTGCTGGTTTTCCTCTGGTTTCCAGGGCGGTGGGAGGAATATTAGCAAGTTAGGCTGGCTTTAAATGTCCAAGTCCAGGAGGTGAGAGAGCAGAGTGTTGATAGCAGAGAGGAAAGAGCCTTGATCAGCATAAAAGTGGGATTGTAAAGCCATTATAACGAAAGAGTGGAAGAATCCTGAGGCTGAATTTCCAAGCAAATTAATAGTGAGATGTCTGGGGCTGTGGTTGTAATGTGTGGGTTTGGCAGCAGTGGTTCTTGCGCTGCTCCATGCGCAGCGCTGACACGGGAGCTGCTGGTGAGCCCGAGTGCAGCACCCACACCGCTGCGGTGCGGGGAGAGGGGAGCTGCTGTTCCCAGGAACCACAGTTTGGTCTGACTGTGTCCGTGGAAGCAGCCATGCTGCTGCAGTACAGCGTACAGAATGAGGGTGGGAGGAACCAGGGGCTTCTCACACACCTTCAGTGCTGAGGTGAACCACAGCTTTGCGGCTGGAGAACAGCTACAGAAGTCATTTCCATTCTGCAGCTTTTTAAGCCTTTGTAAGTTATGCTGCCTACACAGGAGCACGGATTACACTGTGTGTAAGTACTCACTGTGTGTGAGTACACCCACCTGCTGCCGTGTGATCCTGCCAGCAGCAAACTAGCTTTAGCAGCTGAGCTGGCCAAAATTCCTTCTTTTTTTTATTGCCTAAGAATGCTAAAAGGAAGAGGTTCTTAGTTAGCTAACAATACAGAAAATAGCCTAAGAAGTACTTGTCCTACAAGTGGTCCCACTTTCATGTAATAAAAATGTGAATGAATGTATTGTTTAGTGATTGCAGTGAGGGAACAGAACCTCAGCACATGTAGCCCAGCAAAGGACTATCTAAAACTGTAATATCCAGCCAAATAAAAGTGGAGTAATAATAGAAGCTGGCCCTCAAAATCATGAGGCAGCGTGCAGGAGTCAGCGCTCCTGTGCAGCTTTGGCTGCAGTGGGTGCAGCCTGGGGTTCATGCGGAGCTGTCTGTGACCAGGGAGTGACTTGGAGTGTTAGCAGAGCAGGCTCTAAGAATCCTCTGAGCAGACTGTTGTTTTTCTTTTCTCAGTTTCAGTGATAGCTTTCCGTTAGTTTGAAATAATGTGTATATTTACAGTCAAGTTTCTTATTTTCTGTAAAGCTCAGAAAGTTTGTATATCTGTGTGGTACCTAAGATGCATTCACAAACCATTCTTGTTTTAAATTCTCATTATTTCAGGAACAATTTCTAATCCAGGCCCAAGAAAATCACTTCCCAAGCTGCTTTATGTTCGCCTGCTTCTCTGTGTGCCTGAATTTGTCTGGGCTGTGGTCGGAGCCGTGTGGGTGTCGGACAGCAGCGTGCGCTGTGAGAGCACTGTGATCAATGCCGTCCTCGGGACGGTCCTTGCGAGGTAAGGGGGCCCCTCCCTGTGCCACACACACATCTGAGCTCGATGGCACACATGAAACAGAAAGTAGTGCTTACACTTGGTTTGTTTGCATTCAGTGAAAACTTTTCCAGCAGATGAAGGCTTTGATATTGCTTGTAAATTATTTTGATTTCTCATAGAAGGGCTTTGTGAAGGCTCCCTAACAAAACGTGCACCCTTGTGACAGTAACAGACAATGCTTGTCTGTCTTTCATGCCTTACTGTGCTTTCTCTCTGCCAGGACCTACAGTTGTATTTTCTTGTATGTGTGTCAGAAGTGCCTGGTCTCATCCTGCATCCTTCTGTTTTGCAGCTGGGTTATCATCGTCTTCACCATCATCGGAGTGCTGATCGTCTTTGACCCACTCGGGGGGAAGAAGACATTTTACCTCACTGACGGTTTAGATCGGAACTTGGAAAGCAGCCAGTCGGGGCAGCTGCTGTACAACGTGAAGAACACTGCTACCAGGGTCTGGGAGAAAAGAATCAGGTTAATGTGCTGTTGTATTGTGCAAGATGATGACCACCGAGTGGCTTTTACAAGCATCGCAGAGCTCTTCCGTGCCTACTTCTCGGTAAGATGGAAAGGTTTTTTGGTGTTTCTTGACTAACTCGGAGTTTCCAGATGTTGCAACACGTGTGTACCTTTGTTCAGCCAGAGGTCCCTGCTTGAAATTGAGTTTTGAATATGCTAATTTCAAACTTAAAGATGATTCTCATATAATGAAGACAACGCTGATTTTTCTCTGCCTTCGCAAGTGCGAAGGACTGTGAGAAAATAGTGTTCTTTCTCTCTAGGCAAGTATCTAGTCAGGAGAACGGGAGTGGGTTTCTTTTCCTCAGCACATGAAGGTCCAGGCGTTTGCCTGCTGGTTGTGAATGTGGAGTCGTAGCCACAGCAAAGAGTCAGACTGCTTTCTGACTAGGAAAAAAAGAGCCCCATGGTCTGTTAAGGCAGCCTTCCTGCTCTGAACACCTTCAGAGCAAACACCAGACTGTGCATGCTTTTTGGAAACAGAGAATGTCTGCGTGGTGTTGCAGAGTCTGCAGAGTGTTGATTTAGCTCAAGTGTAAGTCACCTGCTGCTTGAGCAATCGGAGGTCAGTGTCGAGTCTCAGATTTGTTCTTGATTTCAAGACGGGCAGTTCCTGTTTGCTAAGCAGCACCAGTGCTTGGTGATTGACAGCTGCAGCCTGCTCAGTGGTTTGTAGGGTAAGGAGTGAATGCTGTGGAGAGATGGCTATCCCAGGTAACTGAATAAAAATCCTTCAGTCCTCTCATGTAAAATCCCTCTTTGTTGATCGTGGTATTCAGTGAGTAATAACAGCTGTGTAGAGAAAGCACGAGCCTGTCGTGTAGTGGCACAGAACGGTCGGTAAGGTCTGGGTCGTGACTGGTTGTCTGTGAGAGCAGCTCCTCTGTACAGTGTGTTGTTAAATGATAAAATTCACATATAGAAAACATTCAGTACATACAAAAAATGGGGAGGGGGTGGTTAGGTGCTGGTGCAGCCTGTTTTCTGATACACATTGTCTCAGAGTGAAATGTGTTTAAATAAACTGAAAAAAATAGAATGCTGTGTGTGTATTCTTACGAGATAGCTGTGCCATGTTGAGGTGTGGGATGGCTTTAAGTGCTCCTTCATTTCTGTGCACAGGACACTGATCTGGTGCCAAGTGACATAGCAGCTGGCTTGATTCTGCTCCACCAAGAGCAAGATAAAATGGAAGGTTGCCCAAAAGAGCCTGAAGAAGTCCTCTGTCACTCTCCATCATCTCGTGTGGTAAGAAAGGATTGTTGTAGCATCCGGTGCAGCTACTGTAGGAGATGGGGACGGAGCAAAAAATCTTTGTGCAGATGTTTGGGTTTTTTGGGTTTTGTGTGTTTGTTTTGACAGAATAAGAAGAAAAACGTGTTTTTTTTTTTAATACTAAGAGACAATGGGTTGCAGTTTGCTAATTGATTTTTGCTGTGCTAAAGCAAACTGGTAAATCGTTATATCTTCTTTTGGTCTGTTACACAGGAATATATAATTCTACTTCAACCAAAGCATTTCTATAGTTATTTTTGAATCCAGGCAATACAGAGTCATTCTTAAAATATCCCTGACAGGGAGATCTGCTACAGGCTCCTTAGCCATTCCTTTGAGCATAGCAGTATTGAGCTTATCAGTGTGCAAGTATTGGGAGAATATAATTTAATGAGAGACTTTCAAGATTCTTGAGCTCTATAACTGTGTAAATAAACACAGGTTGATTTCCTGGAATGTGAGTGGCTGTTTAGTTTCTTTTAGACCCTGAAGTTTTCCTTTTGGCTAGTGCCTTAATTCCCAATAGCCTGTGTTCAGGTTTTATTCTGGAGTTGCCTAACATACCTTTTTCTTCTTCTCCCTCCTTCCTCTCCTTCCCCTGTGTCCCTGCAGGCTGATGATTTGGATATGGAACTGGAGAACGCCGCTCACTACATGCTGTTTGCTGCAGCTGCTTATGGCTGGCCCTACTACATATACACCAACCCGCTCACTGCACTCTGTAAGCTCAGTGGTGACTGGTAGGTTGAATCAAGAGCTACAAACACAGAGTTTCCTTTTATTTAACTAGTGTTAGCAGAAATGAAGTAGCTTCAACAGCAGTATTTTTGTTTCATTAAATTATATCACTCATGGGAGTAGATAAGCTTGACTTGCTAAAGCTGTATTTCATAAATTCAGTAGAAACAAAGATTCAGCATCTCTCCACCCTCAGAAACAGATTATCCTTTGTTTCTTAAGAGTAGTTTGTGATTGAGGTGAAATTCATTTAGGAAAATGACAAAGGAATTGGAGTTAAACCAAAGACGAATTGGAATTAACTATCTATTAAAATGAGGCCTTGTAGAGCTACGTTTTGGGCAAGTACGTGTAGAAATAAATGTATCAACTACTTTCCTGATCTAAAAAGGAAATAGGAAAAGTTACCTGTACCTCCAGCCTCCGTTTCATTCCCTTTGACCTTCTCACTCAAAGCCTGTTACAGTTGGTGTTGAAGTGTGCCTATCGCCCTGTAGGATTGCCAGGTATTTAAGTGAGCACTGAGGTCTGTAACTGTAACCATGATTTTCTTAATTACTAACATTAAGTTGTTTAACCTTCTGAAATACGAATGATTTGGGGAAAAAATCACGTAATACAATGCATAAAACATTAGATAAGCCCGCTGCAGAGATTTTGTTTTAAATTTCCTTTTTGCTTGTTTCTATTTTTTGTCATTGGCCTGTAGACTTGATTCTTTTCTTACTGTCTTGTTTGTGCTGGTGCTAGTGCTGTAGCAATGGTGTGTTTGCTAGTCCTGGAACTGAGAGCATATGGCATGCTGCTCAGGCAAAACCAGTTTTGTGGGCAGAGGTAACGTTTTGTACAGCCTACTAGCATTATTGGGGAAAATAAAGTAGATGAACTTCTGATTCCTGGCAAAAATCCTTCTGCAAATGTAATTAAGTTTGATTCCTGAAAGGAAACCTAAAAAATTTGAACATGCAAGTTTTTCTCTTCTGTGTTTCTTAGTTGCAGAAGTAGACCAGCAGAGTCTGATATAACTGGCAGTGACCGTCATAACATTCACTTTGGATCCATCCTCAAAATTACAGGACTGCAGTACAGAGACTTCATTCATATCAGTTTTCATAACAAGGTAAACAATCTGGAGCAAAAAAACCTTAGTGAAACCTCAGTGAAAGCAGAGGGTGAAGTTTCTATTTACCTTCAGCGTTTCTAAAATGGAAGATACAAAAGCAAGTGAAAATGGGACCTGAGATATGTTCTTCAGTTCTGATTTTTTTCGTTCTAAAGGAGCAGCCACAGAACCATTGGCATAAATCTGTCTCGGTGTTGCAATAAAGGCACTTATAGTTCATATAGGCACTTGATAGTTCAGCTTCTTTTAACAAATTCTACAGGAGAGCTTTCAGAAGGTGAGAACAAATGCTTACTTTCAGAACAGTTGATGTCTTTACTGAGTACATTTTTCCTCTCTAGATCTACGAGATTCCATTTTTTGTTGCTTTGGATCACAAAACAGAAGCTATTGTGGTTGCAGTGAGAGGAACGCTGTCTTTTGAGGTACCATCCGTCGGGTACATATAACTGGCTTTATAGGGTTGGGGGAGCTCCTAGTGTCTAGAGGAAGTTCTGTTACACTGGTACATTTAAAAATGGCTCACTCACAGCTGTGAGTCCTCCAGGCTTAAGTTGTAAGCCCTCCTGTCCTTGGATGGGTCATGTTTGTGGAGTGTGAAGGAGGGCAGTGCTAACTCTTTTGTACTGTGAGTGAGGGTGCATTTGTAGCGTGTGCAGCTTGGAAGCAGTTGCTGAGATCATAATTGGGATTGCTGTACATTGCCTGGGTGGTGTTTTATGGTTGGTTGTGTTTGGCTGCTTACAAACATGGAAGGCAGCTTGGTGATTGTCCCCGTGAGAATGTTACGTAGCAAAGTGTGATCCGTGAGCCATGAAACCTGCAGAGAGGGCTGATAAAAGCCATCTTGTTTACAGGACATTCTCACTGATCTGTCAGCAGATTGTGAAGACCTGACGCTGGAAGATGTTCTAGAGAACGGCTTTGTGCATAAGGTGTGTGCAGTCTGTGGCTGTTCAGAATTCATCTCTGCAGTAAGAAAACTAACTTAACTCTTGGGATCCTTTAGTTGAACCCTAAGAGTTCTTATGATATGGATTGCACAGATTATGTCAGGGGCTTGGCTGTTGCATCAAATACCGTCTCTGGCAATTTAATCCTGTTGTTCAACTTCATATCCTTACTAAATGTTCTGAAAGCTTTTTAAACCATTATGGACAAGACTGCTTGGTTATGGTTTGCTCTCTGTCAGGAGCATGTTAAAGGAGAAGGTTGGTTTCCAAGAAAAAAGTTGTTCTGTGTAGGTGTTGTTTTTAAAGTACACATCTATCACTCTTCAGATTAGATACCGCCTTTCTTTTCTAACTTAAAATGCTGTCTTGCAGGGAATAACTCAAGCTGCAAATTACATCTATCAAAAGCTAATAAATGATGGAATTTTAAACCAGGCTTTCACAATTGCTCCAGTAAGTTACCTTCCAAATGATTTGGTTTGACAGAAAAGTCACATAAAGCTTTTTCTGTGTCTGTGCTTCAGTCTTCCCTTTCTGTCCATAGGAATACAAACTCGTGATAGTTGGTCACAGTTTGGGTGCTGGAACAGCCTCTGTGCTGGCGATCATGCTCAGGAACTCTTTCCCAACATTGAAATGTTACGCCTTTTCTCCTCCAGGAGGACTGCTGAGGTAAGTGTGAGGCTTCTGTTATTTGGTTCTCTATCTTAGACGTTAAAAACTTCAAGGCAGTTGACAAATAGGAGGGCTGCTCTGAAAGTAATGCTTCCTATTTCATTTTGTTGGCCCACAACGTCAGAGGTGGCTGTTGGTGGTATGGCAGTAAGGGCTGAACGCTGACCTTCATCAGTGCTTGCTGAACATCTGTGGAGGCCGAGCAGTGGCTGCGAGGCGGTGGCGGTGCGTTTCAGCAGTGCTGGCGGGGTCACCTCCGCCGGTGCAGATTGTTACGAGCATGGCATGCAGGCTCCTGTTCATCACTGGCAAAAATGCAGAGCTAACGGTGGTGACTGTGTTGCAAAAGAATGTTTTCTAGCTGAGAATTCGTTCTATCAAACAGTATTATCGTGCTCTTTGTAGCTCTTGTTGCTTCCATGGCAATAAATAGGAAGCATTACTTTCTGAGTGACTTACGCACGTTCAGTAGCTTTGGGCTTGACCGTACTAAGTTTGTTTACACATTCGCAGTAGCATTGGATTTGCTCCATCCTGAGTTACAGCTGAGTTCCTGGGGGAATGTGTGAATGTTTCAGCAATCAAATGCTCACCTGACCAGTCTGCCCGGGGCTGCCAGCCGTCTGCACGCTGCTAAAGTCAGCATTGTGCTGGCAGCAGTCTGTGTGCACGTGGCTCTGGAGGCCGGCTGGAGAGCTGGCTGCAGGGGCTGCACCTCTCGCTCCACTCTCGTATTATTGCCGAACGACAATGATCACCGTAAAACTGAATCGTGTATCATCTCTCCTCCGTGTACCTAAAGCTTGTCTTTTCTTTAAGCAAAACCCTTGCAGATTACACGAAGCGCTTCATTGTTTCGGTCATTCTTGGAAAGGACCTTGTTGCAAGGTGAGGTGGATGTATTTCTCAGTTTTTGTCATGGATTTAATTAGTTAGATTTAATGAAATAAGAGGCTTTTCGTTACCTTGCTCTATATGTGTTTGAACAGGCTAAGCATGCCCAACATGGAGGATTTAAAGAGGAGAATAGTGAGAATTGTGGCAAACTGCAACAGACCCAAGGTAACTAAATGCAGTTCATGGTCAAAAGTCAGTGAAACTGTGAGCTGGGGTAAGGCCCAGCTTTCCTGAAGTGACAACTGAGGTGTGATTTTTTGCTTTTAATGTTGGGAGTTACAACTGTGCAAAGTAGTTGGTTTTAATTTCATTACATTCATGGTCATCTCTTATCCTAGAAAGCTGTCTTGTTGGAAATCAAGATTCAGCAAGAGCTGGGAGAAAGCAGTGCACAGTGTCTAAGACCTGAAATAATCTGTTTGCCAGTTTTGCTGTTAAAGGAAACTATTAAAAAAAAAATGAAAAAAACCCAACCCCATGACAAACCAAAACAAAAAAGGATTATGAAAACTGAGGAGGATTACCTCCTTTCATTCGTAACCATTTAGCATCAGTAAATAAATTAGTGGTTTTATTTAAATTTTTCCCTACAGAATCAATTTGGAAAGCAAATATTTCACCTTTACAGTGTTCGTTGCTTACCTCTTCTCATTGCTGGCAGAAACACCACTTTGGGAAGGGCTGGCACAGAGTGCTGTCAGGCACGATGACAGTGAGGTTGCAGAGGAGTGGCTGAGAGATTGTGAACGGCCGTCGCTCAGTCCCTGAAGTTAAATCTGCAGCGCCCACAGGATTCCCTGCTAGTCACAGGACTAGGAGGCATGCAGGGAGTCTGGGTGACTTTGTAAATACAGAGTAAGGGACAGGTAGATGTGAGAGGTGCAAGAAAGCTTCTTTCTGCACAGTAGAATCCACAGAATCATTCACCTGGAAAAGACAGTAATGTTTTCCTTAACATTGCTATCGTATTGGGTTGGGTATTGAGGAAATATGTATTACTATTGAGAAAATTCAGTCATGAGATTTTGTCAAACAAAAATGTTGGCAAGTGTATGCATAAGGCAGTTTGAATCTTTTCACTGTAGTTTCAGATGATGCGCGTGCAGAGCACACAACTAGAACGAGTGAAGCGATGCCAACCCTCACCTAAGCTGTTTTTCTTTCTGAATTCAGTACCAGATTTTGTTGCGTGGGTGTTGGTACGAAGTGTTTGGAGGAGATCCAGATAACTTCCCGACTGAGCTGGATGGCAGGAACCAGGATGCCCTGACCCAGCCTCTTCTAGCTGAGGAAAGTTTAATGGTTCATCGGTCGCCTTCGTACAACGCCATCGATGGGGAATCACACTTGGATTCACCACCGCAGTACCCCCATCTGTACCTGCCTGGCAGGATTATCCATGTTGTAGAAGAATCCAGCTCCAGGAGGTAAGGGCAACGATGCACACCACTGTCCTCTCTTACTAAATGCTGCTTCAAGTTGCTTCTCACTTTCAAAGTACATTTCCAGTTTTGCTTTCTGTCTACATCTCCAACACCCATGTTCAGTTACTACAGTTCTTGTGGTGTGGTTTTTTTTCCTTTCCTTGTTCTACACCTCCCTATTTCTTTCTGCTTCTCCTTTTAGGCCTTTTTATGCAGCTTGTAACACCCCACAGGCTAGGCAAATGCATGGTACCATCCCTTGTTTCATTCTGAAACAGAAATAAAAGCATCTGCAAAGCACAAGACCATCTACAGCAGGGAAAAAAAAATTGACTTACAAACAATAACCAAAGAGGGAAGAAAAGAGATGGAGAAACAAATTATTTAATTTTTTTTCCTCCCACTCAGTAGATTAATAAGTATTTCACTTAAGTTTGACATTATTTTTAATATTTAAAGATTTGAATACTGCTTTTAGAGGTTAGATATTTCAGCACTTGTGACCTGGAAGGTTTTGAAGGTTTCCTTGGTGGCTGCTATTCTACAGGTTGCCTGGAGCTGCTGCAGGTGTGGCACCAAGCACTGTGACAGTCTGAGTCTTTGTGTTTGCGTTTTTTAGGTGGTGCTCTTCAGATACTAAATACATGGCAAACTGGTCAAACGAAACAGTCTTCAGCAGCATCTTAATAAGTCCCAAGATGATAACAGACCACATGCCAGATGTTGTGCTCAACGCTCTGAACAGTTTGGCTCAAGAAAACAGATCTTGTATTTCTTGTCAAACAAAATAATTTAACACAAGTGTAGTACATAGCTCAAAAGAGAGAAGTGCTCTAGAAAAAAAAATGCAGGTTTCAAGTATTCAGGATACATTCCACTTCCTATTAGTGGATCTCAGTACTTTTCTCATCTTGTGTGTAACAAACAAGGGCTCTGGGTGCCCTTGGCCCTGCGGTGATCTCAAGCAACGTTGCGATGGGTAAAGCACATGTTCTGCATTTACGCTGAAGCTTGAGCTTTTCCAAACATGGAGCAGTACGGCACGCCCTGGCCAAGCAACTGAACACGGGACTGAAGCGAGGGTGAGGCCAGCTTGGCCTGCTCATCAGAGCAGAGCCCTGTCAGACAGTTTAAAAAAACAATTAAAAACAAATCCAGTTCTGCTTCAAAGTCACTTAATTCCACTGCGCGCTGGTGTCCTGCTGCCTGCTTTTGCAGAGCCTGGAGATGTTGGTAAAGGTGCTCTAAGGAAAGCACTGCCGCTGTGTGTGCTGGCGGGAGGAGGTAAGTAAGGGCCACTGCAGGCCGGGGGAAGGCTGGCACGTGGGTGGGGGCAGGCCCGTACCATTCTGTTGTGTTTTTTGGTTGTTGTTTTTTTGTTTATATCAAGCAGTTTTGGTTGCACTGCTTTTTCTTCAAGGTCGTGGTAGCATCCCTGGTGCAGATGGTGGGGGTTGTGTTTAAGTACTGCTTGGACAGCCACGTGCAATGTTCTTCATCTCCCTGGCTTTCGTGTGTGTTGGCCCCTAGGACTAATTTTTATTGGTTTTAAACTGAATTAATATTTTAACTCCTTAATAAGGAAGAAAAAAATTTGTTCATGCCCCATCTTCTTCATGTTGGCTTTGGGCAGCCTGGTGTAGTGGGAGGTGTCCTTGCCCATGGCAGGGGGGTTGGAACAAGATGATCTCTAAGGTCCCTTCCAACCTGAACCATTCTGTGTTGGTCACTAGCTCAAATGAAAACAGCAGTTTGTAATTCTGCCAAAAAAAATTTTAAGAATTATAATATTTGTACAGTGGTACTGATTTTAAAAGAGCCGTGGCTTCCTTGTTTCTGGTGTGTAACTACTTGAACAATTTTATTTTGTTTGACACCAAAAGAGCATTTCCTTCTTATTAAAAGAAGTTGCAAGAACTGAGTGACCATGTGACATGGTTGAGAATGGCTGTGTGGATATTCTTGCCATGATGCGTAATGTGGAGAAAAAAATAAAATGGACTTGAAGAACTTGTTTCCTTATGTTCAGGTATTCTGGGCGTGATACAAAAATGGTTTGTAGCTGGTATCCAGGCAGATGCCATGCAGCAAGGTACTGGGGAAGGTGCTGCACCTTCACCCCCTGCCTCCCTGCAGTGAGATGAGCTCCAGCCGAGATGGGGAGGGCTGGAGGCTGGAGCACTGACAGACAGTTGTGTTTGCATACAGTTAAGCTGAATAACAATGTTCTGCACATTTTCCCATGGTTGTGGGAGCTAGCAACAGGTGAAGTGATAATGCAGGGCCTCTGCAGAAGAGCTGTTCAGTGCTGCGTTTAATTCTGCGTCTACATCACCGCACCCTTGGAAGTGCCTGGGGTGAGCACACATCCCTGAGGAAACATCCCCAGCTGCTGTGGGCGCAGGAGGGCTGCCCAGCTGTACAGTTACAGGAATGAGAACACTGCTCAAAAACTCAAACGCTACCACCCGTGTGATTCAAGGATTTATTAAGTCATACATGCAAAACATACTGCTAATTGCATTAGCAAAAGATCAATGTAAAAACTTCACAATTTCGCAACTTTTAAGTTTTGCTTCAGTGGTTGAAAGGGTGTAGTTCAACATCGCTTTCCTGCCAGTTCAGGATGTACAGAACATCAGCACTAATTTACAGAACCTCACAGACCCAAGTTACCATTACTCAACCTATGCTGCACATGTACATGGAGGTGACATAAAGAACACTCGGCTGCATCAGGAACGTTACAGTGTCGGGGATAGCTGGCAAATAGTGATTTTGAGAAGGTTCATGGTTTAAAGAAGGTCTAAAATATAAAAATTACTAAAATGTGTAAAGCTGCTTCACATGATTTTTACACCTAGTTAACAGACTAAAGCGCCTCAGAAAGCGTATAACTTACTGGGGTGGAAGTAACAGGAAAATAAGGAGGCTATGCTTGATCATTCTACTCTACGTAAAAAAAAAAGCAAATTTCTATCAGAAAGGTTTTAAAATACAAGTTATATTGCTCAGTAAGAAGAGATTCTACAAGAAAAGCATTTACTACGCAAAGACTGTGGGAATGACTGTTCAAAATTGTAGCTAAATGAATGCCCTATGTGAAATTCAAAGGAATTTACGTATGAACACTAACCTCTCTTCCACTACTGCACACCTGGGAAAACAGTCACCAATTTTAACCTTGAATTGACTCGGTTTCAACTACTCTGGCAGTGTAGTGTGAATTGGTCTGTACAGTGTCAAAATACTGTCTGGCACTACCCGTCGATCCAAGCCGGCATTTCATCACAACACAACGCTGCCCCAAGGACTAGATACACGTCATTAAGAATAACTTTTTTTTTTTTAAATCACAGCAGCAAGAACTAGATTGCAACCAAGCCCTTACCAATGGTGAAGCACTTTACACTGTGACTCAAGGCTGTCAGCCCCTGTCCATGACTTCGGTTCAATACACAATGCTATGCAATGACCCTGGGTTGAGACTTCATTTAATAATAATAAAACACATCGAGTGCAGTGTTTTGCTAGTCACACGGTACTGTTACTTACTGTGAAAAACTAGAAAGTGTTTTTGTATTTCCTACCAGAAATTAGAGTCATCTTCAAGAAGAATCTTTAAAAAACAGTTTAGTGCTTAGTGTTCATAGCACAACAACGCAACTTAGTTCAGCAGATAGTTTGGCAACACTTAAGTAATTGAGCAAGAATAAGATTTTAAAAATAAGGCTTTATATAGGTTTGTCTTTTCAGGATTTTGCTTTTAGTAGAATGAAAAGGAACTTTCATACTTGAAACAAAGGAAACCATGAAATTGCTGATTGGTTCAAAAATTTATGGAAGAGAACTAATTAATTTATGATAGACAAACTTGGCATTGAATGTGAATGCTCCATTGTTTGAGCAAAGCACGGGGCTGGGAGGGCTGGGGGAGGGTGACTTTACAGCAGCAGACATTTTCTCTTCCTCTTCTTTACAGGAGGCGGGCACAGAACCGCTCGGATAGCTTCGTCAAACACTGTCTTGAGGCCCCGCTGTGTAAGTGCTGAGCATTCTAGGTACTTCACTGCACCTGTGGGAAGCGAGAGGGCAGTTACAAAGCAGCACTGCTTCTGTGGGGAGCTCCACGACAGAACCCAGGCATTGTTATTAATTAAGCTGCAATATCTGCCACAAGCAGAATTCAGACCAAGTGAACAGTAACCCAGCTGCAGTCATACCAATCTCTTTCGCCATGGCAAGGCCCTGGGGGTAGGTGATCGGAGTCAGCTTCTTCTCCTTCAGTTTTTCAATAGTGTCTTTGTCATCTCTGAGATCGAGCTTGGTACCCACTAAGATGATGGGGGTGTTGGGGCAATGGTGCCGCACCTCAGGATACCACTGCAAAGGAGACAAGAAAATCACAGCGTGGGTGTGTGGGCAGATCTCCAGGCAGGTCCCCAAACGAAAGGCTCGGAGCTTTCATGACACTTTCAAGTGTCAAAGAATAAAGGGGGGAACGTAACAGCTCTTTAAGACAGCATTAAAAAAAGGAACATAAAAATGCAAAACAATTTTTTATTCATGCCCACAGGTATATCCACATACTTTAAACATTTATCCTATTAAAAGCTGCATTTCTTTCCTACATGCTGGAAAAACCCTGATCCGCGCTTCCCCCACCCTCAGCAAATAATAAACACCTCCCACGTGTGGGCACACTGCCACAGGCTCAGTTGTTTGAGGGCATGAACAAATGCACCAGTGGCAGAGCAGGCACCTGAGTGCTGGCTGACAGAACAGGTGGTGCCAACCTCATTTTTACATTTGCTTTTTCTGGAAACTGCTGTAAAATTAGCGTTAGGTTTGAGCAGAATGATACCAGCTGGTACTGACCTTAGCACGGACATTTTCGAAGGAAGCAGGACTCACAAGGGAGAAGCAGATTAAGAAGACATCCTAAAAAACAAGGTAAATAGGAGTTAGCCTGGCAACTGCTTGAAAAATCTCATTGCCATGAGGAGACGGATCCCCCCCATCTGCACCACACCTGCAGAGGGAAGGTGGGCAACGCAGCTGGGCGCGACAATCAGAGGTGGTTTTCCCAGTGGGAAATCCATTCCCAGGCTGCTACAAGCAGAGGCACAGAGGTGTGTGGGGAGGGAAACAGATTGTGATCAAGTTTGTAATCAGCTATTGCAGTAGCCAGCAACTAAACTAATACCGCTGCATTGCAAGCTCGCTGCCCTAAATGTTCCTTCTCCCTTACGGCATTTGGAAACAAACTTGGATCCTTGACAAATACAGCAAACAGGAGTCAGGCTGCCTCCTGCCCTGGGGCTGGATGCTCCTCGCAGACCTGTAGGCAATGGAAGCCTTGAGATGCCCTAATTCCTCAGCACAAGCTATTACAGAGCCTTACCGCTAGCACCAATTTCTGCAAAAAGAACATACTGTTCATGTCTTGCTCTAGTCTCAAATTGCAAAGGCAATGTACAGTGTATGGAGTAAAATAAACATACAGCACCCGTTTCCACAATTGTTACGTCTATGCCAGAGGCAGGAGAATCTTAAAACTGTTACTTTGCTGGATGTCACTATAAAAACTTCAGAATTTCTCTGTAACGAAACAACGACTGAGGAGGGTATTGCCAATCTCCACACACCACAGCAGCTCCTTTCTGTCTTTTCTAATGAGAAAGCACAGACAGAAAAGTGGACGTTTTTGGGGTCTTACACATCTTGCCTTTCACTTGAAAGCAAAGATGATAGATCAGATCAGGTGGAAATGCCACACAGCCCACGTTGGCGCTAACTGCTGTACCGCACGCGTCAGAAAAACCACTCAGCTCCCTGCAGTCATCCACGCGCCCTCTGAATAACCACAGAAACTCACGTTCCCGATGGAACTAGGTGGGGATTGCCCTTCCATCTTGCTGTACGACCCCAACTCAGCAAACACGTCTCAAACAAGCCCAGCTCATCCCAGCCTGCCTCTGCAGCCACGCTCAGCCAGTCCCGACCGTGTTAAAGAATCAGGCGTTGCGGAGTGTTAGTTGATTGTGCTGCATTTCAAGGCATTTTGTTAGGTCAGCATCTGACATCTGCGTTGCTAAGCACTTGCAACCCAGTCCTTCATGCATCACCCCAACAAGTTTCCACAGCAGCAACCCAGGAAAAGAAAGAAACAACATCAAATAACGTGATACTATGGCCACTACTTCTGTTTTCCAATTCTGCAAGTTTGCGGTGGTTGAAGTTCTGCACATGATGCAGACCCTCTCCTTTGCTATCTCCAGAGATCAAAAATTGGTGGGACCCTGAGGAATTCTCTCAAGATTTCAGGTGTCTCGCACACTACTGCTTGTAGTTAATAGGAAGAAATGCTTTTTATTTGCAAGAGAGGCTTTAGTCCAAGCAACTCCTAAAAAGAGACGTGGTAGCAGAGTTCTCAGATCCAGCAATGAGGCAGTTCCAAGAAAAGCAGTTTGTTAAAAAAAAAAAAAATAGGGGCCAATTTATCACTATCGTAAGCAAGACAGGATGACAGAACTTGGAACTGAAGGGTACTTAGAGTTACATACGGCAATGGGCTGGTCTGTCAGACTGGAAGAGAGATTCTTACCATTGGTTCCTCCAACCTAGTAACAGCATGAGATAAAGTTACTCCTAAAAGGGATCCAAGGGAAAATGTTCTCTTGAGCAGCGATTTGTGCTCATGTCTTGACAACACGGCTTTTAGTCTGCGAGATGCTGCCCTGTGAGTCAGCACAGCCAACCACCTGCGTCCCCACCACCGGGCCTTCCCACCGGCGGGGCTCTGTCTGCGCTGTCCAAGCTGACTGCAGGAACACGCACCACACAAAAGCATCCTCCCAGTTGTTTTTCATTTGGTTTGTTCTCTTGAAGAAAGAAGAGAACGTCCACCTTGTGTGTCCCAACTTCTTCCCCTCTCCAAATATGCTGGAATGTGTATTCGCAATACATTTGGGAGAAGGTATGACATTATTGTATAAGAAAAAAATACACAAATACAGGAAAAAAGATACAAATGAGTGCCCCCACTACAGCTGATGGCTGTTGAGTGACGCTGGCCAACCTGGGTACACACCTGGTCCCAAGGACGGGCTGTAACAGCCCACCTGCACGCACAGAACGGCCACGAGAACACGTGGGCTGAGAGTTGAATGGGACAATGAGGGAATGGGGAGACTGAATGCAGGCCCTGCAGAAGTCAGGCTTCGTTAATTTCACTGTTCTCGCCTTGGTTTCTATGTTTGTTAGCTCTGAGGGTTTCACCCTTGCAGTGCTGCTGACCCTTACTGCACAAGCCTAAGATCCGAAGATTGTATCACGAGAAGCTCCAGCCTCAACACTGTCTTTCTGTGTGATTTTCTGCTGTTAAAAAGGCACACAATCTGAAGAACTGACAGCATTTCAGACCTCTGCCTATCAGTTATGTGCTTGTACAGAAAAGATTTTCCAAAAAGCACATTTAGATGGACATGGAGTTATTTGGAGGACCATTAGGAAGCTGCAGTCGCAGCAGGCTGACAGCATGCACATGCGCTGGGGAGGAGCAGTCTCATTTCTCACTCAGCTTTTCCACACTCTGCAGTGATCTTTCAAGATACTTATTTCTACTCTGTGATACTTTTTTTTTCCGGAAGATTTTTAGCAAACCTAAAGTTCTCTCAAGTACCTTAAATATATTTAATTATTGCAGGAAAAAACCTAATTTTCCATTGTTTCTCTTGTGAGGAAAGGCAGACAGAAGCGCCTACAACTGGCAAGTGATGCACTTGTTGGGGCCGAGGGGAAGGCCCACATTTACCAGTCAGTGAGCAATGAATTAAGGAAATTGTGAATTAATACAAGCTTACTAAAAATAGCATCACAGATTCATTAAGATTCTCATTGTTCAAGAGAGCAGTTCTGCTATCGAATAACTGGAACAAAGCTGCACTTCACACCGTCAGCACCGAGCGCAGCACTGACAGCTGCCAGCAGCAGCAACCATCGCAGTCACAGCTGCGAGCTGCTGCCTGTCCTCCCGCAAAGCACAGCTCCAGCAGGGAAAGGTGACTGCTCTACACTGACCAGACGAGCAGCCTCCACAAAGACCAGCTGTGGCTGAGGTCACGCTGGAACGAAAGAGCAGATTACTTCAGCATTTTCTTTATAAAAGGGAAGACAACAGTGCAGACAGGACTTAACCAGTTGCAAGCACTGAAAACAGAAGCACATCTGTGTCCAACAGCAAAAACTGCAGTGGCAGAATAGGCAAGGCCTTAAGTACATTTGAAAAGCACAACCCAGCCTCTGTCAGTAGCAGTGATGTCCCCATTCAGGGCTGCCTCTTTCACATTTAGCGCATCTTCACAGAGGTAACACCACCAAGTGCTCAGCAGTGACAGTGTCAGGTTGCAGCTAAAAACAAAACCAAACCCCCTTTTGGCAGGCATGCTAACCTGAAGACCAGTGGGCTTCAGGATGAGACTGCTTTACTCATTCAGGTTTTTTTGTTCCCTCATCCTCCCTTTTCTTTTTTTTCTCCAGTCAAGGATTCTGTTTAATTCTGAGAC
The DNA here is from genome assembly GCA_013396635.1 of Penelope pileata. NCBI lineage: Eukaryota > Metazoa > Chordata > Aves > Galliformes > Cracidae > Penelope > Penelope pileata. The sequence goes on along the minus strand of WBMW01004039.1, from coordinate 89,165 downwards.
TGCAACTACACAAAGCTAACATGTATCAGTGCACATAAACACTCCAGGAAAAAAATTTTGATGTTTACACAGCTGTACACACATCCAAGATTCTTGCTGCAGCAAGCTACCTTCCTTCATCCTGCACAAGTCACTCCCTAAGAAACCCAGCTGCAGATGTAACAATGCCTCCAGGGACGCTTCAGACAAAGCCGTGCGCATTCCCGGGTTTCAAGGTGCAGTTCTTACTGTTTGTGGGTAAGAGAGCGGGCGTAGTCTGTCGTAGTCCTCTTGACCAGCTGTGTCCCACAGGCCCAGGTTGACCGGTTTTCCATCAACCATGACATTAGCAGAGTAGTTGTCAAAGCTAAAAAACAAAAGTTAAAAGCTGGCAGCATCTGCTTGCAGTGAAACAGGGCACCCGAGCATTTTTCCCTACAGAGTCCTCATCAGGAAGACTACAGAAGAAAACTTATTTATTGCACCCTTCTGCTCCCCAGAAAAAGGAAAATTCTTCTTTAAATTCTGAGGCTGGTATTTTTAGCAAAAGGAAGAAATACACAGAACAGACTTGGTCTGCTCTGAGCAGAAGTCACTGTTGTCACTGCTCTGCCAAGAGAAGCGCTGTGAACCCCGGGAAGCGCAGCAAACACCTCCCAGGCTCAGGGAGACACGGAGCCGTGCCTTGACCCGTCTCATGTGTAAGATGCAGGGCAGTAGATGCATCAGCAACAGGCAAGGAATCCTTAAAGACAACAGCAGGCAAGATAAACAAAAAAAAAAAAAAAAATCCTCCCATAATCCAGCTAATCAAAAACCACCCCAAAAATGCCTCTAATGAAATACTGAAGTCAATAACCAAGAGCCAGTAAAGGTGTGATCTTATCGCTACTGCAGCGGTGATGAACGGCGTGGTTTGAAGGCTAAACCATGCCCAGCAGGAACACACACACAGCAGAATGCAAAAATCTGAATTTAAGAGCAAAAAAGGGGAAAGAGGAGTATTTAAGACAAAAATGTCCTAGAAGAGTTGAAGTCATTGGAAAATCTCACTAAAATGCATTCTTTTTATCTGAAAAACCTGTCAATACTGACAGAGAGCAAGTTAGCCAGAGAAATGTTTTATAGACATCAGGAAAGGGTGGGGAGGCTGCGTGTGCATTAGGTGCCACCCCGCAGGCCACAAAACGAGAACTGCACTAATAGCGATACCGACAAATCCCTCCGTGCAAGGAAGTGGGAAGCACCAAAATTAGTGAGTGCCCTCAGCAGCGCCTGCAGAGCTGCAGCAGCTTGGCACAGGGCTGGCACTGACATGTACACAAAAATGGGAAGGAACAGAAAAACCTCATCTGTAGTCACATAAACCAACTGGTTTATGTTTTAGAAGGTGCTCAGCTTAGGGACTGCTTATCATGAACGATACTTAATAGAGAAATAACAGGTTATGTTAAAAGAAAATGGCAACTGTTGTAGTGTCAGTGAGTGTGGGTCCCTGGCGGGCAGGCCTCGTGCTGAGAGGCAAAGCCAGGCGCTGTGAGCAGGCAGCAGCACGGCCATGCTGGCAGCACAGCCCAGCGCGCTGCTCCTGCACCACAGGCACCTCTCGGTTACACGGTGCAGGTGGAGCTGAGCCGTGTCTGCAGCCAGCTCCAACAGCTCCAACGGGGAACCTGGACCGGCAGTGAGCACACCCAAGTTGATGTAAAATTCTAAAAACTCATTCAGAAGTACTTACACGGTGGGTATGTATTCTCCAGGAAATGCATTGGTTGTGTAGCTGATGAGCAGGCATGTTTTACCTACAGCACTGGAAAAAGAGAAAGTTTACATTAGAAACATTCATCTTAAATGGCAAGAAATAATATTGCTTTTAGGGAAGAAGCTAATCACAGCCAGTCGGCTGAGGAGCACTTCAGTGTGTCAGGAGAAACCATCCTGCCTAAAACCAACCAACGGGCTGCGGCCTTAAGTGACGGCAACAGCTGACGTGACCATCCATCTTGTTCATCTTGAGTTTTATTTTACGTAAGTCTGAAAAAAGCTCAAACCATGTGATTTCTGAGCATGTCATTATCTCTGTATCTGAGAACGATACAAATGGCAATCCCCACAATGTTCATTGCTATTGCAGATGACTCCTGGCATGCACCCCCCACCCATCCAAACACTGCACTGATTTACAGACACATTGTATCCCAGCACTGAACACCAAACCCACACCCACTGATCCCCACTGATCTCCTCCTGAACAGCCCTGCACCCGGCACAAGGAGGTTCTGTTCCAGGAGTCTTTCACAACTCCAGCAGCAAGCTCCTTCCTTTTCCTCCCTCCTCCCCACATCTTATCTACAGTCAAACATTAAATGAGGAACACAACTGAACTTCTGTTACAGTGACAAGTGAAGGGGCAGAATGCTCAAAATGGGATGTTTTAGAGCAGGGCGCAGCTTGCTTCCCATGCCAGCCTCTCGCTTCAGGTGCGCAGCCCTGCAGCGGTGTCAGGGCTTCCAGGTGTCTGTGGAGCAGTTCCAAACTCGCTCACAGCGAGCCAGCAGAACTCTGCAGCCCCTCTGTGCTGGCCGACAGCCCTTGCCTTCAGTATCAGGTTCGACGCACGACTCCTGAATCGAGTCTTTCACATCCTGGAGGAATTCATGAAAGTTCTGGACTAGAACACCAGCTACCACTGAAAAACAAACAAATATTCCCAGAAATCAAGTGCTACCGCTAAAAATATCCTTTTATCCCTTAGCTTTTGCAGAAGAAAAAGACAGCTCACAGAAAGGAGCATTAGTCGTGGGCTTAGCAGCTCTCCTGCTGCAAACATCTGAGGCATTCACATCTCAATTGTGCTGAGTATTTTACATTTGAATCATGGCATTCTGGAGAATCATGGATCGCTACTTCATTTACCAAAGATCAACTCCAAAACACTACTTGAAATCATTTATCACTCCACGTTAACCAGTCACCCAGTGACTCACGGCTCTGGGCAGGTGAAGCACACTGAGCTCTGCCCCAGCCCTCAGAGCCCGCAGACGGTGCAGCCTGGCCGGCTCCAAGCAGCTCCCAGGGAGCTGATGGCAACACCTGACACCACCACCACACACTGGAACCACACAAGGAGTTGCTTCACTGCACACAACAACGCCCAGGATTTTATCTCAGGTGCCCATTTTTCAGTGGGGATTTTGTCTGCGAGCTGCCAGCCAGCACAACAGCCCACCTGCCACCCCAGCCACCCCGCGCCGCAGCACCTGCCTGCACCGCTTTCCACACTCACTGCCAAGGAAACGCAGTGCCAGCCCCTCACGCTGCCTGGCGTTACTCTTTTTCTTCCAGCACACCCTCCTGCACCAGGCTGTAAGCATTACATGCCAGAATTTCCCTCTGCTCTTGCTAAGTACATCCGCTGAAGATTTTCCTGTAGTAACGAGCTTGAGACGCGCTCCTACACAAAAGCAGCACAGGGATTCACCGCACAAGAACTTCTGTGGGGAAGACAGGGAGCAGCGTGCCCCAGCTGGGAACAGCTGTCGGGAGGTCCCCCCTCACCGCCACGCAGCCCAGGGCAGGGAGGAAGCTGCTCGCTGCCCTGGAGGACAGCACGCTGCCTGCCTGCCCCGGCCATGGCATCAATTAGAAGCCAGCGCTGAGTGCACTCACAGTGCTACAGAGCGGGCTTTGCTGGTCCCACTGATGGAGGACAAGCGTGAGAGCCCTCAAACACTGAGAGAAGCACAGGCCATGCTCTTTGGGAAACCTCCCGTGACTCAGAAGCAACGTGCTCTCGTGCTTCCAGGACCTGTCGGGTCTGACGCTTCGCTCTCCAATGGGTTTGTTACAGACAGTGAAAGCTTCCAGCAACTTCACACGGAACTTAACATTTTCAGCAGTGGATCAAGAACTTCTCTGTGCTCAGCCCGCACTGAAACCGGTGAGTCTGCTCTGGTAATGAATCCGTGCTGGGAAGCGGTGACAGGTTTCGCTGCCAGCTCAGAAGTGCCCGCCCGCAGCGCGTACCTGCAGCACTGTCAGGCAGTCACCTCAGCAAGAAAAAACACGTTGAGCAGCCCTGCTCCATCCCAGGCTTCCTGCCTTCCTCGCCCCTTGGCTCACTGCCCTGAATCAGATCCCTGCAGTCACCAGCACCACTACCTATCTCTATTAACAAAGCACAACCTCTGCGTGCTTTCAGCTTTTCTTTAAGGTGCCCAATCTCTGTGCTAAGGAGCTTACAAAGAATTCCAGTTGTTTGGCAAAGGATAAATCCTTATACATAAAGACAAAGACACTAAACTACTTCCAAACCCAAGTTTGGTCATAACAAAACTTCCAGCAACTGCTCAACCATAGCTCTGTCCACGCACCGGTTCAGCACACGAAGCCAGTAACATTCGACTGCAATTAAAACCAAGCCCTACAGAAGTCCAGCACTTCAACCACTCAACAGTAAGTGACAGACTTACGAAAGGCAGCAGTGAATCCCTTACTGCTTCCTGACACCACTCCAGAATCGATCCCTGTACAGCCACGGACGTGTTTGCTCCTGGAAGCGAGAGGCTGTCTCCCTGCAGGCCTTACGCACGCGGCCCGGCCCTTCCTGTCCCCCCAGTGCCGTCAGAGGGCCTGCACCGCCGCTTCTGCCATCCTGAAGGCACCAGAGCTGCACGGGTGGTTGTCTCCTTCTCTCCTGCTACTAAAAACCACTTGTGAGAATGCAGCTGCCACTTGCAGCCCCAGTAACGGAGGCCAGCTGAAGCACTTGCTGTTTTAGCTCCAGAACTGCAGACACCTGCAAACAGGCGGCAGCCCCCACGCAGCCTTGGGCTGCGCCATCTCTCTCTGCCCTGCACAGCCCAGGTCTCTGCTCCCTGCGAGTGGTGGATGAGACCTGCAGCACTGCCCTCAGACAGAGCGTGCGGTACTTGTGCTGCAGCTTTGGTTACACACTGCTCTTCCAGAGGGGCTGTTTCACGCAGTGACCCCCTCTCTCCCAAACACACTGCTCGGTACTTACAGTACTACCACATTTTTTAACTTTAGAAGTGCAGTAACAGAAGTTTCTACGCTTGGAGTCACTGCACTCTGTAGGTGGCACTGGAGAGATCGGAGCTGTTTGGAACACACTGTGCTCCCCCTGTGAGAAGCCCATCCTCCCCTTCCCTGACAAGCTGTCAGCCAGGCTTCAGGCAGCAAGGTGAGCAGAATTCCAAACGGGGACCCTTCATTCACATCCCTTGTTCTTACAATAAAAACCGTACAAAAGAGCATGCAGTGTGACCATCTCTCCAGCAGCTAACAACCATCTCTCCGAACTGCAGAGCTCCCCAAGCATTACACGAGATCACTTGAGATTTCATACCACTTAACAGCTGCTTTTTCAGAGCGAAAACAAAAGCTGCTAAAAATAACTCCCAGCAGCTCCTTTCCCCAAGTGTTGATGCACAGCAGCTCCTGGAGCGGTACCCCAATCTGCCCCACACATTCCCACCTCTCTGCAGCTTCAACAAGTGCAAGCAACAGTTGCCATCTGTTCTTCCCCAAACAACCCTCACCATGAAGAGGCAAAATGAGACAGCAGGACCTGTGTACACGCCGTGGTTTTCTGCCCAAATTCGATCTCTAAACAGATACCAGAGCCCCAAGAACAAACGCTGCTTCTGTATCACAGTTATTATCTCATTTATCGATTTTTCAGAACTGCTTAAGTACTTCTGCAGCTTTATTTTGTTCCCAGCCGATCTCAGCAAAGGGTGCACAAAGCAGACCCCAAGGCTGGTATCACATAAGGCAATCTTTAACTCGCATTGTTTTCCTGAAGCACCAAAGCTTTGGCCTTATCTAAGCCAAACATTGCACATTTTTGAGTGCCCGGAATGCCTGAGCTTCTGAAGCAGCAGCAGAGAAACACAATAAAACATTTCAAAATCTCAGCAGAGGATGATAAAAAGCCACCAAAAATGAGCAATGGTATTTTGATGGGACCTTAGGAGATACGTGCCTCTAACCGAAGAGGAAGGAAAGCCAACTGCACTCCTGTGCTTTGTTCACACTTAGGTACAAAACTTTGGTGGAATTACATCACTTTCAATTCCAACACAAAGAGCAGTAAATACATTAGGAGTAGTTTACAAACAAAGTGACAACAAGAACTGCTTTGCTGACTGAATTGCTGAGGAGCACACAGCCTGTGCTGCGCTCTCAGACCTGGGGGGGGGAGCACAGAGCTCTCCCCCCCCCAAACTCAATGCTCTGCATTTATTTACAGCACTGCCACAGACAGTACAGCTGAATTAATAAAATAATGGCAATAAGAAAGCAAGTTTGTTGATTTTAAAATCAATACAGCGAGAAGATCATCCCACAGTCGCTCCGTCTGGCACTGATCAGTGCCAGCACCAGGAGAAGCCTCGGACTGTCCACGCGGTTGTCAGGCAGTAAGAATGGGAGCATTTAAAACCCTGCACAGTGAGAAAAGACCAAACCAGCTTGCTGCATTAGGTAAGTTTACCTTTCAAACTGTCCTGTTAGGGGCTCTGAGTCTTTTAACAAAACAGAAAACCAGACACAAGTAGCTTGAAGATGAACCCACCATGTGCAGTTGCACCGACAGCAGCACGGCCGCCCAGCTGTGCTCGCAGCTCTGTCAGCGCAGGGCTTCGCTCTGACACTGATTATGCTCGGCCCACACTGGGATTTTTGTTTCTACTGTGGGGAAAAAGTGCTCTGGGGCTGCACAAACGCTGTTGCTGGCCAGTGGCTGTGTGCTGAGCGGTGTCCCCAGCAGCACAGCAGAGCCCTGGGCCAATGGCAGCAGCAGGAGAACGTTCGGATGTAGCCAACGCCAACCCCTTCCCCACCACAACCCCTCATACTGAAATCCAACGGCCAAACTCCAAGCTCACTTGACGCTGAGAAGTTGTTTCTAACCCATACAACACCCAGAGCACTACAGGCAGGGGCTGAGCACAGCAGCACGGCCGGAGGCCTCTCAGCCCCACCGGCACCGTGCCTCACACCGAGCTCAGCACCAACTGCTGCGTGCCCGCTGCTCTCAGCCCCCAGCCCGGAGCCCCCCGCGGTCCCTGCCCCCAGGGCAGTTCTCATCTGTTTGAGCGCAGCACATTTCACTCAGTTTTACTGCAAAAAGCCAGACCGGGCTCTGAGCACTGGGCAGTAAGCTCGTTACACGCACGAACGATACTCCACTGCAGCGCTGAATTTCTCATCTCGTTATGTATCTGTATCCACGTACATATATATTTTACCACATGGACNCGCCGCCGCCGCCGCCGCCCCCTCCCGCCGCCGCCTGGACCCGGCGGAGGGTCCCCGCCGAGGGCCCGCACTTACCCG
>WBMW01004039.1:0-72382 GCA_013396635.1 Penelope pileata | reverse complement strand
CGGCGGGGGTATATGGCGGCGGCTCTGTCCGCCCTGGCTGCCAGGCTCTCCCAGTCGGCCGCGGCCAGGTCCTACGGTGTGTTCTGCAAGGGGCTGACCAGGACTCTCCTTATCTTCTTCGACCTGGCCTGGAAGCTCCGCATCAACTTCCCGTACCTCTACATCGTCGCCTCCATGATGCTCAACGTGCGGCTGCAGGTGGGTGGCGGCCCCCGGGGCTGCGCGTTGCGGTGCGGTACCCTCCGCCCGTGCCGCCTCTCGCCTGAGGTAGTGCTCGGCGTGCAGCACCCCGAGCTGGGGGGGCCGCAGGGATCCCCGAGCCCAGCCCCTGGCTCCACACGGGGCCGCCCCGACCCTGAGCATGTCCCAGCGCTCCCTGAGCTCCTGCGTGCCGGGCTGTTCCACGGAGCCCGTTCTGTGCCCGCTGCCTCTGGGGCAGAGCCCTTCCACAGCCCCTCGGGGCCCTCCCCGCACAGCTCCGTGCTGTTTCCGCTCGTTACAAAACCATCGTTAATTTACATACGTTGTTAACTTACGCATCCTGACATGCAATACAACAATTTCCTGCTTCAATTTCTGTTCTTAAAACCAACAACAATTATAGCAGAGAAAGCACAGCACAGAGGTACTTTTAAATAATGTCACTGCACACGGGTGATGGCTCAGGGGTAGTTGGCACCTGTCCTGCGGTCAGCCCGTGCCCACAGACACGGGGCTCCCTCAGCCACCTCTGGCCCAGCGACGTCAGTAGCTCCTTGCTCTGTGGAATGGTTCTGTTGGTTTTGCCATGGGATTAAAGCTTTGCTTTCATCTGAACTGGCAATAAAAGCTGGCTGGGGGCTTTCACAGCCAGCATCTGCCGTAGCCAAAGGCTGAGTGCTGCTCTCTGCTCAGAAGGCAGCTGCACTGAGCATTCTGACATCAGGCTGGTGGGCGAGTGCTAGGATGTTGGGGTGGCTGCGGTCTGTATAGGGAGGTCAAAATGCAGTGTCTCTTATTTTTATTTTTGGGACTCATTTGTCCTACAGTTCTGAAGCTTGATCCTGAGCCACACTGCTAAGGATCACACACGTTGCATAGTAATAACCTCGGTGGCTAAAAATGCCCTGCCTTAGCTTATCTGTGCTGGTTCTTTGGTACCACCACCAGCTTGCTGTTTGGGTGCAGTGCCCTTTGCCGCAGTCTGACCTGCTCCTTTGGAAGCTGTTCCCACCCCGGCCGTGGTTTCTGGCATTGTCTGATGACTTCAGCATGTGCTTCTGTTTACAGGAAGATGACTTTAATGCTTGCCTTTAATGCTGAGCCTCTAATCAGTTGCAATCTGCATTTACATTAGTGAAGGAAAATCGTACTGTAATGCAGTGAACCTTTCTAGCTGCTCATTTGCTGACTCACTTGGATGCTTGCTACAAAATCTCTTTTGGTAACAGATTAAACTGAAACTACAGGAAAAAGCTCCCATTGGGGTACACCTCTTCCCACCTTGGATGTGTTCAAAGCAGGCTGTAGGGAGACTTGTCCCTTTGGACTACTTATACATTCTGCAGTTGAGATACTCTTATATGAAAAATTCTCTGTATACTGGTCACCAAGACACGGGGATCTAGAGAAATTACAAGCTTAGGGAAAAAAAACAAACAAACTTGGGTTGGGGATTTAGTGTAATATCTTCCTGTATTCTTTCTTTGTAGGTCCATATTGAGATCCACTGACTTGTCACTTGTGCTGCTTGCACTCTGTGTTGCAACTGGAGTCAGTCGTGTTCTTTCTCAAGCTCATTCTGTTGTGAAACAGCAAAGCTACACTCATCTTCTATAGGAATATGAAGAAAGAAGATTTAAACCTGGAAAGAGTATGTGATGGTGGCCCAGGTCATCACGAGGCAGCAGCTCACCTGGCACACATACATTCCGTGTTGGACAACTCTCAAAATCACAGTAGCGGTTTACGAAAAGAATTATTTTATTTTGACGTCAGGAATTGTTCTCTCTTCAATAATATACCTCTGCCTTATGTTGGCTCAGAGATGCCTCTGAGTTTGAGTGAATCACCAGGGAGAAACTCAAATGCAGCGGCTCCATGGAAAGATTCGTTGTGTCTTTGTTTTTCTTCTGGGAGAGACAGGCTTGATGGGCTTTCTCTCTGCAGTAATGGTATTTCAGTAATGGGCTGGCTGGAGAAAGCTTGTAGTTTTGCTGGAGACTTTAGCTCATGCTGCCCAGGAGACAATTTTGTATATTTTGCACACGTGTGGCTGGGAAAGTTGCAGTGTAATCAAGAACTGCCGTTTCTGGAATTAGAAATGAGCAGCAGCATAGGGAATGAATTGCAGCTTGCACTTCCTAAAGAGCTGGGGTTTGGTGGACTTCCTGGTCTCTGTTCTGTTCCAGTTGCCTCACTGAATGGTTATGCGATGGGACTCTTAAACAAGCAGGAATCATGCATTTTTCTTCACTACTTAAACCTTGTTACTTCAAAGCAAACACTTGGGTATAAGAAAATGCTTTCAAATGTACAGTGTGTGACTAACAGTTTTCACATCATACAGCTAGTAATATCTGTGCTAGCTTTTGCACTAGCAGGCCTCTGTGTGAAGTAGTGAAGGTAAAAGTGTGCTAAAATTTTAATTGTGATTTTAAACATTAATAGAAACTTAACTGAGAGACAAAGTTACAGTTCAGGTTTTAGTGGTAAGTAGATAGCTAAAGTAAAAACTGTATTTGTGTAATTGCTAGTAAAACTGGCTGTTGGGAATAATAGGGACTTTTGTTTTTTGAGTACAGAATATCTGTCTGAGTGGAACTTCTTAATCTCAAAACTTTTGGGGACACCTCAGGTGTCCTGTTAACGCTAGAGTAGAACTCAATCTGACTGTTTAGCACAGATCCTTTGTTTTCTTAAGGGTTTGTATTTGCTGAGTACTTTGCCTACTGTTTACAACCATTTCCAATGAAACTACTGCTTATAGAATTGAATTCCTAGTATGAAACCAACTCTAAGGTATCAGTCCTTAAAACACTTTGAATTGGAAAGCTGTTGTGGTGAGGATTTTCAATATAGCGTAATTCTCAGCGGTGTTCCTTCTCTAACTTATACAGGATTTTATAAGCTTTATTGGGCTATGATAGATACACTATAACTTTCTAAGAGAAATTCCTTGAAACAGTGACTGTTATCACTGAAGCATAAGTAATTGTTTCTGGGCCTGTTGACTTTGGCTTTAGGACAACAGGATTTGGCAAAGAATGGAGCAAGTGTGTTGAAATCAGTAGAGCTGCCTGTGAATACGAAATTGTAGGCTATGTTCCCATGGATACATCGATGGAGAAACTCACTGTGCACTAGGTCGAAGTTTGAACTTAGTGTCCAAAATTGTCAACCAAGGGAGTTAGTATAGATAGGCAAGTCCATGGAGCACATTAAGCCTAAAGAGAGAGGTAGTGATGTGGTGGGTTAGGATTTGTCTTAAGCTAACTCCTTATTCTAATTCAAAAGTGAGGACTTAATGTGGATGCAGCTCATGCCAGTGACTGACACACGGAGTGTCACTTTTGCTATCTAGCTTACTTCACTTTGGAAACAGTTAGTGATGTTGCATTTAGTTTGAACTGTATTCATCTGGAAAGCTAGTGGTGTTTCTAATGTATTTTTTTGGGTTTAAGCACACTAGCATAGAGAAGTCCTTGACTATAAAGATGAGATGCTGGTTAGCAGTGTGGTAGGGAGAGATGTTGGAGGATTTTTTTTTAACCTTACTTTAGTGCTGAAAGCAAGGTATTCTACTTCTTGTGTTAAATGGTATGCTGTGTTTTTATTATCCCAATTGGTTATTTCTTCTGGATGTTAGAAGAAATAAAAAAGCCATTTTATTTAATTTAGAAAATAACTTTTTCCTTGGTGTGTACTTTTAATGTTAAACTTCTAGACTTTTGACCATGACTTCCGGTCTCAAAATTGCCAGAAACTTAAACATAACAATGGAATATATACTGTAAGTAAATATTTTGACAGCAACAGTTTCCTTCTAGTCAAACAAATTATGCTATTCACTCCCATCCTCACTACTGCAGTTTTTCACCCTTGCAGTGGTAGCAGTACAAGTGTTTATGAATTGGGATTGCTTAAGTAAATATGGATTGAAAACCACAAAACACTAAAAACAAAGACACTTCCCCGGAAAAGTCTGTGGCTTATTAGAGTTATGAAGTTAACAGTTGTCTGTATACAATTTAACCCTAAAACAGCTGGCAGAGCTGTGGGTACAGGAATGAAGATGGGGGGTGGGGCTGGAGCCTGTTAAAGCTGGCTTGAGTGCTTAAAAAAAATTGTGCAACTGCATCATAACTTCTTTAAGTAGCTACACAGGTAGAGAAGTACTCTCTTCCTGTATGGTGGTTTGTGTTTGTTTTTATACAGTTGTATCCATGTCCACAACTGATTGCTCCAACTTCCTATTTAGAGAATCTTTTAGTACAGTTGTACCTGTAATTACTTAAGACCCCTTCTGTCCAGGTGAGCAGTACAGCCTGGAAGAGTCTCTTCTCTGTTGTACGTCACTTGGGAACCACAAAAACCATAAAACAAAAGCTTGTAAGTAGTATTGTAATTTAATGGGCAGGAGGAATAGCTAAAGGCATAAAATTACTCATCCAGTTTCTTAACTCACCAACTCTTAATGGTGATTTAAAAAAAATAAAAAAGGGAAAAAGGAAGGAAGCCACCTGTAAATTAGAATTTAAGTGTGTGTACAGTGGAGTGCCAAGGGCTGTCTCATTGATAACCCTGTGCTGGAGGGAATCTTGAATCATGACATGTATCACAGTCCAGATAATATGGTCCTGTTCTAAGTAAACCTTGCATTGAGTGGCCTTGAATTCCTTGTTACAGGATCACTTTAAATACAGATACAATACATTTAAGTGATATGATGGGTTCTTGTGTATTCTATGTATATTGAACATAGGATTTAAAGACTGTCTTGAGTGGATTAAATCCATTTTTAAGATAGCATATGTACTTTGCCTTGGATTTTATTTCTTAAAGCCTAAAAGGTAACCTTCTAACTTGAACATTCCTTCTGAAACTCAAACAAAGGATAGTTGGTATGCTTAAAATCTCACATAACGTGCTGCACTTTAAGCTTGGGGAGGCCATGAATGGAAAGCACTATTCTTGCACTAATAGAACTGTTTAACTGGTGGAGACAACACTCAGCTGGCTCTTTCCCTTCTCTCAAGGGTGAGAATAGTAAGCCAAAATGATATCAATCCTTTGAAACTGTATATAAAAATAAAACACAATGTACGTCTTAGGCCACTGTTCTCTCCGTGAATGTTTTGATATTAACTCATCTCAGAAGATGGAAAATGTCTCAGCTAAGAACCATTTTCTATGGAGTTTTGTGGCCTCAACAAGTCCTATAGGGAAACTGCTTTTCTGAGTAAATGTGCTGTTAGGGTTGAGACTTTTTTGGATGATTATAGTACAGAAAACTAAGTTTTAATAGGGGCAAGGGATCTTTAAACTGAACCAGGAGTTGCCTTCTTACTTCCAATCTTGCTATTCTATTGCTGCTGAAAAGGAATATTTCTACTTAACAACTCTTGTTTTTTAAAATTTCATTGATCAGTATCCAGATCCCTCCTGCACTACATAGCAGAGAGTTCCTTCTGCCATTAGAAGACAAATTAAGAAGATATCGATATTTAGATAACTGCCTAATACTTTCCCACAAACATACGCTTACATGGAAATTTACTATATGGTGTACTGCTTAAAACCAGAAAAGATACTTTTAAATGTGTGTGCACAGAGCTCTGCATGTGGGTCAGAAATGTGTTATCACAGTCTGATGTGGGAATGCTTACGCAAACTATTATTTAGTTTCTGATGTTACAATGCGAAATGAAGTAGAGATGGTGTTGTAGTTCTCAGTGTGGTATTAGTGCAATCTCAGAAATCATTTGTGTACATCATCGTGCACCATGGGACGGTTTTAAATGTAGATAGTTTTTAGCCTTTTGCTTTTTCAGTGTTACTCTTAAGACTGTAAAGACTGCACTTTCTTAAACTTTGCCAAAGTTTGCCTTTTTTCTCCTCCCTTGCTCGTCCTTAAGTGTGTGTGTGTGTATACATATACTAAAACTATACATTCTCTTAATTTTTGCAAGAATCAAGTCTGTATCTCCTTTCCCAATGTATCAACTTATAGTCAAGCTGTTTTTCTTTCTTTCTTTTTTTTTTTTAAATTATGGCCTGGTCCTACCTGTATTTTCTTCCTTCCCTGTAATAGCTAGCATAAGCACTTGCTGAAATTCTGTTCCTTTTTAGAATCTCTCCTGTAATTAATTATGACAGAAACCACATAGAGATGTCAGTATCCATAGTCTGTCACTAGGGTGTGTGACAAGTGGTACATCTGACAGAGCAATGGGGGGTCACTGTGACATTTTCCTGCCTTTTTCCTTCAAAGTAAGTTGTATTATCTTTGTCAGCAGAGAATTGCAGCTGGAATTTAAGGCTTATCAAATACATTGAGGTTAACTATAAAAAAGTTATGTTAGCTTCAAGACTTTTAAGTCAATAGTACAACTTTCTCAAAAAGTCACACAAGTATACTCTTAAAACTTCAAAACTTACTTTAAAGGGTGCACGTCACGAAATGCATCCTGCTGGTGCTTTCCTGTGATGCACAGTATAACTGGAAATAAATGAAACTTTTTAGGATTGTTTTAAGTACTTGTGATTAATCCCCTTTTGATATCTCAGACTACAAAGCCTCTAACCGTGAGTGAAGAGCTGTGCTTGACAGAACTTTCAAATAAACAACTTGTTTATGAAAATATTAATATTTATGATCAACTCATATACTGAATACAAGGACACTGATGAACTATCTGCTGACAATTGTGAAAGTAAAAATAATAATATGGAAGTGCTAGAATGATGCTATCCTCCTTTATCGCTCTGCATTGAGTAAACCCTATTAGTGTGTACTTTCAAATTAATTATGTATTGCATTCCAAAATCTCCATGATCTTACTCTCTTTGGAATTGGTCACACAAGGTTCAGACCAAGTAAACAGTTACTTTATTGTTAATACTGAAATCAAAAGGAAAACTACAACATTTAAAAAAAAAAAAAAAAATGGCCTGACAGACTTTCAGAAAGAATATCTGCCTTGAAATGATCCTGTACATTTGTGACCTCAGTATAGTCAGTCTGTTTTGAAAATCTCTCTTTGTAGAAGATCCTAATAGTTAGAACCTGATGCCCCAAAACAGTTAAAAATCATTCTTCTTCAAGTAGCAGTGTTCTTTGATCTTTTGGTTGTCATCAGTGTCACTTATATATATAAATACCTGGCTGTAATTAAGCTTTGTTCTTAAAAGTAGGTAAAACTAATGCTTAGTGCCTGATTCATCAGTCGATGAGTGTTCCATGACCTTTCCTGAAAATGGGTTCTGCTCCCTGCTGGTGACTAACACTAAATGCTGACACTACAATACTTCTGTGAACTGTGATGTTACCCAAGCAAAACATTTTTAGTCTATGGTCTTGGTCTTTGGCCTATTTTTTTTTTTTTCCCAGTGTGGGAGATAGAGAAGGTTGGCACAAACCATTTTTGTGTGCTCCACAGAAAAACGTTTACAACTGTGTAGGTATTTTAGAAATGTAACACTTCTTAACTTCGGAGTTTTCATAGTAAACTTGAAATCTGTTGTCCTACTGCATTGAATACAGACATCTGGTTAATGGTGAATGTTGCCTAAGCTTCCAGAAGCTGATTGTGATGCTGCTCGCTTACACCACAGGAGGGAGGTAAACATCAGTCTTCTGACTATTTTCAGTTATGGCATTGTTTTCTCTTAGTACAGTGCATTTCAGTTTATAAATATGCTGAATTTGACTGGTCTTATGGATTGTCACTGCAAATAGTTTAATGTACAAAATTAATACACAGTGGTAACTTACTGTAAATGTTTACAATTTAACTCTGAATACCAATTGTGGGTTTTATGGAGCTATTTAAAAACAGAAATAAAAGTCTTTTAAAAAAAAAATCTTTTGTCTGTGCTCAACAAGGGAACTTGTGCTGCTGCTTATTCCAATTTTGCAGGCTATACATCATATAGATGTCAAACAGGAGCTCTTAAGTTATGTACTACATAAAGTCAGTGTCTTTTTTTTTTTTTTTTTGGTACATGATTTGAGAGATGTGTTCTCACAAAGGTTTTTAATTTGTTTGCTATGTGATTAACACACGTGTTTAGGCCTGGCCTTGGAAATCTGGTAGCTGAGCTCCAGGCTAGCTCAATTCTATTAACAGACCACCTTCTTACTCTTCTTGGATGCACCTTAACAAACTGATCAGATTGAATTTAATTCCAAGGTATTTTCTGAGTAAGTCTAGTCTTGCACCAAAGTTTAATTTTAGAAGAGGGAAGAAAAACATGCTAAATATGGAGAAAAGACATAGCAATTTTCTTGCATAACTTAAGATAATATTACTGGAAGTTTCTCCTAGGGGTTAGAATCACATTAACAGAGAGGCTAGGCTTACAGTTTGTTTTTTCCCTCTTAACAAAGAAAAGGGAGAAAGAGGAAAATGAACGTAATAGCCTAGGAAGTGCCTTAAGGTTTTGGCATATGGTTAGACATTGACAGACACCAGAGCGTCATCAGCTCAGTCTGCACCTCACTGTAGATTTCCTGTTGCTTCTGGAGTTTGTAAGGTACATACTGAAGTAACAATTTCTAGTATCTTTGGTGTTCCAGCCACCTCACTGTGACAGTGCTGTGATGTAGCCTTAATTATTCATGTTGTCATCACTTTCAGATGTATTATCAGTAGTTTCAGGTATATGGGTATGATACGTGCTGCACATGGGGAACTCCAAGGAGATGAAGATATTTTGGCAAATAAACTCAGGAACAGATGTGCCATGTGTATAAAAATCTCTTCCTATTAGGATATGAAGTGCTTTGAAGTCAGATTCAATTTGGTGGTCTATGACTTCAAGAGAGTCTGTGTCTGACGCCACAAAGCCCAAGCTGTCCTAACTTCCGTGGAAGCTAACGTCTCTGCTCGTCTCACAGTGCGGAACTCCATGAGAGCAGCTCATCTGCACAGGAGCACAAACTTCCTCTGCATGAATCTGAGGTTGTAAAGGAACCTTCTTGCAATTTAAGCTCACATAACCTTCATCTCTTCAGTACGTTTGTTAGCTCTTGTCTTTTCTGGTAGGTATGATAGCAGCTTAAAGTTAAAACCCAAGCACAAACACCAAAGGTTCTGCTGAAAATATTCATCTCTCTTTAGAAGAAGCTTTCTGAAAAGCACATGGAATGCTTTACCTTCATTGAAAAAAGTATAAACTGGATGGGAGTCTACTTATAAGTGCTGTAGCAAAAGCACATTGTTGTAAAAGCATGTTGTAAGTACTGTGAGCCTTAGGAAGTGCTGTTTCTGTTATCATAAATACTCTTTCTATGCATATCAAAATACTCATTTATCTTTATCCTCACGGTTCAAAGGAAATTTGAAAAAAACATTTCAGCATTCTTTCAAGTATTATGCATTGTTAAAAGTATCCCCCAGGGCAAAGAACCAAATCCAACACAAAAGTCCAGTGCTCCTCTCTTGCTCACTGAACAAAGGGCCAGCAGCCATGACAAGCAGGATGTTTCTAATACATTTTTTCGGGCAGGGTGGAGAAGCTAGTGGCTGAAGCCCTTAATCTCTTAAGCTCGAAGTTATTCACAAATGACCCTCCTGAGCTCAGTGTTCCTGTCTGGCTTGTTGTAATAAAACATATTTTCTACAGCAGAGATTCCTAAATCGTCTTTCAGATCTTAAGCCCTGCATTCCAAGTACTGCACGCTGACTGCAAGCATGTAGGACTTGCTCCAGAGTTAGAAATAATTACAACATTTCCAATTTCTGGTCTTTGCTCCCCTTCTACAACATAAAAGCATTTAAGATTTATACATATATATGAGATAACGTAAAGCACCTTCCTAAGAGCTTGTTTGTAGTACCTTCAGCTGTCATTTTAGGGCAGGTTTCATCCTCTGTTCACCTCTAGCTGCTTTCTTAGTGAGAACATCTGTACAGACTATAGCAGGTTTTCTAGTCCTTCACTTTGATATCTGGTATGCATTCCCTACAGTCTGTTGGTTAAAATAACAGCTGTCTGGTCTGTGTTGTCACTGTCAAACGTGATTTTCAGAGCTTTCTTTCTTGTTTATAATCGTTCACTTGCAGTTGATAACCTAATTTCTATTTAGCTAAACTATTTAATTTCCATTGCCAGCAATCTAGAAGTCTGTAGAGATTTTCGTCACTGGATTTTTTTTTTGTCAATTCATCAAGTTTCTTTGCTACTTGCTCAATTTACAGATAATTCTAATGTATTTTCATAAAATATCCATAAGGCCCTGTAGCTGTTCCTGAATGGACTACTTAGCAGTCTCCCGCACACGGGAAGGGCTTTTTCTGAAGGCCCCTATTGTCCGAAGCTTCAACTGTACTTTTTATGCTGTTATCACTACTGTAGTTACTATAAAAGAATGCATTTATCAGTGAAAACACATCTGGTAAACCGTTGTTACTCATCTGCGCTTGTCAAAGCCTGATCTGCCTGGGAAGGAACTGCATTCCTCCCTCCTGGCAGACATTCTAGCTGCAATAGTCAATGACATTTGCAAGATGACTTGTCTAAACCCAACACACAAAAGCTTGGGAGGCAAGGAGTAGACTCGGGGCAGGGGAAGACCTAACAAGAAAAAAAGAGCTTTGAACATACTCTTGGTTTAATTTTGTTAAGTCATTTTGCCAGGAACGCAGGATGAGGAGTGACTTACAGCATGAGACAAGAGACACTGTGGATACAAGCCAACCTGCCTTTATGGAAGGGACTGTCAAACAGCACGGGGCCCATGGGGGGTGGACTTAAATAAGGACTGGAAATGGGATCAGAGGGAATTAAAAAGCAAAAGTATTTTATATCAGTTTTGTGCGAAAGGGAAATAGCACCTTTACTATTTTTTTCACTCGGAGTTATTTCTGTTATACTTGCAGTCCTATACACTTTGTGATAATGCAAAGTAAAAGGTGAAGTAGTCTGCTAAACGTCACTGGAAAGCAAGGTGGTGGTGTTTTTTTTTTTTTTTTTTTGTTTTTTTGTTTTTTGCATTTCCAAAAGTGCTATCGGTAAGAAAGCAGATCTGATAGCTGGATTTATCTGTTTAACTTAAGTTGGTTTTAGTAGGACAAATCACAGCTTCAATCCTGTAATCCAATCACACAGGATCAGCACTGATGTCTAGCCTCATTGACCTAATC
The DNA here is from genome assembly GCA_013396635.1 of Penelope pileata. Classification (NCBI taxonomy): domain Eukaryota; kingdom Metazoa; phylum Chordata; class Aves; order Galliformes; family Cracidae; genus Penelope; species Penelope pileata. Next base: position 61,034 of record WBMW01004039.1, on the reverse strand, counting down.
AGAGCTTCTGTAAGCATCAATCTCCCTACATGAACCAAACTACAAGGTCAGGACTGGTGTTTTACAAGAATGTCCTTAAACTCAGTCTAGGTTAATAGCCCAGGCCTCCACAGAGTCAATGTGCTCCTTCCCAGCTGATCAAATGGAGAAAATATCATGATCCTGAAGTGCCTTCAAGTTCACTGCATACTTTCCAAATTTGGTATTCCTAGCAAAAAAACACACTTAAAATAAATGTGTTATTTTGAAAGTGTCAGCATTTAGTAGCAGAGAATTACATAATTAAAATACACAATATCCAAAGTTAGAGCACACTGGATGACCTTCTAAAACGGAGAAAACTGCTGGAAGTTCCAGTTTATAAAATGGTATAATTTGCTGACTTCTTATGTTGTTTAAATTCAGCTGCTTGATGCTGGTGCTCTAGTTAGAGTAGTATTTATCCACTACTAATGATCCAAAAAATACACTGGACTGTTTTCTTGAAATGGTGAGTTAATGAAGTCACATCAAAAAACGTTAATTAGAAAGCCCTTACAACTTAGCTTGTTAGAAGAAATGAGTATGAAAGAATATTTTGCGTGCTTTTTCTTTTGACAGTTTAAATTACAAAAGATGTATGCTTGTCATGTTGTAATAATTTATTCTTCTATTAATAAAAGGCTTCTTATTGTAAGGAAGAATGCCTCAGTCAGTTTCTCCCAGTCATCCTGAAGGGCTTTGCAACTGTGACACGCACAGGCAGAGTAGCAACACAGTGCCTCCCTGCAATTTCCACTTAGAAAAGCAGACACCCCAGCTAACAGCACATTCAATAATTCAGGGAGAATTCCACTTAAGTTGATGACATCTTTTTAATTTGCTGCTATAACTGTGACTTTATTAAAGAAGTTCTACAGAAGCGTTAAACAATTTCTGATCGTTGGCAGAAAAGGAGGAGAAAGTATTTTACTCAGGCAGACTCCAAACTCAGAGGTGGAGCCTGCCCCTCATGTTTTCTTAATGGAATCAAGAAAGAGCTTCCATTAGAACTGATTACTGAATGTATGTGGCCATGCCTCCGTTCAACCCCAGGTGAAAACAAGGCAAGATGTCTATGCTAGCTTTGTAGCAGTCTTCAGAGTCTTTTGCTCATTGCACACCCAGGATGCCTCTAATTCTGTGATCTAGAGATAAAAGACTGTTTCATAAGCATAAAATATGACATAGTTTTCTGACTACATGTATACAACCATACATATTTTCATATAAATATATGCATTCATGAGTGTTTTTGCTTTTCTACCTCAAGTATATATTTCTGCTTGAGTTTTAAGTGCTTTCCATAACACATAAAATGTCCAGTAGCAAAGAATGGAAATGCTGCGTTAAGCACGACAAAAACATACTTCTTCTTTTCCTGCTGCATTACTGTAGAATTAATAATGATCTTCCAAAATGCCATTGTGATAAAGCTACTGATTTACTAGTTCCCATTGCCTATGGTCAACATTCTGATAAAAAAAGAAGTCTTTAACTGATTATAAGTTTAGATGGCTGAGAAAAATGCTTTACCTGCATTTAGCCCCCATTATTTGCAGTTTCACAATAAAACCAATTTTATCTCCTAATAATTTCAAGACAGCACTTCACTATTTTAGCTGAAGAATATGAAGAATATGTCTTCTTTTAACTCATACCTATGTATCTCAGCTTTACTAAAGCAGAATGAATTACAACATTTATAGAAGGGAGACATTTGTACAACTTACTGCAGAAAGTCCAGACCATATCATAGAAAAAAGCAGCACCTAGAAAAAGAACTGCCAAGCTACTGCTCCTCATGAAGAGTAAATCTGGAATTCCACAGAAGCAATCAAGACAGTGAAGACTCAGATACAAGGAACACCTGAAAATACTTCATGGAACGATTTAATCCATGAAGGAGATAATAGCTCTTCTCAACAAGTTACAGGAGGTTTTTGCTGAAAGACAGAGACCTTATTTGAGCATATAAACAGTACTCAGGTAACAGTCTATCTGTCTTGTAAATCTGACGAAGATGTGGAGAAAATTATCTGTTTAACTGTAGCTATCTGCCATCTTGTTTTTCAGGTTTGGTGTCCTCCCTACTTGCTGAGCTCTGGAAAAGCCTTACAGACGGAAACAGAGAGCAAGGGCATGATTTTGTTAGTCATGAGAGTTTAGCTGTGCTCATTATCCATCATCTGCTGGGTTGGCTTCTCTTCTAGCAGGAAGACCAGGAAGAAGGCCTCACCAGGCCAGAGAGGAGAAAATATCCATGCAGAAATAAAATCATCTTTCTAAAAAACATGCTTTGATGGTTCTGATAGTAACAAAAATGTATCCCTTCCAAAATGTATCTTTGTTTATTTGGAAATATTCTGTATCCTGCTGAATGGTTCACCAGATACAGATTTCCTCAGAGCCAGCTTCTGTACAACTGAGATTCCTGGTTTTTGAAAACATAATCAAGCTTTTAAAGATACACATAAAGAAAACTCAAACAAACAAACCTAAACAAAGCAAACAAAGTTAAAAAAAAAAAGTTTTTATTGAATTACTTTCTATGACATTAGTTTTGCAAATGCATCTGCAGTATTTTGAACACTAAGCATTCTTTTTACATTAAATAGCTTGATTTATCTAAAGCATGGCAATGTGCCAACCTTAGCTTTTAATGGTAAATCCTGCTATATAAAGCAAGTTTTTATATCTGAGGCCACTTCTTCCTACTATTTTATCATCTTCCTGGTTTTGTCTGTTTTCAATAAATGCCTTTGTATTTTCACATCTTTTATATGCATGTATACCCAGATCCTTTCCTCTGTATTAAAACTGACAGTTGCATGTTAGTGAGGATAAAAGACAGATTGCCAACTTCAGTTCCATTGCATTAATGTACTGTATGGTTATTTTTACATTACACTATTAAAAGAACTTAACATATTGGTATTAGAAGTATTTCCTGACTTTGGGAGTGGGAGGGGGGGACAGAGGTTGATGTTTCATAATAAGGCTTTAAAACTAAACTAATCTCTGAGTACAGCTATATTTGAGCACTACAGATTGACACGTGGAGGCTGGGTGCTCACAGTGAAAATGTGCTGCTTTAAAGCATCTCAAATTTAAGCGTATTAAAATTTAAAATCTGAAAATAAATTAGGGTAAAGGCCAGACATCTCTCCTCTCTCTACCCAAAGAGGTTGAATGTGCCTGAAGAGAAGAATCTAGAGAACTCAGCAGCAAGGAGAAGCCACAGAGAGACCAGAGATCCCTGCACACACAGCTGGAACAAAAGAATCTTGAGGGAAGGGACAACCGAATTTGAGTTGGTCAGGAAAGAAGAATGAGATCGGATGAAAAAAGTGAAAGATGCAATGCAGCAAACTGCAGAAAAGCTTTTGGCACTTACAAGAAAGTGAAGCTGACCCTGATCTCACTGTCCATGGAGCCCTTCTTGTTGTTCTCTAGACCTAATGTTCTTTTGCAGTTATATTAATAGACTAAAAATAATAGGGGCAATTCTATCAGGCTTAAATTACTATTTCGTTTCTTAAGAACAATTATTTTATACTCAGCTGATTGAGATCACAGAAATCCTTTTCTGACCCCAGAGGTTTAAGGTAGCAAAATTCATCCATCATGTAACTGCGCTGAGGTAAATGGAGTTACATCAGGAATTAATTTGACCTGTCTCCTCCATTTTCTTGGAAAAATTCTTTGGTTTAGTGTTTGCCAAGTTTTAACTTTGACTCTCCCTTGCTTAAAATCTTCTTGTACTTAAAGACACTTTTTCTTTAACCCTATAAAGGGAAATACAGCAGAATAAACACAATTACGGTGAAGATCTGCTTTTTAAATCGGAAGTACACTTCTTAAGGTAAGAAAATATCAATGCATTTCTGTATTGATATAGAAGAGTAAAGGATTATTCTTACATCTATGATGATATGCAAGAAGTGAAATAGTAGGTATAGCCATGAGAAGGAAAGGATTTAAGTGATGTTCTTCTGCTTCAAGCTCTGTATATCTTTTTCTAACTAAAGCAGCTGGAATAAATAGGGACCTTGATTACAGACACTAAGACTTTAAAATATCACACACAACCTTTTAGCAAGGAATAGCTTTCCTTTTGCATCTAGACTCAACAGGAGCTATGTATTTTAAAATAATATAAAAGAGAAGCTGAAGGCATACTCAGCAGTATACAACTGCAATTTCAGGATACACTAAATTAAATTTTTGGATAGCCACACCACACAAAACTGTTGGTACAAATTCTACCCACTAGTACAAGTTTTTTAGAAATAAAACGAAACAAGGAGTAAGGAGTGGTTTTACCCCTGATGATTTTACATTAGAGGTGGTGTCATCTATCTTTCTGCTGCCACTATAAAGCTAGGATAAAGCTCGGTGTAAACAGTGTAACTTATAGCTGGCTGATCTTGACTGGAATGCAATTCTATGCTCACGTTTGTTCTGGATCCATTTACTACCACTGCACACATTGACAACTGTAGTCTGGCTCTAGGCACAGTTTGAAAGGGCTGAGCATGAGGGATCAGAAAGTGGAATTGATGGAGAGTCTGTGGTTCAGAATAAAGTCAGGATTATACAGGGGTATTGTCCTTGCTGACAAAATAATTATCCACTGCTCTGCCTTCCTTCTTTCTGCTCCACCTGTGTGTCACAGTCTACCAATGCTGCAGTTGTGTCAATGCACAATTACTTTAGGGAGGGCTGTAGCTTACAGCATGGCTTTACTGTTACATGAACAGCTGAGAGAGCACTGAAAGTCACAGTCATTCATTAACTGACAGTTCCTACTCCAGGCTGAATTCATGGTTGCACATTTATTAAACCCAGATTTGTGCACTGTTGACTTGCCAGCAGACAGATTTGAGCCAGCTCACATGGAGATATGCAATTGCATTTCAGATGCTCGCTGCTGAATCGAGAGCACCTGGTCTAAGCCCTCTAACACCGCATGTCATGAGTGAGCCCAGCCTGTCGCCTGGCTGCCATGCAGACTGTGGGATGCCAGCCCTGACACCGTGGAGTTGTTTAAGGAGGCATCTCCAAGTAGGGAGGAAGAAGCCACATGGTCTTCCACTGTTATCAATATTACTAGAACAGATCCCTCAACTGCTGCCAGATGTGTACAGCTAGAGCAGGACTCACGTATGGCTTGCAGCCCAGCTACAGCTCCCAGTGCAGGATGAATTAGGACTTGCAAAATCCCAGGCCTTGGTGAGAGTGGGATGCAGTAATGCTTTCAGCCACCTCAAGCCAGAACTGCCAACAGTCTTGCCATGGACTGTGGCTGTTTCTCAGGGTGAGAACATTCTGGCCCTTCTAAAAGTGAACTGCAGATTAATAATGAAGATGCTTTTCAGAATTTCCATTAACTGATAAACAGCAGTCCAGAAAAAAAGGAATCCTCACTTGCTGAGGAAAGGATGTGATAACCAACAGGGCTCTTCTAAGCCTAAATTCTTCAAATACTAAAAATATATAAAAAGGAGGTGTGGAGAGTGATTTTCATTCACTATGGCTCACAATCTGGTTTAAATTGCAATCCATAGAAATGGCTCAAGATCTAATGAGCTCCTTAGACCACAAAAATATGATGTAAGGCACTCAGTTGTCTTCACTGATCCTCTGTGCTACAGCAAATGTAACAGATGTGCTCCTGACCTCTTAAAATGAAACATGACATGAGAAATTACTTCTTAGTGGAAGCTTAATCAGAACAGACACTAAGCTATCTAAAAGAGGAAAATAAAGACAAAGTATACCTGAAAATTTGGCAAATATCCACATTTATCATAAGGGAATCAATCCTGCAAACAGCAAGTATTTGGAGAATGCCCAATTTTCCCCTAAAAGTAATTTCAATGGACCAACTATTAGAGCATTATTTACACAAATGACAGACTATGAAGTTCTTCCAACACATAAGGCTAGACTTGTGGATATAAAACTGGCAAAAGACTCTTGCAGTAAAGCTAGAACCACGACTACAGAAAAGGGCAACAAAAAAGAAAAAAAAAAGAAAAAAGAAAAAAAGATCAAATAATCTTCAGAAAACAGTTGATTTTAGCCCTTATTAACACAGAGAGAAAAATAAAAGATGTGTTTCAAAGTGAAGAATGATCAAAGTTCCAGAAAACAGATGTGAGAGAATTATTCACACGAGTAAGAAACAGTTTATCCTAAAATCTGCTGAGATTATAATCTGTTTTGCTATCTGGCACCTGCTCCTTTGTTGGTAGGGAACTGCCCAGTATTTAATGACAGTGGCATTGCTACTGTAGAATTTCCAAAAACTACTGAATAGTTCTGCTATGGTAGAACTACTGTGGTTACCATGTATATGTCATTCTTTAGTTGATTTTGTGCATTTTCAAAAGATCTCCTCCTGCCCTAGTAAGGCTTATAGCCAGACATGGCTTAAGTTATAGATGGGAAAAGGAGACAAAAAGATAAAAAAAAAAAAAACGATCTTAAACATTTGTATCACGTTTCTCACCTAAAGATTGAACAGCTTTGTTCAGTAAGTACCTTGGCATAAGTTTTATGCCAAGAACACCTGCAGGATCAGGCTCATGCAAAACTGTGTATTTACAGAATGCACAATATAGCTGAAAAATAGAAAGTTTTAAGGAATACGTGCCATAATTTCAGACATACAGCCTAGAAGAAGACACTACAATTTTAATGCACTTTTGTATTTTGTAGGATAAGTCATCCTACCACAACAGAACTGAGAACACATTTTCCTTGAGGGTACTGAATGGTGCATGTATTTCAAACCCACAACAGAGTAAGCTACATATTCAGCAGTACAAAATACTGAAAATTCAGTTGTTTGCCGAAGTTAATAATTAAAGTTATAATAACATTTTGTTTATATCACAAGTTTGTCTAAGTTTGGCATGACGTCTATATAAAATATCCCAATGGATCACTTATAATTAGCACAGTCCTTTTTTCTTATCTTGTTTGAATCACTGTATCATTTTTATCTTTGTTATTATTTTTTTAATTTTAAAGCCCAGCATTGCTGCCACTGAAGTCAATAGGAATTTTGCCACTGAATTGGTGGGAAGAAGCCTTCTCCACAGGTCACACTCTTCTCTGCTATTAGAATTAGTGATTGGACTTCTACTTTGCAGTAGAATTTTCCTTGTATCAAAAGTATGTTAAGTTATATTTCAATACACAGAAAGAAAAATGACACTGATAAAAGCAAGAATGGAATATATTTTATATAAATGCGTGAAACACCGCAGATTTAATGAGAAAATTCTGCAATCAAACACAAAATCAGGGCTTTTCTCATGAACCAGATCCCCCTCTAATGTCAATTAACTGTTTGCTCAGTGTGCAAAAATATTCAGGGCCCACTGCCAGCTCCTCTGCACCCAAACTTGAAGTTACCCTTAGTCACTGCATAGACACAGCTCAAAATAAATCTCTTACCGAGGTAATGCTTCTGCTTTATGTGATCACCTCCTTTTTATGCCCTGATTAAACTTATAGGAAAGTTTGATTTAAGATATAAACCACGGAGGAGTATTTTGGAGGTCCGGGTGTCTATGACCGCGCTGAGGTGAAGTGCTCAGCACCAGGGGCGGTACCGGCGGTGCGGGGTGAGCGCTCCTGGCACAGCTCCCCAGAGGTGCCCTGGCCCATGCCAGTCTACAGCAGGAAAATGAAAACCCCGATATTTTCCTGTTCGCTGACCCCTTCCTCCCCCAGTTTCCTTTCTGAGTGACATTTTGACACCGAAGGTTTTAAAAAACCACGCGGGGCGGTGCCTGGGAAGGAAGCGCGGTGCTCACCCGGGTACCTCGCCAGCCGTCCCTGCTGAGCTCAGCAATCCCACAGGCACTGCGAGCCCCACGGCCGCCGGCAGTACGCACCGGGGCAAAGTCCCGCGCTGTACATGAGGAAATCTCTCCGACACAAAACTTCGCGACCGCGGCAGCCGGGGCAGCGTCCAGCACCTCCAGCTCCCGACCAAAGCACCGGGAGCGACAGACTGCGCTGAAAGCGCGCACCAACGCCATGAGCCCTTACGGAGACGTGTGCCCACCCCGTCCCCCTCACCAGGCGGCACCAGCCCAGCTCTCGCCCCTCTCCTTCCCGCCTTCTCCCGCTCTCTTCCCCTCGCAGACGCCTTCCGAAAGCTCAGCGGCTCCGCACACGCTCTCTGCCCCCCGGGACACCCACCCTGCCTGACAGGACGGCTCCTGCCCGCCGCTGCCCTCAGGCTGCTCCCGGCGGGCACCCACACCTCCTCCCGCTCCGACCCCGGGAACTCATCCGCTGCGGGGCCGCGCCGAGCGGAACGCGCTGGGAGAGAGGAGGCGGCGGTCGGTCGGGCGGCTCTCCGCAGCGGGTGGCTGTGCCCGGGGCACTGCCACCCCCGGACGGGAGGAGGAGGCACGGCCGTGCCCGCTGACCCCATGGCGGCGGCGCGGAGCCGAGCGGCCTTCCCCGCCCCTCCGCGGTCACATGAGAGGGGCGGGCGGCGGGGCCGAGGCGGCGGCTGCCGCCGGGGCTGAGGCGGAGAGGGACGGGGCTGGGCAGCGCGCGGCGGTNTCCGCGCCCCGTCCTGCTCCAGGGAAACGCGCGGAGCGAGCGGGCGGCCACAATGGGGCTCTGTGCCCCGCCGGAAGGGTCGGGCGGGGGGGGCGGAGGGCCCCGTCCCTCAGCGCGGTGACAGCCCCGCGCCCGCCCGGCGACATCGCGGCGCTCCCCGGGAGCAGCTGCTCCTCCGCCGGGGAGGAGGGAGAGAAAAGTGCGCGTCTGGCACTGTGCGAGCGGTGAAAAGAGTAATTGTGCTCCGCGAGGGCTTCTGCGTGCGTGTGTCATCCTCCTGCGGGCCCGGTGATAATCCCGGGGCGGTTCAGCCAGTTTAAGCGAGGTGATCCCTTCCTGCAGGCAGCGATGCTAATGCTCCCGAACACCACTGCCAGCAGACCGGGGCTTGCGTCTTCGGGGAGCTTTCAATTTTCCATCTTTAATCTTTTGGAGACAGCGTTGCGTCCCAGTTCCGAGGGCTGCAGGTCTGCTTCCCTCGTGCCATTTCTGATACGTTTAACGTGTGCAGAGCTCCTGCCCGGGATATAACCACGCTCAGTGCCAGCCGTGGGGGTGGTGGGGGCTGTGAGCCCTCCCTGGGGCTGGGGCACGGCTCTGGGCTGCCCCACGTTCGCTGATACCAGCAATGATGGTGCGGAGCGGTGGGTTCGGCTCTGAAGGACCAGACCGGCTGCGCTCCGATGTGTCGCTTGGTTCTGAATAGGTAAAGCCATGGCTAAGCCCTCCGTGATTAATAGCTAGATGGTGACTGCTAATTTTAAATATAATTACCCAGATCTCGGAAATCAAGTGGGTGTGGTGTTTGTTTTGACAACTTGGGGGAAAAAATGGCTGTGGTGAATCAGAAAAATGACTCCTCAACTGGGGCTGTCTCTCAGCAGGCATCGCTCTCGCTCGGCGTATTGGTGTCAGGCTTTGGTCTCAAAAGGAAAACAGGGGACAAAACCAGCCAGGCTTCCCTTAAAAATTGTCATCGGAAGCAACCGAATGCTGTTATTGTTCAGAAAATTCATGGAACTCAAAATGTGTTATTTCCACAGCATTGTGGAGCTGTGTCTGTAGGAAGGGGGGTGGACGTGCTGTTGGCACTGTGCGGTTTTGTGGCTCTGACACCCTTGGTTCAGAGGAGAAGGTGGACCCCTTGCTGCGTCCATCTTCTGCCAAGTGTGTTTCAAAGTTGGATTTTCCCGGGAGGAACAGCACCCTGAGCCCCGGAGGAGCCATCCTGCATCGCAGTGCTGCTGGGGAAGAAGTCAGATTTCACGTGGAGTGAAGCTATTCCTTTATTATTAACTCTGTGTCACGTTAATGAATGTTGCTCTTTCATCAAAACAATATGGTTTATGTTCCTCCTCACTGGGCTTTGTTGTAGAACAATTGCAGACCAATGAAACTGTAATTTTTTTGCAATCAGTATTTGACGTTTTACACTCATTTCTTGTGAGTATTGAACTTTTTTTCCTGACTGGAGATCCTATCTGGCCTTTCCTTATGGAACACGGTCAATTTGGAACACCAGCATTAGTTAGATCATTTCCAGCTAATGCATTGTTGTTTTGAATTAAGGCTTTTTTTTTCCTTCTTTTTAAACAATGGCAGGCATGTGGGAAGTGTTGATGTGACGGCCAACTTCCAAGTGCCGCGGTGCCACTGAGCAGGGAGGTTTGTGGGCTGCTGGGCGGCCGAGCAGCGCTCGGTGTCAGAACCTCTGCGGTGCTCAACCATTCACACGGAGCTGTGCAACCTGAGCTGAGCGATGTGCACAGGTACTGCAGGACGTAGGCACAATTATTTGAGGACTGCGCAGAATCACCCTAATTAGAGACCTGATCTAGATAAGCATCTGAATATCTAGGGCATTAAGCTGTGATTCAGAAGGTAAACTGCTGTTCCCAGCTCAGCGCTGCCTGCTGCCCTGCTCCTCGGTTTCATTTGCATCTGATGCTTCAGTTCCCTCATTTGACAAATGGGGTCAGTTGCTTTGCCATCGCTTGTGAAAGCTGTGAATGAGAGCAGAGCTGTGTAAAATTAGGATTATTCTGGGAACACTTGACGGAAGAGAAACGTTAATTGCGGGAATTGTTCTTGGTGTTTTCTCTCTTCTGTGTAGAGCCTAAATGGGGGCATGCATTTATTTTCCACAAGCCACTTACACACAAGCCTCCCGTTGCTCTCCGTGGAGGCTGTGTGCATGGATTATTGATGCGATATGATCCGCGTCAGTTGGTGTTCGTCTCAGCCTCCTTTTGTGCTCTGATTAAAATATCTCTGTGGTTCACTTGATCCAGGAAGTTTCTCCCCCTCCCTCTCCTGGCTTGGTTTAAAGTCACACATTTTGTGATCTGACTGAGGCTTTTCTTACCCGCTCGCTGTTGAGCAGTGGTGGTACCGCTGAATCGGGACCTCCGTGCTGAGCACTGCAGCAGGCATGCGGAGGGCAGGCCAGAATACTGCTCCTCTTTGTTCCTCTGCACTTGAGTGGTGCAATTGCTTCATAGTCCCCCAAATCCAGCTCAGTGCCGTTCTGTGGAAAAGCCCACGAGATCAAGTAAGTAGTGACTTCTGTCTGCTTGCCTTGAGCTCTAAACGGACGTACAAAAAGGCTAAGATGTTGCTTCTACGTAGCAAATACACACAGGTACAGCACTGATTGTAGCAATGAGGTTACAGATCCCTATGCTCTGCTCTTTGTTTCCAAATTCTGAAGCTTTCCTTGGGGTGAGGGAGTTCAGCTGCCAGCCCTGTTGTTGGCCAGCGATGGTGCCAGGTAGCACGTCCACGTCTGCTATGGAGACCGGTGCCCGTGAGGAACAGGACCAAGAGACCAGATCGTCTTGCAGAAGGCTCAGAAGAGCAGATTTGCTGCCAAACCAGATTTAGCAAGATGACTTTTGCTCCTCTGCATGGCAAAGCAGATATCTGTTTATAGGTAAAGGCTGTTAAATGTAATTAAAAAAAAAAAAAAATTTCTTCTTAGAAAGCTGCTTTAGAATCATTTTTATATACCAGTAACCTCTGGGTCTGCTCTTTCTTTGCGTTGTGGTGTCTTTCAAAGATAGATGTTAATGATAGGGGAATCCATGTGGCCCTCTCACGGTTCTAGATGTTTGCTCTGCATTTTAGACATGATTTGCATGTTTTGTGTATAATAAACTCATGAAATAAGCTGTGCATTTAACACAGAAGAATGTTAATTGTGTCTCACTCCAGACTCATCAAAGTGGGTAACTTGTACTGGTGGTTTTAAAAAGTTGTTCCAAAAGTTCTTTGGAGTTTTAAATAACACTGGGGAAGTGCCAAGAATATAAAAATGCACCTGAATATTGGACTAACCACCCGTTCTGACTCTAGGAAGAGGAAAAATAGCACATTCAGACGTACAACACAAAATTAAACAACACAAATGTCTTCTATTGGCCAGCAGTGCTTCAAACTAAGCCTCCTCTTGCAAAACCATACTTCTCCATGCTCAGCTTATCCCTCGTTTGTACAGAGTACCTGCTGGTTCAGAAAGGTCTTAACTTTTAGCCCCAAACACGTTACTAATATTTACAATGTAATTACTAATATTTGTTTCTAGTGGTATCAGAAAATAAGCTTAACTGCAATGACATGTTAAAGTTTTCTCAGCCCCCTGTTTGATGTTTGTAGTTGTGGCTTGGAAGAAGTCGTTACCTTGTTGCTGATAAATTTCCCAGAGGTTGCCAAACTTGATGAATCCTTGAGTCATGGTGGCTGGTGCGCAGCCGTGTAATCAGAGCGTGGATTTTAGTGGAATGGCACGCCTCTAACACAGCATCTGTGTATTATTACATCTTTCAAAATCCCTGTAGGATTTACTCTGAGGAACAGAGAGTACTCTGCAGAGCAGTGTCTGGGAATCGTAGCAATAGCCCTGTGAAAGTGGGATCCCCATGTGCTACTGTTACAAAATGGATATTGCAGTCTTCCAGTGTCAGTGGAGCCAGAAGGGCTTTTACCAGGTGAGGGGCTGCATGTCTGCAGGCAGCAGTGTTTTCCAGGACACATCCTGCAGCTCACATCAAGTTTCTCAGTCTGATCCCATTATTCCTTTATAGAATTTTGAACACTTTCTCAAGGGAAATTTGGTGAAATAGTGTGGCTTTCCTCCAGCTTTTTCTGCTTGCCATTCTTTCCACCTATAAGTCTCTCTCCCTTGCTAGCACCACAGAAAAGTTTTATCTCTTGATTAAAGGCTTTAAGCTGTTCTGCATATGCTGTAGCTCCATCTTATCCGCTGCTATCTTCTGCTTGCTTCCTTTCCTCCCAGTGCAAACACGCTTTCGTCTGTTTCTTTTTACACCCCGTCTTTGGCCACAGTTGCTTGTTGAACTACTGCCCCATTTCCTTTTCATGTTGAAAGCCACTGAATGAGCTGTTTGCAGTCACTGTCTGAAGAGCATCTCCTCCAGGTTCATCCCAGGTCCTTTCCACGCTTGTCCTGACCCCCTGTGCTCGGTACATTCCCTTCCTCCTCTCTGTCCCACTGGCTGCCTCTGGTTCTGTTTACTATACTTTTTGAAATCTTGCTCTTTCTTGGCTTCTTCCACTGCTGGCCCTTCGCTCTCCTATCTTGTTAATTGCTTTTTCATATGGAAGATGATCTTTCTGCTTCCAGCTTCTCGTTAAGATTTGCAGGGCTCTGTGCTTGCCTTCGTGCTCCCTTCTCTACATCTTGATCTGGACAATCAAATCTGCAAATAAAAATGGAGCAGTCGTGTTTGACGTGATGACTCACGGCACACGCTGCCTGCTCTGGATCCAGTGCCATCTGTGCCAGCTGAAATGTTGGCCTGTTTGACATCTGAAGGTTGCATAATTGTCATATTAAGCTTAACGAGTCTAAAACAGAGCTCTTCATGTTGTTTCCACCCACTGCCTTTCTTGGTGCCTGTGGATGCGCGCTCACATCACCAGTGGTTGTTGGCGAGGAAATAAATCATGTTATAATGTATTCCTTCCTAAAAAACAGTCTGTAGAAAATTCGTACAGAACTGGCATTAAAAGGGCAATCCAAAACCTTCTGAAGCCTTTTGCAATCTTTAAGTTAGGAAATAAGTTATCTTTTTCTCTGCAGCATTCATTTTAATGTGTGAATGCACAAGCAGATTCCATCTGATCACGGGATCGCACGGTACGCTCTCTGCAAACTTCTGCTTGGGGCTTGCTTGCACGTGGAATGGTGCTTTGTGATGACTGAGGCAATCTTTACAAATTCTTTCTTCCTTTTTAACGTAGAGTCACTGTGTCCTCCTGTAATTCAGGAGTGCTTAAGCATGTGCTGAAGGACTGTACTCATTTCAGTGAAGAGTTTGGACGCAGGGACAGTGGGCTGCTTTCACCAGGGGGAAGAAGAAGCACTCGGCAGCCAGTGTATAGGAAAAACATCAACTTGTAGAACTCGGCAGGGCAGGAATCCCATGGAGGTGGAGAACACGTGATATTTCAGTGTAAGATTTATGGAAGCAAAGAAAAATCCCTGTGAACAGCCGTCACCGCTATTTTTGAGTTCTTTGCTGTGCATTCTTGTAAAGCAGTGTGTCCTGTAGGAGAGGTATGTGACTTACATAGTAAACGTATATTTAATTACGCTATTTGTATAACTTCAGCATCTCGCAAATTATTTTTAATTGCATATGACTTCCTTCTTTTAACTCCAACAATTTCATGGGAAAACTTAGTATTGCAAATTTTTTGGACAGCAGTATTTCCTTTTAGTGGGATAGACACACAAAATCCTCTAGAAAACCATGTGTTCTGTGGTCCTCTGAGATTTGCCTGAAGAAGGAAATGGCTTGACCTATTTGGTTGCTATGAAGTAAAAACATTCTTGTTCTTTTTTTTTTTTTTTTTGGTGAACATCTGTGTCGCATTTATTTCATTACTTTCTGAGGTTTTTTAAACCCATTATTTGGGTAATATAAAGTTTTATTTAAAGAAAGTAGTGATACATAGCTGCTTCCACAATTCTGTTGAAGTTCCAATACCTTTTTATACATAGATATGATATAAGCAGGGATCTTTTCCAATAAAAACTGATGCACAAATACAAATATCATCTGATATTTCCCAGACAAAAATGTCCCTGACAGATTCATAGGATCTCACGGAGTTAGCAGGAAGTGTGGCACGCTGGCAGCTTGTGAAATCTAAATCATGTTCCTGGGTAGGACATGAAGTGCTGGCGATCTTTGATCTGATTTTTCAGCAGGTCGGACTTCTTGGCGTGGTTTTACTCGTCAGCCTCGCTTTCAGGTGTTCTGTTGCCTATAAAAAGGAATGGTTACCTTTGGCAGGTGTGTGGAAGGCTTGTGAAACCGATACTGTTATTTAGCAACCAAATGGAAATTGTACCAACGAGGATAGATTTTACTGCAAGACTGTTAACTAGTAATTCCTCTGACTGAGTTTCAGAAGCAAATTGTTCTGTTTAGAACAAGAATTGGAGATAAGTTAATCTGTGACGGTTGAATCTGGTTTCAGATCTGGCTTTCCCTATCAGATGCAGCTGCTGGGTTGGATTTTGGGGAGTTGCTGCTGTTTTTGCAGATACGTGTCCTTCATACCAAAGGAGAAAACAGTCATTGATGTATTGATTTGTTTATTTTTTAAATGAAATACCTCTAATAATTATTAACAAAACAAGAAAGCTGTGTGAACATGATGGAACACAACCCATGGGAATGGTCTAGTGTCTCTCAGGCTGTGCCCTCTCCCTTGTAGCCCCGAGCTTTGCCGTGGCTCAGGGTCGCCCCACCCCTCCCTCCTTGCAGAGCGCTGTGCCTGGCGCTCGGCCCCGCGCGTTTATCCGGATAACTGCGGAGCAGAGCTGCTGCGGGGCGCGGGAACAGCTCCGCAGTGCTGCAGGAATTCCTGCTGTGTGCACCGGTTCTCACCAGGCTCGTGACATCTCCCCATCAGCTGAGCTGCGCTGGGATGGAGCGATGCGCGAGGTGTGCTCTGGCAGAGGGGGAGGTGGGTAGAAAATAAAGGTATCCCATCCCTGCTGCTCGCTCTCCCGTTCTCACGTGCACGAAGACGCTGGAAAAAAACTGGCAAGCAGGGAAACTGCCTCTTGCAGTTTTCTGTAAGAACTGTGAGATGTAATCGTTTAATGAGTCACCTCCACGTTTTTATACAACCACCTCATTAGCAGTAAGCGCAGCTTCCAGCATGGAGATGCGTTCCGTGCTGCCTGCTTCAGAGCGCAGAAGCCCATTCAGGTTGTTTGCTTGTTCACTTCCAAGTTTTCAGAAGCCTTTATTTGCTGCTACGTTTTTGCTCTGGTATACTGTAAATACCATGTTCCTTAATGAGATCTTTGTTCAGCTCACAAGCAGTGCTGTCTGCAGGGTCAGATGCTGACACCAGCGGGCCCGGTGCCTCACAAGGCATGCCACAAGAGAGGGAGCCGGCCAAAGGGGCTTTTATAATTGCATTGCTTGTTACAAAATAAGGGATTATTGTCGCTGGAAGGAGTATTTTTTATATTCAGTAGTCAGATTCTGAGCACTTTTTTTTTTTTTCTTACTCATTTAAGTGTGGACTAATGAACTTCCTGCCTAGGCATTCAAATCGACCCCAGAGGAATGTTCCCACCAGGCCGTGTGCTCTCTCTGAGCAGTTTTCACCGCTTGCAAATCCCATTTTTGAATTTGTAAAACTGCTGCATGTTCTGTGGCTGCGGCTCCGAGCTGGCCGGCCAGGGGCTGCGGAGGAAGGCTTTCCCAAGAAGCTGACACTAAGCCAAGTGGCAGCCAGAAGAGGTGGTGCCTCTGGGATGGAGAAACCGATCCTTGGGAGGATCCTTGCAAGCTAAGTGTGTTCTCTGACCATGGAAATCCAACCGAGTGCAGCACGGGGACTTGGTGCTGTGTAAACTGTTCTGAGTGCTTGAGGAGATCGCGTGGATCTGACGCCCTTGTTGTGCTTGTGAAGCGCTCGGCCGCTCGGGATCGCCTCTGCGGGAGCTGCAGTGCAGGAGGGCTGCTGGCTGATGTTCCCTTGTAGTAGATCTATGGACTTAATTCCTTGGGGTAGGTAAACGTGTGTCTGTATTGTTTTGTGATTCTCCTTTTTCTCTTCAAAAACCAAAAAGGTTCATTCTTTCTCAGTTCTTTTTCTCTGAACTGAAAGCATTCTGCTCAGGACCCGCCCAAACCGAGCACTCTCTGTTCAGGAGTACACCTCCAGGAGCCCCACTCAGCCCAAAACAAACCTCCGTGTCCTCATGCGTTCTCTAGCCCCGGAGCTAAAGCTGGGCAGAGCTCGCTTTGCACGCAGTATGCGTCACATCCTGCATTGCTGGGCAGTTTGTGCTATGGAGGTGTATGTTTATACTCTCAAAAGTATTTTTTTTATTTTATAGAGCTTTATTATTTAACCTGCTCTTCTGCAAGGCAGTTTTGACCTCTTGTACCACCTTTTTGGTTACTCAGATTATGAAGTTTTGTACCTGCAGCATTTTGAAAGCAGAATTCAGCACTGATCTGGGAACAAGGAGGATGTCTGTGCCCTTTTTTCCTTACCATCTCTTGCCCTTGTGCTGCTGCTCCTGAATTGCAGTTTGTATAGAAACTGTTTCTGATGTGGAATTTGAAACTGGCCAGGGTTAGTTGGGTACAAAGTGTAGAGGAATGACTGCTGTATCTGTGAGAACAACCACAGAAGGGATTGCAGCCACAGAAGGGAGAGTTCAGGGGCTTTCAGGTACGTGCCTGGTGTGCTGTTCCTTAGTGCAGCTGATGCTGATGAGCTCTGTGAGCTGGGAATGTGGTTCTCGAGCCCTACTCCCGTCTGTTACGTGAGGTCACTTTGTGACATTGCACTTTGCTGGAGATGTTTTAGTAAGGACAGATAAATGCAGCATATGGAGTTGATTTATTATTATTTTTTATGTAGAAAGTGCATTTTTTTGCATTAAATAGAAACTTTATTTTTTAAACATGTTGGAGGAGCCTCCCCCAACCCTCAGTGTGTTTTTCTTTTTGTTATTTTTTTCTTAAGTCAAAACACACCCAACTCTCTTCACCTTCATTTTGTGCAAGGCAAGTTTGGAAGGACTGCAGTGCTCAGTCTTGGTTTTGTACCAATAAATGACATAGTTTCACATGAATGTTTTAAAAGATTAGGTGATATTTTCTAAGAGCAAACATAAAAGGAGGCAAGCTGAAGGCTTTCTGCTGTGAATTCGCTGACAGCCCAAGGAGAGAGACAGTGCACGTTATGTGGTTCTTATTTTGCTGTAAACTTATTTTCCTTTTGTATCTTGTGCCTATGTTGGAAGCCTGAAAAAGTAACATGTATCATGAAGGAGAAAGGTTGGGTGAAATTAGTAATCCAAATTAAATACAAATAATACTCTCAAGTTTATAGAGCCCGTGGGTGGGTGGACTTGGCAGATCCATCCATTGTGGTATGTTAGACTTGAAAGACCATATGGAGATGATTATTTTCTGGTATTTTGTAGTAAAGGTTTTTGAAGAAGGATTTATTTTAGGTTTTTTTTTTTTAGAGAAGGGGTGAAAATAGGGAGAAAAATTTCAGTTTGCATTAAGTAGTAAAATAGTTGGTTGTAGTAGCATATGGAAAAGTGATTTATTCAAAGTTAGGCTGCTAAAAGAAGTTCCCCTACTGTTTTCCTATTGGCTCTCTTGTTCTGTGAGTGCAGCCAGAGATCCTATGCAGCTGGGACTAATACAGGATCCAGCTGTAACTTTTTTATTGTTGTTCAGATGTCCGGTGATGGTCAAGTCTAAGTTATTGTGTGGAAATTCAGTAAAGGAAAAGGGTAGGGTGGGAAAAAAATGACTCTCTATAAAAATATTCCAGTAAAAGCAACAGGAACTAGGAGTATCCATTTCAGAACTCTGCCATAAATCGCATCCTGAAATACTTAAACGCCTTCAGATTTTGCTGTAGACTTGAAGTCATCTAGGAGTTCTTCCTTTATTATTTATTTTTATTTTCTTAAAGAAATGAAGGTAGCTGGATGGAGTGGGAAAGCAGCCACACTTTTAGATTCCTTATGGAAGAAGGTATCAGTTTATCACTCCTAGTACAAGATTTTAGTTTAAACAACATTCTTTACTTTAAAGTATGGATACAACGTAGAGTTCATTGGACAGTTTTGATTTTACTAACTTCATTTATGCTGTGTTTCAGCAGACTTTGCTTTGCAGAGCCGAAGTGTTTAGGGAGGGGAGAAGCCTAATATTTTGCTTCAGAGTTCAATTTCCTTTGGTATATTTTGTGCTTCCAACTCTGTAGATGATGGTTTGGATCCAGATTAAACAAAATGAGTGAGAAATGCAGCAGGTATACTGGATGTGAGAATACTGAAGGATGACCAAAATAAGGCATACTTTATGCTTTCACAACATGTTTTTTTCTTTGTTAAAAAGGTCACATCTCTCAAGTTTCATCATAATTGTAGCCAGCCATCCTGTTTGTCGGGACCAGAGAACTGCACCGTCTGTTAGGTCTCTGCCTGCTTTCCAGATCTTCTTTCCACACTACGTTTGCAGATGGAGTCCATCGAATGGCCACTTGAATCTCAGAATTCTGTTACTGCTACCCTGAGTCTTTAATTTTGAATGTAGTTACTCAATCCCTTTGCAATTATGCCAGACAGACTAGGAAGTTTAATAACAATGCTGTACAAATAAGTCCTAATTGACGGAAGAACCAGTTTGAAATAGTGTGAGTTACTTCTATTATTAGTGATAGCGAGAGGAATTTAAAAACATAACTACTGTCTGGAGCATAATCCTCTAAAACATTAGTGTATTGCTTTACATACACCTTATTAATGCTTTTATTTAAAACTAAAAAGAAAAGAAAAAAAAACTTGTGGTCATCCTGCTGGCTTGCCAGACAGCCTGGCGTTTTCCTCCACCCTGCTAGAACATAACAACAACAACAATTTGTTTTCCTTCCTGAACTAGTAGGAGCTGATCTATGACTTCAAAGTGGAAGTGAAATGTGGACAAAACCATGTTTTGAAAGCAAAATAAACAAATCAATTGCAGTGTAGAAATCCCTGTGATGTCGGTGCAGCTATGTGAGGTGTAACAACCTTTGGAGTTCTTGACCTTGCTCACCAATGTGAATTGTAAGAGTGAGAAAGTTTTATTCCTGCGGTAGGATTGCTGTGCTCTACGGGTAAGTGGCAGTAACAGTTGATTATTTTTATGGTGACTGAATTAATTTGATACTGATGTATTTTGTAAACCTGCAACTAATTTTTTAATTTTATTTATTTATTTATTTTTTAATATAGATGGACATTTATTTCTTCTTTTTAGTAAGGAAATGATGACACTAATTTTGCTGAATTATTGCACAGGGTGACATATGTTATGTAACTATGTTTGGACTTTGTTTTTGTCCCAAGCACCCCTCTTTTATCTTATTTTTTAATACAGTATTAAAAATTGATGCAAGACAAATAACATGCTCCCCTCCCCCCCCCTCCTTTTTCTTTCCCCAAAGAATGGTATTCAAAGTTCTTTTCTTCAAACAGTAAGTGGTATGATCTTGACTTGGGAAAAGCCTAAAGGAATCATTTTCAGCACAGCTGTCTTCTGCAGAACTGGTTGTACGCAGGCTCTGCCTGTGCCAAAGGCCATGGAAGCACAGCAACTACAATAAGAAATTTTCCTTCAAGATGCTATGGCTGCACTCATGATGCATTTGGGAGGAAACTGAAGTATTGGTGCCTAGAGAATGAAATCTGCTATCTACGTTGAAGAAAGCAGCATAGTAACTCCTTGAGAGAGAGAACACTGCATTTTTTAAATTGTTACACAATGTATGCAGTTCTGGAGTTCATATGGACTTAAGAGATGATTTTCTAATGTGGTGGGTTAACATCAGAAGGTCCTTCTCGCTTTTGAGAAATAGTAGTGTGATAATTCTGTCAAAATCTTGCCTTTTCACAACCTTATTTTACATTTTGAAGAAAGGCCTTCATGCTGAACAAACACGTTAGCTCGATAGCGTTTTCCTGTATTTGAATCGCAAACGGTCAAATGACTCCAAAGAAAAAAGGTTGCATACATAGAATATGTGCATACAATAAATCTCTTCAGCTAATCGCTCTGCTTCCTTTCCCTCCCGCCCCTCTGCAGCTGGAAGTTCATCAGCTTCTGCTGCTCTATCTGGCTTCCTCTGGAGGCTTTCTGGAGCAGAGTTAGCAGTGGTGGCAGGGATGGATGAACAAGGCGGTGATTGTGTTCCGCGGGGCTGTGTAAGCTGTCTTTTTCCATCGCCATTTCCATAATTGCTATGGAAGCTATGTCATCTGTTTAGCATGAACACGTTATGTGTGCCACGCAGAGTTGCGTGCTGCAGCACTTAGTGAAGATGTATGCATCACCATTCAATCAGTAGAAAATATTTTTAGATCTCGTGAGTGAGATCATAAGTCCTTAGGACAGTGTAGGATGGCTAGACTTCCATTGATAGTTAGTAATTAATTGTGGCTTGTGATTCTTTGGCATATGAGGAGACCTTTTTTTTAAGCTGCAGCTGCAGAACAGTTCAGGAAAAAAGGTTCCATTAGAGCTGGCTGTGGGTATTTTATCACAAAGGTTTACAACGGCTGAGATGAATGGAAGCATCTCGTGTTTTCTAAGAGCCTGACTGAAATATGTTAAGAGCAGTTTTTGTTGACCTTTTTTCTTTAAGGTTCTAAATGTAATCTTTCAAAACTAATTTCAGAATGTTTAGAGATGCTGGCAAAAAACCTGTGGGTTCAGTTGTGTGTGGCACATGGGTGTTCTGGCCATGCTGCAAAGTTTAAGGTCCCATGTGTTCTGACACTGAAGAGATGGTAGGACAGATGCTGTAACTGAATGATCTTCTTGAGCTAGTTTTTGTATAATTTTGGAGTGGCCTGTGGACTGCTTTCTGTGTAGATGTGCGCTGCTGGGATTGGATGACTATTGGTGATGGTTAATAATGTGCTTAATAATGCCACCATTGTTCTTACCAAACGCTTTTCTCAGTGGGCAAGAAATACTTAAAACAATGAAGGAAGTGTTTGCGACTGGCGCTCACCAGGTGTGCTGTACCCACTGCCAGACTGTCGGCTGTGGAAGATGGAAGAATCTCTAACCAGAATGAACAGGTTTTCCCACTGCTCACTGCATTAGCTGTGCCCATGGAGCTGCAGACAAACACCCTGTTGCTACAGACTGCTTCGCAGAAGTTAAAACTTGGTATTTTTGGTTGCCTTAAGGTGAATGTATGATGATTCCAACTATGTTAATATGAGTCAGAGCATTTTCAGCCTTACACAAAGTTTGTGTAATGAAAGCTCATGCTTGGTAGTGTGCTGCCCTGCAGAGAAAGAAGAGCTCTTTGGGAATGGGCTTAGCAGAGGCTATCTATAACCTCATTGTCCTATGGAGCTGGTGGCTGCAGGTGAAGACATCATAATTTGCTGTAGGTTTTACTAGTTTAGCAAAAAGTGGTATCTTTTATTGCTCCCTTTTGCATCCTGTTGAGGGGTAGCAGAACTAAAGCATTTGGTCCCATTCAGTTGTTTCCCAATCAACAAAAATGTTTGCTATTTGAGCGTGGCAGGATGAAGTGGAAATCTGAGTAAGAATGTTTATAAATAGGAGCAGCGGGAGCCCGTGGCTTTGGAAAGAGGCTGGGGGTTGAATGCCAGTTAGTTACTTACAGCTTTATAAACCTTTCTCTAGGTTTCAGGGAAAATGCTGAATTTTAGGTGTTGTATCTGAGACAGTGAGTATAATAAAAGTAGATAGCCTAGATGTCTGAAGCTGTAGGAAAACAAATTGTTTCCTGTTAAACACTCAGCAGAGCGAAAATGTTTGACTTAATAAAGTACAGAAAATACATTCAGATCATTTTTCATTGATCTCTGGAAGGAATGCTGTGATTTTTTTGTCAATATTGGGAAAAACAGCTTGGAAAGGGCAATGTTCTATTTTGGCAGATCTGACTGAAACTGTTAGGAAATGTTTAAATAGGAAGAATGTATTTATTCAAATGAGTTTTTGCTCAGAGTGGCAGAGGCTCTGCCTGAAGTACAAAGAAAGAGAAAAGAGCACCTTTTTTTGGTAGCACAGAACTTATGTCTACACAAACAAACTAACAAACAACTCTCAAACGTATGCTGAATGTATTTTACTTTGGAAGTATGGTGAGCCAGATTTGGCATACAGTACTGATAGCCTCTTGCTAAGCAAAGAATGGGAGAGTAGGGGTTTGACCTTACAGTAAGTGGAGCCATCCAGTTAACTTCTTATCAGTGAACCAGGGAGAAAGTCCTTTAATATCTGGATTAGTGACCTGTCAAGCTAATTGTTGCATGGAGGGATGGCAACCAACAGTTCACAAATGCTAAATATACTCCTGTCTGAGGAATCTGAAAATGCTTTACAGTCTTAAACTAAGCCTTACTCTTACTCCATTATGGAGCCTATGAATAAATTCCTGACCTCTTGTAGTGCCCTCAGGCTCACGGCCAACGGGCCTGTTGATGCCAAAGCAAGATGCTGGAGTTATTCAAGCCAAAGATGACCAAGAAATAAAATATTGTATGACCTGCAGTGCATTTCACTGCGAGTATTGCAGCTCAGCAGCTTCCATAGAAGGTATCAGGGTTGCTTTTTTGGATGAGACTGCAAGAACTTTGATAGTTTGCAGCGTCAGGTGTCACACTGTGTGCCTTGGAGTTCATCTTGTCTTGGAGGAAAGTAAGTGCTACTCAAGCAGTTATTTGATGAGCGAATAGTTCTACCATGGTACTCTGTATTTGCCTTCTGGAGACATTCTTTGGAGAATGAAGACTGCTTTCAGATTCAGCATTTGCTCTACTTCCTTTATTCAGCAACTGGTCTTGGAAAATGAATAAATAGAAAACTTCTGCAATGAATAGTCTTCTGAAATCTAACTCCAGAGCCATGTCAGGCAGGCGTGGGGGAAGGGAAAGAATGAATTTTCCTTTGCCTTTTTTTTTTTCTTTGAAAATTGAATTTGTGTGCTTTGGAAAGAGCCAGCAATCATAAGTAACTGACTAATGCTCTCCGCTAATGAGTGAAGTACAGAGAGTGGCTCCTTCGTTGCCAGGAGTAGATGTTACTGGAAAATTGTCATAGAAAGGCTGTTTGAGCCCCAAGTGTTTGCTGGGAACAAGTAGGTCTGATGAACTGTGCCTGAATCTAGAGTAGGATTCAAGGCTATTGCTGGCAGGCGGCTGTGGGGCCTCTGGGACCCCCGTGCAGCTGCTCAGCGACATTCCTGCTGCTTTTCCATGCTGTGACTCCCGATGGATTTGGCAGGAACGTCTGATGCTGCTCCGGTGTGTTTGCTTCTCGAGCTTTTCTCCAGGGTCTCTCCTAGGAAAAAAGGTAGGTGCAAGCCAGCCAGTGCTTTCCTGCCCTCAGTAACCAGGGGCGCTGTGGGAAGCACAACTGATTGCTAAGGGCAAAGCTGAAATGCATTGCTGAAGGGATTGGTGTGTTCTTGTCTGCTTCTTCCTCACCCATCAGATGATGGAATAACCTCTGCTTTCAGAAGTTGTCCCATCCTTGGTCCAGAGTGCTTGGATGTTGGAGCTGGAAGCTGCCTAGGCTGAAGCAGGACGTGTGGTTAACCCACAGCACAGTCGTTCCCCGCAGCTGCTGGGAGGTGTGTGCCAGTGGGGGATGCTGAACTGCTGGGAACCGTCCCATATCCTCTGGTGTGAATGTGGAGCTAAATCCTGCTCAGTGGTAGCACGAGTTCAGACAATCTGGCTTCCCAGTCTGCACGACATCCCACGTGTTTGACCTGATTTCCATCAGTAGCTGGTGCTGATCGCTCTCCCACGCTCGTCAGCTGCAGAGCATGTGCTTGACCGCTCCTGTTTCCTTCAAGGAGAGTGACTTCAGTGATGGCTGATGGCCTGGAGGTAGTTCAGTGCTGACCATTTCCCTTTTTGCATGATAAGAGAACGTAGTATAACTCACAAAAATGGATATTTGCTAATTTTCTGATCAGGATTTGAACTATCTGATGTTTTGTGCTGTACAGCATAGTATCAATCTGCTGATGACTTAATGGAAATCTGTTAGAACCTTGTTCACCTGAAGCTTTGTCATCTTGCAGTTGCTTAGTGTTCCTTAAATTACTGTCAGCATTGCCTGTATGCTTGGCTCAATCAGTAGGAAAATGTCACAGAAATAATTCATGGGATCATCCAGCCTCTTTCCATCCCACTCTTCCTATAAGTCTTTCTAGTAATATGCTGTGCGATAAAATACACTTTTATTGGGCTAAATCATAAACACCCCAAGTTAAAAGGTACTGGAAGGTATGTGCAACTTCTGCAGCTTAAAGGATCTTATTGGAAGTTAATCAATCTTCATTCTCTAATGTCAGAAATTTCCTACTGTAAGCAAGCTTAGTCCACTGATCTTTCGCTGCCCTTTTGTTGCACTGTGATGAATGAAGGGCTTCAGTTAAATATGTGGTATCTTTCCTATGTCACTTAGCTCTGCATACTTGGCGTGGTGGTCTGTTCCTTTCCCCCTCAGTGTTATCTGGGTGGTGAACTCTGATTTCCTTCCCAAGACTCCCACTCAAAAAATGGCTGCATTGCAAGTGGGTGTGTAATTTGCTATCAGCTATTACCATGGTCATTGCTGCTGGATCAGTGTCTCATTCTGGAGTGCTGAAACACGAGCTAAAATTACAGAATGTGTTGTGACCTGGATTTTGCTGTGAAAGTCAACAAATGAAATTTCCAATCTGCAGACTTTATAAAGACTAAATTTTACGTTAACATTTACTGCAATGAAATATACTATAAACAAAGGTTTTCAAATGCAAACCTCAGAGAAAATGCATTTCATTTCTGCTGCAGCACTAAGTAACCTGTTTGTTTCACTTGTTCTGCATGAGTGCTCCATAGGGAAGTAAAATATTACTTAGTTCTTCCCAAATTATTTATCTGTGAGACTCTACCTTGCAACATACAAATTGAGGGGAAAGAAGTCATTTGATTCTGTTTGACAATGTTTTGTTGATCTGATGTAGTACAAAGGCTTGAGGCCTCTTTAGTTTTGGAGCGGCGGTGTCATCTGTGTTACCGTGGTGCTGTTGCTGCACAAAGCTGATTCTGAGCACCATTCCCCATTATTCATGGTGGGGAAAATAAATCAAATGCAATTATTTTGCTTAAAACCTAAAAGCCAAGTAAAACTTTAAGGCAATATAAATGCATCACTGTTCCTAAAACAGCAAGACAATGCAAGACTGAATTTTCACTTTTAGTGCTTTGCACTGGGAAGTATTACATTTGTCCCACATTGAAGCAATGTTACTGTTCTCCCTTTTGGAAGAAGACTGTAATGTTAAGGTGATGGCATAGTTAACAGTATATAGCTGTAATGCTGTAATCAGAATGGTGATTCACCAGATTCCTTGAAGAGTAATTGGCAGGTGATACCAAAGAAGGTACATGCAAACATTGGTATATAGGTCACCCCGAACATGATGCCTCCCACTTATTTCTATGGAAGCTACAACAGCTACAAAGAGCACAATAACACTGTTTGATAGAACAACTTCTCAGCTACAAAACACTGTTTTTCAACATAATCACCACTATTAGCTATGCATTTTTGTCAGCAATGAACAGGAGCCTGCATGCCATGCTCGTAAAAATCTGCACCAGCAGAGGAGACCCACTGCCACCACTGCTGAAACGCACCACCACCGCCTCACTGTGCTCACAGCCACTGTTTGGTCTCCATCGATGTTCAGCAACCATCACTGAATGCCAGTGAGTGCCATTTGTTCTGCATGAAGGCATTCAGTTCCACACCTTTGCTTCATCTGCACTTCCATGTCAGATGCCATTTGGTTAGAGTGCCCACTGCTGCCATCTGTCACATGCAAAATGGAACGGGATATTGGTGGGAAGGTTCAACCTCTGCTGCCATCCCACCAACATCCACCTCTGACGTCACAGGCCAATATAATAAAATAGCAGGCATTATTTTCAGAGCAGCCCTCCTAGTATTTGTCCCTGCTAATCTGTAAGCCTCCCCCAAAGCCACCCCACTATGTTGTGACCAACCTTGCCCTTTGTAATTTCCACATCAGTTAGCATAATTTTTTCCTGCACTTCTTAAATATGTATGACCATGCATATTTTATCACTTTATATTATTAATGCTAGTATTAATTTATTTGGGTAAGAAACTTAGAATGTTAAGTTAAACTTGGCTTCCTTTCCATATTCAGTATTTTGTATTTACATATTTTTAAAAAGAAAAGTCGGCCTAGAAGCATCTTCTGATCTTGAAGCAAGAGTAGAGTGACTTCAAAAGAAAAATGTGCCTGAAAGGAAATCCATGCTTATCCATTTTTAATATCAGGTTGAACTACTTTTAGGATTTGGAGGATGCAGCCTGGGAGGGTGGGGGCCGAGCCCAGCAGGTTGCAGGGCTGACGCTGCGGGGCGTGCTGCCCGGCAGCCCCCCTGCCAGGGCTTCTGCTGTGCCTGGTGTTGGCTTGGGCAGCTCTGCAGGCCCTCTGTGGAGGGCTGAGCTGGCAGAAAGCAAACCTGGGGGGTGTAAGAGAGGGAAAAGATCCAGGTAGGATTGCATATCCAGAAGCAGCAAGTAGCAGAGCGATGTGTGGATGTACGGGGAGCTGGTGCCTGCTTTCTGCCCGTGACATCCTGCTCAGAGCTAGTCGTCGTGTGGTTTTCTGCTCTCCCCAAATGGCGCTCCTTCGTCTGCACGAAGGCGGTTCTTTTACTTTGTGGTTGCAGAGCTCTTGGCTTCCTAATGGAAATGCATTGAAGTGATGGAATAAGGTACATTACTGGATACAAGATGCAGAGGAGGTAAATGTAATGTGGTCATGGTCTTCAGCACTGGCCTGCTCATAAAAACAGGATGGGTGGTAATAAGGAAGTGCTCGTTAACTTAAACATACACAGCTTTCAAATGGCAGAGATCTGTGTCAGGGGTGTAATTAGGAACCAAGAAGGCAGGCAGGCGTCTCTTCAGCTTTTTCTATTGGTATATCTATATAGCAAGGTGAAGATTTGAAAGCTGTTGTGAAGTTGTACCTGTTTGTGCTTCAGTGCTTTTCGAATGGCAAGAAACAGCAGTGAGAGTTAGCTATTTGTGTGAGCTGTTGAAAGCCTTTGTGCACACTTCCACTTCTTTGCAACTGCTGCTGCTCCTGTTATCCACATATGCTGCATTCGCTTGTTGCAAACTCCCGTTCCATCAAGTTCAAGAAATGCATTCACTAGGGTTTATACTTTGTAGACAAAAGCATATTTGCAGGTTCTGTGGCAAGGCAGCAGTCTCCTGCATGTGATAGGTGTTTTTTTTTTTTTTTTTTTTTTTTTTTTTTTTTTTTTTTTTTTTTACCTTCCCAAGTTGGTGCGCTCTAGACCCTGATTTTGCACAACTTTGGAATTGCCTACTTTCTGCTTGAGTAGAGATGTTAACACAGAAGATATATGAATATTTCTGACCAGGACAAAACCATACTCTTGTGTTATTGGAAGTCATTATTTTATGTTATAATAAATAATAATTGATTTTTACAAGAAATAATTAGATACTTGGCAGCAGTTAGCCTGCTGTCTCTTTTCTGTATTGAATAAAAATGTACTTCATAATTCTATTTCCTTTTTTTTTTTTTTTTCCAATTAAACCTACTTTGCGGAGGAAATAAAATGACTTGTAAATCTTAGAGAGTCAGTGGGTCATGTTGGAGGGAAACTGTTTCCTTTCAAATCCTGAAAACATATTTTTATGTGGTAATAGGATTAGTATTAATTTAGACTTTTTTCACATAATATTAGAAGCCCAAAAGAACCAGTATCTTAACTGTGACTTTCTTGTAAAATATCTTCTTGTCCTAGACTGGAAAATGTTCCCAGCAACATCTTGGAATGGTTTGCTGGCCAGCAGGTAAACCATGACAGCGCTGGATGCCAGTGTGAGACGCTTTGGGGTTTTGCCACTAATGTGCTCTCTGGTCACAGTGTCCCTCATGACTGAAAACTCTCACAATAACTCTTCAGGCCATGGACTCGGTCCTAAATTTCTCAGACTGCTAACTGGTAATTTTGTACGTGAAAGGATATTGTGTACGGGATTATTTTCACTGTTAATGGATGTGTGAGTGCTACTGTGCTAGAACATGTTCAGCAATGACCAAGTGGCAAAGATTAATGCAGTATGATAGTTTTAAAAAAAAAAAAAAAAAAGGCAACCACATCCAATTAGTTTTACTGATCGAATTTAATGCAGATATATTTTGTTTTCATGCTGTGAAATAAATCCATTCAGGAGGATGTCTTCCCACAAAACCTTCATTTGAATCTTTAATCGCCACAAGTGGTCACAGCTTTGTTTATACATCTTGTCTGAAAGCTGGAAAATGTTCCTATGATTAGGTTTAGAAAAGGGAATGTGTAGGGGGAAAGGAAGAGAGAGCAGCCTGAGAATATCCGTTGAGACAACTGTCCTGAGACGATCAGATTTGTTCTCAGAGATGTGTGTATTGTTTTTAAAGGCCAGAAGAAACAGTTGCACAGATTCCCTGGATGAGTAAGGATAGGTTTGTTTATTTTTAAGACTTGTGTAAATATCTACATGCTTGTAAGATGTTTCAGTTGCAGCAAAGTTAAATTCCGTCTAATCGTTCTTTGCCTGGAATGGAAGTGCTTAATGCCACCAGTTTGGGGCTGACATGGAACGAGGAGAATGTTTCTGAAACCAAAAAGCTACTTCAGTCCTAAGAGTCAGGTAGACACGTTGCTTCCTAAGTGAGGTTTGAGAATCAGTGTTTTGTTATCTATCGTTAAATAGTAAGAGCTTTTCTGTTTGCTGACTATGGATTATTTTGCTCTTCTCTTGAGAAATTGAACTCTGAAATCAGGTGAAGTGGTAGAACAAGATTGCATGATGTCTTCTTGGTCAGTGAATGCTCGGTGAAAGGTTAATAAGTGGANAAAGCTCGGTTAAAAGTAAAAAAATGGAAATTTAAAAAAAAAAAAAAAAAAAAAAAGAAATGGCATTCACTCCTGATGTGCACTGACCCATGGGACATTCTTTGCACATTGATCTGGTGCTCAAAAATGCAGCGTTTGGATTAATGGCTTTTAAGTAATGCCATTAAGCTTGCTTCTTGCTTAACAAATGAAGGAAAAAAAAAACCATAAAACAAAGTTAAAACAAATTATGATGTAAAAAAAAAATCAGAAAACAAGAATGTTAAGAATCACATTTTAAAGTTGAATTTGTGTTTTTTTTTTTTTTTCCTAATATTGCCACACCTTCAGTGTAGGCATCTGAGAAGTGAACTGATTCTACTGCTTTTTATTCGGACTTGTTGAGATAAATGAATACTGAAGATGTCTTCATAAACGTCAGAGTTCTGGGTTAATGCTTGTGTTTGGATACTGTACTTGTGTAGAAAAATACACAAAGACAGAAAAAATACTAAGTGGGAGAAGAACTGCAGGACAAAACACTGATTACTGTGG
Source organism: Penelope pileata (assembly GCA_013396635.1). Taxonomy (NCBI): domain Eukaryota; kingdom Metazoa; phylum Chordata; class Aves; order Galliformes; family Cracidae; genus Penelope; species Penelope pileata. The sequence goes on along the minus strand of WBMW01004039.1, from coordinate 30,856 downwards.
CAAGCTACAGTTTGTTTTTTGGTTTTGGTAACACATTTAGTGTAGACAAACCTGTATTAAAAGTGCATGTTCCAATAAGTATTTGTTTATAAGAAGTTTAAATGTATTTAGATCAGTTACAGTGATTGATCAGAGATGGGCCAAGCTGGAATACCTATTTCATCTTTTTGAAATAATTGTTGTTAGTACTAGCAAGGCGTACACTGTTGTCTTTCCTTCTGTTTTATAACTTGGCCAAGAATATAATTTGTACTTTCAACGATGTTGATTCTATTTAATAAAATTATCAGTAGGCAAATTGTCTTTCTATTTAGTAATAGCTGAAACTCTGAAGTCTTAGAAAAAGGAAGAGCTCTCTTTGTAAGCTAAAAGGTTTTCTCATGAATGACTCACGTTAGAAATAGGACATTGTCTTTATTTGAAGATTAGAAGATAACATAATAATATGATGCAACAACAGTTTGTTCACTAGACTGAAATGCTTTTCCATCTAGATCTTTATTCTTTTCCAGTATTTAAATGTTCATGCTAACTCCTCCCATCCTGTCTACTTCGTGTTTGGAATTGGTGAAAGTCAAGAAGAAAAACAAAACAAAACAAAAAAAACCACCAACCAACCAGACTTGGAAATGCTTCAGAGACGAGAGCTAGGAAATTTGTCTTACAGAACAAATAGGTAATAGGCACTGAAGGAGCACTTGTGTGGAGTTCTGTGAACTCAAGCTTAAAAAAAAGAAAAAAAAAGAAAAAAAAGGTAGTCTTGTCAGGCATCACTTGTGGCATGTATCTGCAATATTTGCTTTGGATTTTAAAGGTGTTGTAAGGCACTGTGGTATTCTTCAGCCATCTTTGGTCTCCTGTTTGCTTGCCATGAGTCTAACGTCAGCCTTGATGTCACGCTTTTTGACTGTGGTTTTCAAATTTTTCAATAAATAAAATGAATATTTTTCTTTTAACACTGGAACCACTGAAAGTGCTTGTTCTGTTTTCTATGAACACCCGGGCACCACAACCCCACAGGTTTCCTTTCCAGGGCAAACACTTTTAGGCTCTCACCTCAGCATTTGCGCTGCAGGTTGCGTAAGGCACCTGACACTCGAGTGAGGTGGACTGATGGCCATTCCACCCAAATACCACCAGATTTTTTATTTTTTTAAATGATTTCTAGGTGTTTTAAAATCACTAGAGATCAAAGAAAAGCAAAGAATAATTGAAGTGAAAAACACAGTATATCCTTACTTGTAAGGAGAAGGTTTAAGTAATGGTGGGTGCTCTTTTGCGTTAGTGATTTTTCTTTATATTTTTAGGTGCAGTTGAGTATCTTCCACTGCTTCTTTCCTTTCAGATAAGGTAGGAACATCCTGCCATGTTCATGTTCCAGAAGCCTTCAAGAAAAGACAGAAATACTGTTGCTAAATTGTGTTTGAAGAATGAAAATTAAAACAACAAGGAAAACAACTGTGGCTGATACCACAGCCTTCAGCTTCTGAAATTGCAGGCTGTAATGCCACGTGGTCTGCTCAGAAATGTTTATTGCCAAGTTCATTTTCCCACTGATATGTTTCCTCATCAAAATATACAGAAGTGCTTGTGAAGGGAAGCAGTGATGCTACACAACCAAACGAACAGTGGGAATAAGGCAAACGCTGTCCGGATCATCTTCCCACTCTACTCTGTGCTGGTGCACCCTTAGTTGGAGCACTGTGTGCAGTTTTGGGTGTCACAATTTAAGAAAGACATCAAACTACTGATGAGTGTCCAAAGGAGGGCTGTGAAGGTGGTGAAGGGTCAGGAAGGTGAGGAGTGGTTGAGGTCCAATGGTTTGTGTGGCCCAGAGCAGAGGAGGCTGAGGGGAGGCCTCATGGCGGCTGCAGCCCCTCACAGGGAGCGGAAAGGGCAGCGCTGAGCTCTGCTCTCTGGGGACAGTGACAGGGCCCAAGGGAAAGGCAGGGAGCTGTGTCAGGGGAGGGTCAGGTGGAGGTTAGGAGAAGGTTCTGCGCCAGAGGGCATTTGGGCCCTGGGACAGGCCCAGATCATGGCACCAAGCTGCCAGAGCTCAAGGAGCGTTTGGACATTGCTCTCAAACACAGGATTTGAAGTTTGGGTGGCATGTGTGGAGCCGGGAGTTGGGCCTGATGATGCTTGTGGGTCCCTTCCAACTTGGGATATTCTATATTCCCCACCTGCCAGTTTATGGTGAAGATAGGACTGTGCACATAGGGAAACATTCAGACATAAATCATCCCTTCTCTGCTGCCTGTGTGAGTGAAATACTGACCGCACCAGTTGTGGCTGGAACCTGAGCAGTACTGTAACCCTTGCTCAGCTCTGGCCTGTTTTTTTTTTTTTTTAATCCTTATCAAAGGGTTTTGGAGTGTTTTGGCTCTGATATTAACACCATTACTTGAAGATGTTGCAGTAACCTGGAGTTTTCCTGAAGTGCTGTCTTTTAAGTGCACGTGGAATTTTCCAGCAAACTTCATTTTTGTCTAGCATATAGCAGATAAGTACTTGATATTGTTTCCTAATGCAAAAACCAGTCTGACTCCATTTAGGTTATTTCCTTTTTATCTAACAGCATCGTTAATTGTATTGTGAGGGCTGTCTCTCAGTTGCTGATGTGATCAGAGGAAATGAAAAAACACAGCAGACAGTCTCAGAGTGCCACAGAAAAAGGACTTAGGTTTTTATTTCTTTTCTACATTGGCCTGAGCACAGAAAACTGTCACAAATTTCACTTGTTCTAGGTATTCCACACCTACAGGCTTTCACTCCATAGTAACTTAAGGGGAAAGAAACTGCAGCAGCACTCACTGGTGTTAGGTTTCGGGAGGAGTTTGTGAGAGCAGCTGATGCGATGGTTTTGTAACTTGAAGACAGATCGGGCACCATCTATGGATTCTAACTGCTTAATGCTTAGAGATTATTTTCTCTTTGCATTCTAATTAGTATTGCTAGTTGCCAGTGAAGGTGAGATTTGCCAAAATGTCTGCTGGGGCAAGAAGTTTAAAAATGAAAGTCTCTACCAATAATGATACTGCAAAATCGAATCTAATTTCATCTGCTGATCTAATACTGCAAAAATGCTTTAATGGTGCTTGAGCACACCTAAGCTAAGAGAGTGATTGATTATATGTGTTTTGCCTTTTAAATAATCAACACTGGGTAAATGACTATGTTTTGTTGTTTTCAGTCCTCAGTTAACTAATTGGAATGTCTGTTGTATGTGTACATAGTGTGCATATACTCATAGAATCTCCTGAGTTTTGATGGTTCAAAATCTTCCAGTATACATGTGAGACAAAGCTGTGATGCCTTGCTTAGGCATAATGCATATTTATAAGGTTTGATGTCAAAAAAATCTACCAGTATTTACATGGGAAGAATTTTTAGAACTGGGTGGTTTTCTGATCTGATGAAGGGAAAAAGCAGGTAAACACACTGAAGTCTGGTATTCTTTCAACAGAAGACTGTCATTTCCTAAACTGGAAGTAATTTAATCATGTCTGTATCTGGAGTAGCAAAATGAGATCACTTGGCATAATTACTTCATGTCTAGCAAGGCCTGTTGCCGTTTGGATTTTATATTATGATTCAAATCCTAAAATGAAAGGAGCTTAACCACTGGATGTCCCAAAATAATCAATATATTTCATTGTTAAGATTTGAATAGAGGCTATGTTTCAAATGTCTGAAAAAGCTCTTGTCAAGCTGAATCTCTGCTTGTGGTCTTATTGCGTCCACTAAAAGTGCATATGACAAAGAAACAGCTTAAACCTTCTCAGACTGTTGCATTGTTGCGTGTTGCTGTTGGTACAGAACCATTTAAATATCTTAATAATTATTTTTGTTTTTCCATTTGAGCTAGAAGGAAAAGCTGTTCTGTAATTAAGGGGGCTATTTCCAAGAACGTAGGCAGCATTAAAACTGTTATTAAAGGATCCTTGCACAGGAGGTGAATTCTGTGGTTAGTGTGCTCATGCTGCACAAAGGAGTGTAATCCACGTCCAGTCAAGTTTCTTGCTGGGGCAAATCTGCTTGAGCAAAGCAGAGGTTTTGTGCAAATAATCGTTTGTTTGTTTGTTGTCAGAAACGGTAGGGGAAGGGGCTGCTGCCAGAGTGAGTGACAGCCACGGCTGGGTGCAGAAAAACGTTTGCTTCTTCAATATCAAGTATTTGTATCAGCAGGGTAACATGTTTGTTGCAGTGTAGCCAAGGAGATACATAAAGTTGATTTAAATACTTCAGTCTCACTTAAGTGGCGTTACACAAAAACAGAACTTGGTGATAGGCTGTGTTCAGTGACTGATTGTAATGGTGTGTTTATTTGTAAAGAATAAAAATGTTTATCCAACTCACAGGAAGTAATTGCTGTTAGGGATGTTACTATCATTCTGCTTACCTTCATCTGATAAGTACGGGTAAAAATTACGATGTTGACTGAAACGAGCACCAAGATACACATCTTGGTAATGAGTTTTATATAGCTTTGGCTTTTCCCCCTGGAAAATGTTAGATGAATAATTTATTTACACGAAGAATTTTGGCCCATTACTAAAATAACTGGAATAATACCAGACTTGATTTTGGCAATTAAGCTGTAGAGCCAAATCTTACCACCTGATATTATGATAACAAGTTCCCTTAAATTGTCTAACTTCCTTTTGAAAGACCAATTCTGTCCCTAGTCATTCACTTGATTGCCTTACTTATGATTTTATAAAGTAGAATTTCAGCAAATTAGGATGCATTCCCACCTTCCCTCCTGAAAATAATCCCAGCTAAAAATAATAAAAAAAGTTTATATTGAACTCACGTTTCTTAATCAAGTTTATTTGATTTTCTGCTGAGGTGTGTTTCCAAAGGCTGAAAGATTGTATGCTCTGCTCTATTTCAGTGCCTGATGACCTCTCCATAGAAGAAAGAGAAGAACTTCTGAATATTCGTCGCAGGAAAAAGGAACTGATTGATGATATTGAGGTAATTGACTCATCTGTAAAATTCCTTAGGAGACTGTCTCAGTAGATTAAATTACAGCAAACTGCAGCTTTTCGCTCTATCTAGGTATTAATTATAGTTAATGTTTTTAAAACCATGTAAATGGCCTAAGTTAAATCTTACTAATTATCAATAGGATTTACAATTCATTTATGTGCTTTTAAAAATGCTGACTTCTGTATTTATGTAACACATAATGTGCATATGTACACATTTGATTTGTGTAATCAAGGGCTTGAGAAGCAGTAGATTTGTATACAGGATAGGAGTGGGAGAGAAATTGGGGTAAATAAATCTTATATTGAAGTTGGTATTGACAGGTTGGTCTTGATGTTCTGACATGAGCACAGATGTGCAGTTTAGTTTCACGTGTTTAACAGTTGTGGTAAAATCTTTAAGCTAGATATTGAAGGAAGCCATTAGATTATTTTCTTTTCTTCAGATGATTAGTAAATATTTACGAAAATAAAACCTAACTGATCATACCAGTACATGATAGATAATTTCAAAATGTTTTAATGTGTTTGTAATGAGTTTTAATGTGGGTTAACTTAATTTACTTCCTTCTTTTGGCAGAGATTAAAATTTGAAATAGCTGAGGTTATGACAGAAATTGATAATCTGACTAGTGTGGAAGAAAGGTAAGTAATGCCAACACATGGACATGATTCATTAAGACCTTGGAACACCTATTCCGGGAACAGAAAGTAAAAATGGCTTTGTTATGCTAACAAACATTTGATCACCTTTATTCAGTCTGTTATAAATACTCTGAAGTTTGACTTTATCCCATTCAGATGTGTTATTTGTTTAGATAGAGAATATGTTGAATAGAATGTAGTATTTTAGACTGTCCAACTAATAATGATAAAGTTCACTGAAGCTGCAATCACTTGAAATAACAGTAAATAGTAACCTACTTTTCCCCCTTATAAAAACTGTTTCAATCTTTTTGTGATAGAAAATTTGAAATAGTCAAAGTACAAATTAAAAGAAACTCATCCAGAAATTGTTGTATAAGAACAACTGATAACTGTTTTTTGTTTTGTTTTGTTTTCTCCATGTACAGCAAAACTACACAAAGAAATAAGCAAATAGCTATGGGAAGGAAGAAATTCAACATGGACCCTAAAAAGGTAGAGAATTATTACTATTACTTTGCTTGTCAGGAATCACGCTCTTTCCTGTAATACGATCTGTGGCAAATCCAGTCTGTTTTCTTATGAAAACATTTGAAACATTTCAGATTATATACATTGTCAGGCCTTACTTGTATGTCCTTTAACACAGTGAGCAGAGGGTTAATGTAGAAGCTGTCATTTAGTCATTTATCAGTCGTGCTTTTTTCACTTAAGCTATTTTTTTTAATAATAGAAGATATTTATCAACAATCAAATGTGCCAAGTCTTGATTGAGCTGACTTTCAGAGAGATTATTTGTACCTGATGTCAAACAATTCTAAAAATATTTTGATCTTTGGTTACCAGTGAAGTAATAATGTAGGTATATATTTAATGCCCTCTGATTCTTCCAAACTGCTTTTAACGCAGTTCTTGGTTATTTTCGTATGGGTTCTTATATTTAAAATTCTGTTTGTGAAAAAATTCTAAGAGAACATTTATATATTTATAATATATACATAACACCTATACCTACCCATATTGTTTGTACTAACACCTACGGGTAGAAACTTTGCCATCAGTTTCAAGAAGGCTACCATGCATTTAGCAGAGATGTAAAGGAGTTCATTTCTCTGCAGTACCTCTGCTTTTCTTAAAGAACTGTTAATTGTCTTGAAAATTGAGTGACCTGCACATTCTCTATTTACAGACTCCCCGACATTTTTAAAAGAACTGCTTTGACATTCTTGACTTTCCTGTATTTTTCCCTTTAGCCTTTTGTTTCATTTTATATTTTTCTTGCTTTGTTTTTCTCCTTTCTGATGTCTTCATTGAGATTCAATTTTGAATATGTGAATCTTCTTTAACATTCATCTTGAAATTGTTTAAACTTCGTTTTTCTTTCAAATTGTATTATGCCAGTTATGTTTTGATGGCTTTTCTGTAACATTCAAGTACAGTAATGGCTGCTGCTGTTCTGGCTATTTTCAATTTACCGAAACCACTCAAGTATTTTGTGATACAGAACCCTTCTGAAGCTAGTGACCATGTCTGTATTTTTTCTTTTCTGTTCTGATGGCTGTGTAACTTCTGTTGAGGGCAGAATAACCCCAAATACTCTGGCTGCTACTTTCCTCCAGCTCTTTTGCCTCTTAGAAGTTTGTGGCAAAATCACAGAATGATGTTAAGCTGCTTTTGTTCCAACGTTACCTGTTTTTTGTCACTGTTTTTGTTTGGTAAAATTCTATAAATAGATGCTGTGGCCATGTTACTACTATAACAATATAAATGTGGCAAACAGACTTTCAGTAGTAATTCCTTAAAAATGTCTTTAAATCAGTGGTGGCCTGCAGTAATTGGCTGCTCTAAAGCTGGATTGTCTCTCTGCTCAGAGCTGCTACTTTAAATTACAGACAGCTGAAATGTATGTTCTTCTAATGTTGTATGACAGAATGAACTTGGGTCATTGTGAAAATGATGCTCTCCCTTTTGGAGTGGAGATGGTCTCTATAGTTAGGAATGTGAAAGAAGTAGAGTAACAATACACGCACTGAAACCTCAAAGCTTTCTTTCTTTAAAATCAAGTAATGGTGATCTAGTGTTTTCATATTAGCAGGAATACGTTGAGCTGATTTCTTTAACCATTTCTGTTCAAAGACCTTTACATTTTCTGATGGGCTAATCTGTATGTAGAGTAACTGTCTCTGTCCCCTGAGACAGAGGGATCATTCAAAATCATCATTCAAAATAGCTGTGCTTAGTGCAGTTAAATCAGGTAACAGCAGGTAATTTGCTGTTCGTACTTGGGTAGCTAATGTGGAAAGGGTTATAATGGTCAAGATTGGGAAAAACAACAAACAGCAGCAGCAACAACAACAATAACAAAAAGAAACCACCACCAACAACAAAAACTCCTGGAAAACACTTCAGAAATCCCTGGGCAGGGGACATAAAGCTGTGCTTCAAGCAGTGGGTGTCACTGCTGTCCGTGGTGGGCCCAGGAAATGAATTCTCTATGACAAAGACAGGGTTTAAATAAGAGCAGAATTTGTAATTAAGCTGCTGTAGAAACTGAAATTCAAAGATTTCATTACACAGTTCTTTTTTTTTTAAAAAGAAACAGACTAACCAAAAACCTATGCAATATTTGTAGTGAATAATGAATACTTCTGTAACCTTGACTCTGTGTGGGGAGGTCAAACTAGTACAGCTGCCTTCCCTCTCATATCAGTCTTCATAAATAAAATTTACATCAAGACAAAGATAGTGTAGGAGTTGATGAGGGTTTGGCTGGCCTATTTTACAGTTTATTCCAGACGCTGGAGTTGTTGTCCCAGACATTCTTTTCCTGTCTATCTGATTTCTGGTTCTTAAAAGATCTGAAGAATTAAAAAAAAAAAAGAGAGAGACTTTTTTATAGCATGCTCAGATACCTGTTTCTGTGCATAGACATTTGTTTTCCATGTTTCTAGTCCTTTCCATTTTTCAGTAACCTGTACAACTTAAAAAAAAAAAATTCTTCTGGACAGTCTGTTAACATTAAACATGAATAATGTGGTCTGAGCATGGAGCAAGGGAATCTGCAGCTGCTATTCTGATGTTTGTTAGGAGGAAGGTCCTCTCTTGCACGGCAGATCTGAGAAAGCTTTTTGAATAACTTGGTATGGAGAAAAAGGTGTTACGTTTCAGAGTCAGATGCGTTTTTTGTACAAATATTTAAGTTACCAAATAAGCTTTGAAACGATCAGTTTTGAGGAAAGCTCAGCTATCACCACTTGATAAAACTGATGTTTTTTGCAATGAGATCATCTCTGTTCTGGAATGACTTTTAAAAATACTAAGTAGTCAGACTACCAGCATGCGATCAAACTAAATTTCAGGTGATAAAGTTGTTTTGAGAGAACTGCACTTCAGACTTTACTTTTTTATAATTAAATGATTACCTGCCTGACAAAAAGTCAATTTCCTGATCCGATTTAACAACAAGAACAAAAAAAAGTCTTGAAGCTTAAAAAACCCCATCAAATTAAAAAAAAAAAAGAGAGAGAGAGAGAGAGATGTGTTCATGATCTGCTGAGTGGTGAAATGACATCCTTTCCAGCCTTTATGTAATTTTCAAATAACCCACAGTCTCCTTTCTTCACTGCTTTGCAGAAAGGTCTCTGGGCAGCCCCAGAGTGGGCAAGCTCTAAGGTCAGTAATTTACAGCAGCAGAGGAATCGAGGGGCTCAATCAGGTGCCCGCTGGGGATTGGGGTCAGGCTCCTCCTGGCTTTGGTGGAAGCTCTGTAGGAGAAGCTGGAATGGTTTCATGGATGGCCCTTCGTGAATAGTTTAATTCAAGCATGAATCGCAGTCAGCAATAATCCCAGTGTCAGCATAAATTCTTTAAACTGGTTTCATTATCTTCAGCCATGACTTCCACTGCAAGTAGTGGCTTGATGTACTGGGCTGCAGTTTGCAGATGCTTTATTTTGTGTGATGGTGGTGATTAAGTTATTCCTGCATACCTCTGCATTATATGATTTTACAGATTATTGCTCTACAGACATTTATGCAATATACTGAGCAGGCCAACTTGCACTCAAACCTTTTAGAACAATATTTGATATTTCTATAGGTAAGGAATTCTAACTGCCACCCAGTACTTCCAGCCTTAAAAATGTGTTCCCATTTTTATCTGTCAACCAGTACAAAACACTGCTTATCTGACTGGAAAAAAAAATATTTGTTTACTATTTCATGTAAAATTGATAAATACAAAAATCCATAGGCTAATTTAACTCTTACATGCTATTTATGTGTGTGACACTATACTGATGGCAAATGTTATGAGCAGTATTTATATACATGTTTCTGGAAGAAAATATAATATTCCTTTTCTCCTAAAATTGCTTTTCCTAGGGAATACAGTTTCTGATAGAAAATGACCTCCTGCAGAACACTGCAGAAGACATTGCACAGTTCCTTTACAAAGGAGAAGGATTAAATAAAACGGTAATCGGTGATTACCTCGGTGAAAGGTAAAATAAAAAAATTGAAACTCCTTGTTTACAAAGCATACTGCTGGTTTTAATAGTTACCTTCCCCTTCACAGGCTGCACGAGATAGATACTACTCTGAGATCTGTAAAAGCTACAAGGGGAAGTAGTGCTAACTGATGATGATTTTTTTTTTCTCTGATTAATTGTTGTTCTTTTTAAATTGTGGAATAATACTTAATTCCTTGTAACTTACCATTTTGAGAAAACATCCCTAAATGTGGCTGTAGAGCAGAATTGAATACCATAAGCTTTGGAATGTTGGAGAGTTGTATTGCAACAGTTCCTGTTATTCTTGATACCGTGCCCAGACAAGGAGTGACTTACAATTGCTAGTAATTGGATACTAAAAAAAATTACTAAAATTGATAATTCCTGGGACAATAGTTCTAATCAGGTTTTAGTGTCATCATCCTCTCTGCACACAGACTTCCCGTTAGTAAGCAGGCATCTCAAAGAGCAGCCGCACCATAGCTTTATCAATTCTAGTGCAATAAACATGCAAAACGCAATAAAATGCAAATTACTTCCATTGAGGTGCAACCTAGGAATTGATTTTGGGAAAGGCAACAGCAGGAGACAGAAGTGGAGAGTGGGCTGGAGTACATGTATCTGCGTGCTTGCACACGTTCCGGTTCAAATGCCAGTTATGGAGGTTTAAAAGCTGACTCATTTAGCATCTTCCCCAGTAGTGATATGTTCTGGCAGATCCCTTCTGAGACATCTATAATCTCTTTACAGCATCAGCAGCTTAGTTTGTGCACAGCAATTTCCTCCTGACGTTAATGAGTGTAATGAAATTTTCACTGTAATACACATATTTTGAAAATGTTTGCTGTAAAATTTCTGGACCATATATGTAGACATTTCAACAAATTTTATATGAAAATATTAGGGTGTTCCTCTTGAATATTTGGGTAGCATTATACAATTTCTTGCATGTTAATATCCTTAATTAAAAAAATGTAGCAAGGTTTGTATAAGGCAGTCTGTATTCATTTTTCAGAGTTGCATTCTACCTTCTGAAATACTTCATTTCCTAGTCCCAGGCCTGGAACCTGTGTGCTCATGCAGAAAGGTCTTACCAATATGATCAGTCCCGCTGGACTAGTAGTCTAGAATGGTCATGTCACTGTCCACATCTAAAATTCAAAAATGTATTATTGTTTGAGTATGCATACTGATAAATAATGCAATTCAATTTTATCTTCTGGATTTTTTATTATTTAAATATGAGAAATGGTAGTGATTAGTCCTGAATAGCAAATTTAATTACGAATTTTCTTTAATTAATCTGTTAAGTGGGTGATAAAATCTGAGAATTGGAAAAAAGACCCTTCAAGATATTAGGTTTGTGATGTTGGAGCTGTACTGAGCACAAATGTGACTATTAATCCAGTCTGCATTAAAACCTAAAAGAGCAAAAAGTAGAGTATAAGCTTAATATTTGTTCCGAATTACTGCAGCTTTATGTACACGTAGGCAAGATGCATCTTTGGCTTAAAATAACCAAGTGACTCTATTGAGTGCTCTGTTCAGCTGTACTTTATGCCAGTTTACTTCACTGCTCTGCAAAGGAGCAATGCAGCTGAATTGTACATTACTGAATTTGGTGAGAATTGCTTCTTTTTGTTTGATGGAGCTGCTGTGTGGTTCTGTAAACAATCTGGAAACATTTTAATGAATGGTTTGCTTTAAACTATTTGCTTATGAGTGTTACAGATTGGCTACAGGCATTTAGTCAGTAACGCAACAGATAATTCTTGGTGAATGCACACCTTTCTATTTTTGGGTGGAGGCTGATAGGCAACATTCTGCCTTGGTTATGTATTTAAAACACGCCCTAAGGATTACAAACCTTTATGCTTCTGGCATGTGAACTTGGTGGTGTAGACTAAATTCTATCTGTATTCAAATCATTTTGTGTTCATCAACCTTTAAATATAACTTTTGCATTCAAATAACCTTGTATTAAACAAAGCATGCTTTGGCTCATGCTTTGCATAATGATGTCCAAGATAGCTGAGAGCAAGCCAAGTCAAAAGCTTCTAGTAGTCAAAAACTTTTAGTAAACTTCCACGATAACAATTTTTGAGAATGGAATAAGAATGTGGTACATATTAAGTAGCTCTTCTTTACTTAGGTATAATCTGTTAAGTATAGCTTATTCCTCTTGCATTATATGGCTAAAGAAATTAATCCTACGTTAACTGTTGTTTTAAGAGTTCATGACACAATTTCTGCAAAATATTTTTGTCCTGAACAGATTTATCAAATATCTTCACATATCAAATTAGGTGGAATAATAATAAATACAAAGCAAAGAAAACCAGGCCACTTTCCGGTCTTGTAAAGAAGTGTTGATAAAATTCATTGAAGTGTAGTGGCTCTGGATAACTTACCTTTTTAATTCTAGCAAAAATGGGCAAGATACCCCCCAACTAAACATGATAACAATTTCTGGTGGTTTGATTTGATCAGAATGATCATCTATTTGTTTGCTTATTCTAAGGGAAAAAAAAATAGAGATAACTAAGAAAGCTTTGAAGTTCAGAATTGTAATTATTTCCATTTTTTCTTTCATAGAGATGAATTTAATATTAAAGTTCTTCAGGCTTTTGTTGAACTCCATGAGTTCGCTGATCTCAATCTTGTACAAGCCTTACGGTGAGTAAATTCATTCTGTTTTTCTCTGTGGGCTTCCTTTATTGAATTACGTGTTCATGTGAGTCACTGTGTTGATTTACTTGTCAGAAAGCTGATGTAAAGCTCAGCGTGATTGTATACTGCACTAGGCAAGTTAGCAGAGATGGTTCTGTTTTAGCACTTCCAATTGTTTGTAGCTCTGACTTTTTGGTGTGCCTGCCAAATGTGGACATTTGAAGATCCATTTTATATCTTATCCCAGAGATGGGTTAAATACAAAGAAAGCTCTAACCCAAGCAAATCTACCCTCTTCTTTCTTCTTTTCTTCACTTTAACTTGTTCCTTTGGGTGGGTGGGTGAGGGAGCCCTGCTGGCCAGCATTAGTGATTATGTACAATTGTGAAGAGGTAGACTTCGGAACAAGTTATTTCCTCTTACTTATTTAATAGTTTCCCAATTGTCATGTTAAAAAAAAAAAAAAGTGTAATATCTTAATATAGCTTTTTTCCTTTGGTATGTTTACTTGATTTCCCTGGGATGATAGCATACAGTGACCTTGTGAAGCACACAGTGGAAATCCACAATTAATCTAGGAAATTAAGGTGAAATTGACACTTCTGCCAGTATCATTGCCACAAGTGACTCCCTCCTGACACCAGATAAATTGTTTATGTGATCTTTGTCTCTGGTGCAGCCACTTGTGATGTGGAGTCAGAATAGCTTTGCTATGGTTGAGTGATGTGGTGATGATAACCTGAGCTGCCTGAGGCTTGAGCTAAGGCTCTGGCAGATGAAGACTGGGAGGCTTCATATCCCTATTTCTTTTACCCAATTTAACTTTAGGCTTGACTTTATTCTACCTTAGCAGCTGCTACTATTAAATGTTTGTATTTTGGTAGCTTACAAAATTCGTGATCTGGGTTGGAACCTTGTACGAGGTGAGTAAAAGACAGTATATAGAGCTGAGCAAGCTAAAGATGGCCTGTGACACTTTGATATGAAGTCCTAAAATGAAAACTTAGGAGGACAGGAGCAAGTGGTTATTATATTGGCACTCAGTGTACAGAGAATACAGAGAATTTGTTTTGCATGGCAGAGCATGTAACTTTGCTGATTTAGGTCCTGTTTTAGTTTAGACGATTGTTTTGCTAAAAAAAAAAAAAAAAGAACGAGGGATTCAGTTCATTGGAACTTTTCAGTTCCATAGCGTGCCAAAAGTGAATTTGTGAAGACTTCTGTCCTGTATGCATTCCAATGTACCTATATGTAGAAACAGCTGATCTTCCGCATATGTTACAAAATTACTGAGATGACATTGCCAGTCTTTCTTCTTAAGATCTGGGTCTGATCCTTGTAAGGTGAACTTACACTTGACAGGCAGCATTTCTCTCAAAGCACTGGTGTTGTTCTCGTTGTTTTTATTTTTTAGTGTTTGAGGAAGTCACATAAAGATGTTATGTGTTGCTGTACTCCTTGCTTCTCTCCCCTTCCAGAAATATTTTCTCTCCTATTTCTTTTTATGTTGTAACTGAAGTCTAGCTGAGTGTTTATTGCTTTCAGTAGCCAGGGAACCCAAGGAGCATTGAACTGTTTTGTTTCTCTGTAGTGTTCTCATGGCAAAATGGGATGCATACAGAAAATTGTTTACTAGTCTTGAAAAAAGAGAGTCTCAGAATATGAACTGCCATATTACCTTGCCTGATAGCATGCAGTGTTGCTGGCTGAATTACTGGGTTAGCCATCTGTGCATGTTGCTTTATGATAGCTCCTGACTTGTTTGTTGAGAGATTGAGAACAGATTTCTAGGACATTTTATGTACACGTTGCTGGTTTCTGTTTCTGATCATTAGTGATAGATGCTTAATATACAAATACTGGAACGAGTCTAACGATGATTCTTCTTTTCTGTAGGCAGTTTCTGTGGAGCTTCAGACTCCCAGGAGAGGCTCAGAAAATTGATCGTATGATGGAAGCTTTTGCTTCACGCTATTGCCTTTGTAACCCAGGTGTCTTTCAGTCTACAGGTTAGTTATATACAATGTAAAAAAACCATTAATGTTATTCTACATCTGGTGCAAGAAAATAATGGCCAATTCAGAATAAAATAGTGTGAAATAATCAATTTATGAGAACTGAGAAAATGCCGCTATCTAATCCTGTACTTTATATCTGGGAGGTACAAGCTGACGGTCAGAATTCATTTCCATTTATAGAACTTTACCATTAATATGTGAGCTAATGAGAGTGTAAAACATGCTTCAGAAATGTCACCAGACAGTTTTGGCTGGGAACTTGAGAACTAAGATTCTAGTGTTAGATATTGCACTATATCCCAGGAAAATTCTCATTTTTTGTAAGCAGCAGTTTCAGTAATGACCCAAGAAGATCTTTTTTTGATGGTTTGACACTTTTTCAGAATATTGATGTGTTACTGGTGCCTCAAGAACCATCAAAGGAAAAGCAAACCAAAAGTAGAAAGTGATTAATGGTGGACAAAGTTGGAAAGACATAAATCAACCAAGTGGTAGACAGGAATCCTTTAAAATGGACATTCCTACGATGAGCATTCGCAGAGCAACTTGCGGGAAAAATAATTGTTTGAAGATATGTTAGACTACACAGACTCAGGGGTTTAGAGCAAGAAGAGCCTAATACATTGGGTAGTCAGATCTGTCAGTTATAACAATGTCACACTTGAATATCTCTGTATCGAGTCCACTTAATATGTAACTGTACATCTAAAGTCATCAATTTTTTCCTTATGATGACTGTATCCTTTCTTTTTATCAATCTGCTCATCAATGACTTATCTCAGTTAGAAATGCAGCTCAGTTTTCTATTGAATTACTTGCTTTAGAAATACTTAGATCATAAAAAGCTAACAAAGCTCTGCGATACTGTACAGAATGCCAGAGCATTCCACCATTGTTGGTCTGTTCAGATAAGCACGCATAGCTTCCTGCTGATCACTTAATTTGAAGAAGAAAATAAGCAAGGAAAAAGTTAATATAAAGAAGGTCAGCAACAGAGGGAAATCCTTATTGAAAACAAACTGCTGAAGATGCAAACACATCTTCCCTTGATGTAGTGGAGAGATTTCCATCCTGCTTTTTCTTATGCATGATCTTGTATTTGAATTCTGGGAGAATTTACTAAAGTCACAACCACATCACCAGGCATGATAAGATCTCTTTTGTTAGTGTTTGGTATTGTCCAGTGGTATTAACCACCTCATGTCTGCAAAGAAATTGAGTCAAGTGTTGCTTTCAGTTTTATTTACATGCAGTTCAAATATTATTTTGAAGAGACCGTTCTTCCTCTGGGTGTCTGTGGTAAAGCTTTGGAGGTACTTTGGAGTCTGATGGACCGAGTCTGTTATAGGATCTGCTGAGTGCATGACATGATCTCTGCAAAATACAGATTCAGAAAACAGAAATGACAGTTCTTTTGAATTTTGCCAGAGAACACTTCAGAATATCAAATGAAATGTTACTTTCAAAGAGTTTAAAAAAAATTTCAAGTCTTCTTCTTGTACTGTGTTTCTCATCCTGGCTTGTTTTATTTTTTATTTTTTCCTCAGGCTTACTTCTACAGTTCAGAGAAAGATTTGAGACTGCTTTTGTGTATAGTGCTTAGTATTTTATGACTAACAGCTTCTTCTTCAGTCAGGATGAGCTAAATCTTCATTTTACAGGTTTTAGTAAACATAGAAAATGTACACAGAAATATAAATTATTTTTCAAATCTGATTTCAGATACATGCTACGTGCTGTCGTTTGCGATCATTATGTTAAATACCAGTCTACACAACCACAATGTAAGAGATAAACCAACAGTAGAGAGGTTTATTTCTATGAATCGTGGGATTAATGAAGGTGGAGACCTTCCAGAAGAATTGCTACGGGTAAGTTAAATGGAGAATAAGGGGTTTCTTTGTATTTTTTAATAGGAAACTTAAAAGCATATGCAACAGTTTTCAGACTGGTTTATCAAGGGAAGTAAAAAGAACATTTTCTAGCATGCATAACTATTTTAGAAGCTGAAAGAAGCATTCTCTGATATTCATGGCCTCTTTCAGGTAGTTGTCTCTGACCTTGATCTTATGTTGAGGAGAGGAGATTCCAGAGGAAACACTGTATATCTCTCAATAGTGTGTTTATGGTAAAATTCTCATGGAATTGACTTCTTATGAAAAAATACTATTTCTAGATAAGTCAGAGAAAGTAGGAGAAAGAGTAAAATGAATAAATAATAATTAAAAAATCATTGTTTCATTATTGCCTTTCTGTTCCTTCCGTGTATCTCGTGGAGCTTCCTCCTCTCCCTTAAGATAACAGTAAAGATATTTACTTCTCTAATACAGGTCCAAAGTATTTTCTGAAAATCCAGATTTGTTTGACAACACTTGTACTAAATGAGAACTGTTTGAGAAGCTGAAACCTTTGAAATACTGAATTCTGAAATAAAAATGTCTTTGTTGGGAAGTACTTGTAAAATCTGGAGAGAGAGAGATGTTTATAGATGAACTAATTTAAAAGCAAACTTATTTAGAACAGTAAACAACAATTGGGAATGGATGGTCCAGAATTTTATGGACAGTTATTTCCTTTGCATTTTATACAAATAATCTGAGAAGCAGTAGGATATCCTGGTTGCATTTTCTGTTAGACATTATTAATGAGGTCTTTTTCCTCTTTGTTTTTTATTCTTCTAGAATTTATATGAAAGTATTAAGAATGAGCCGTTTAAAATTCCAGAGGATGATGGAAATGATCTAACGCATACATTTTTTAATCCAGATAGAGAAGGTTGGCTGCTGAAATTAGGTTAGTTATAAGGGCAGTTTTGCTGCTATATGTTTGTTCGTTGTTAGCGTGTCTGCTCCTTCTGTGTCTAACTGCTTTCTCATAAATGTAATAGGGCTGATTTCATAATTTACATTTAAAAATGTATGAACCAAAATAAGTAACTCCTTTACAACTGAAGGTTGTTACTTCTTACTTCATATATACGAATGAGCAATCTTGCTTGAGACTTTGGAGTTTTATTTCTGGTATTTGAGAACTGAAAACTCAGCAACAGAAAGGAAACTCCGTCCGGTATTTGCCACGTGCTGTGACTGATAGATAACAACTGAACCTCCGTAAAGTCACTTCAGAAAACTAATGTGAAATTTCAACTCAGTTATCTGTCTGCAAAAAAAAAGGATTTCTCGTCAAATAGTTATTTTTGTATGTCTTTATTTTTCCATATTATTTGTGAGTTTCTCTTGGTTTGGTTTTGGCTATGATTTTTTAATGAGTGGTTTAAATGTGCCTTCTTGTTTTCCTTATGGCCTATGACCTATCACCTTTCTGTTCTGTGACTGGCTGTCTCTGCTTATTCTGCATTAGGAGGTACGTATCTGATTGCTTTCCAGTCCCCTCCTGTTCAGTTGCTCATTCTTTTATTTTCTTCCTCCTTCCTCCTGTGTTTTTTTGTTGGTTTATTTTTTTTTTAGTTTTTTTTTTTTTAAATCGAATTTATTGTAGCATTTTGCTTTTTCACTCAGTGTCACTAACAGTATCATCAGTGGTATTCTGTCCACAAGACTGGCAAGTGAGTGTCTAGCTCACATGCAAGCGTCTTGTGCAAAAGAAGAAAGCGTTTAAACATCAAGCAGAAAAATAAAGATGATTTTTCTGCATACTTCTCACATTCACTGAAGAATATAACTAGAAGAAAAATGTTGGCTGAGAGAAGAAACATTTCTTAACTCTTGTAATGAAGTGCCAGAGTGATTTGGTTACTTGTACATCAATTATATTAGAATTTTGAAAAACTTGATTACATTTGAACTACGCATATATAAAAGTTGTTCTTTTCCCTGCTTATTTTCTTTTGTAAATAATATATTTAGCTTACTCAATAGAATTAGTGTGAAGTTCAGGGACACTGGAACCTTTGGGGATTTGCAGTCCCTGGCACTGCAAGATGCCCTTGTTCACAGACTCCATTAAAGTTGATTGGATTAATTTGTTTACTTGGGCTTAGGGACTTTTCTCCTACATAAAGCAGAGTGAAGATTTATTTTTTCATTTGCTTTTTTCCAATGCAATAAATCTCTTTTATATGAAACACCAGTACACACACCATTAGGGCCAGTTTTTGGCCACTCAAACTACTTGTTAAAGAAGAGGAAGGTTTGCACTTGGAGAATGGTGACTGAAGTGTGAAGAGGGATTTGTGCTTGGGTGGAAATGTGGGGTGTGTGCACGTGGAGCTGAGTTTGGTGATAATCGAGCACAGCAGAGCCATGGGCCCTCTCTGTGCATTGGACTTCAAAATTAGTGGTCCTGCTCCTTCTGGAAGGAAATACATGTGAAAAGGAAGTATTTGTAAATTGTTCATGTGCACTACAATGTCTGGTTTTGACCTCTGCACTACAGATGCTGTAGAGCTCCCCCACTCTCATTGTCTTTCTAACTACAAAAAAGCAAAGCTGCTTCCTCGCTTTTGCTTTTTGACACTCAGTGGCTGAGCTGCTACCATTTCAAAGATGACTATGCAGGTTGTCTCCATTTTATAGCATGAGCTATCTCAACAAAAAAGCTTTCAAGATGAAGTAGAAAAAATGCATTTTCTGGAGGAGAGTTTGGGAATAAGCCCGTGTTATGAATGTTGTTTGTATTTATCCACACTCCCCATATAAGTATATGTATACACACTACAACCAAGAGTGCTGTGTGTGTAGAGAGTGTGAGACATACATCGTAGAAGAAATTGTCAATAAGATACATATGAGAGGCCTAAAAATATTTATATAGAGAGAGGAACAAAGAAATTGAAGAAAAAATGTGGCTGAAAGCTGCCAGGTACTTCTGGAGCAGCCATCTCTGGCGAGTGGGGGCTGTGGAGCTGCCTTTTCCTTGTGCATGGTGTGATGAGAGGCAGAGCACAGGAATCCCAATGGCAAACACGGGGCTGCAGGGTGCTTCTGTGCTGGTCCCACAGCGGCAGGGTTATTTGAATAATACGCAGAAGGGTACAGACAAATACACTTTGCTAGGCTAGATGCATTTACCAGACATAGTCCTTGCTATACATATATATTTCTATCTTTCTTTCTATCTTCTCGAGTTTCCTATTCCCTAGGAGGTTTAAACAGTATGTTAGAGAGTGCTGCCTTGATCCACATTGTCTGCATTGCTACAGTCCTTTCTGTTGGGAAACAATTATTCTGAAATCGATGGAATTTCCTTTAGGTCTGGGAGATGTAGATACTAATAGTTTCAGTACTGCTGAAATGCTGAGGAGATTCTATTCCTGTGTGAGAGCTGTGCTTAGTTGTATTAATACACGCTTAAAAGCTTTTTTATATAAAACTATGACTATGATGAGCCCTCAAACCCTGAATCTCTCCAGACGCTATTTTGTATTTCTTGCAGTATCTCTTCCCATTTGTCTACTCTTGCCTTTCTGTTCAGTATTGCAGCTCACTGTGTTGATTATTCTCTGGGCAGGACATAGATACTGTGAAAATTTCATATATTGTAAAATTCTCCTGTCCTCAAGACTTTCCCAGCTCTTTAGCCAGGCATTGTCTTTAGAAAGCCATGTTTCACAAATGCTTGCTTTTGTGAAGCGTGCTGCTCTGAATTCAGAGGTGGCTTAGTGCAAGTCCAAGCGCCAGACTGGGCAGCCGGGCAGCACTTCTGGTTTTAGCTAGCTGGACTCAGCCCTTGCTTTTCTGTAGATGGATTTAATCTCAGTAAACCTACATTATGAACTACTGGAGAGAGTCCAGTGTAGGGCCACAAAGGTGATTGGGGGCCTGGAGCATCTCCCTTATGAGGAAAGGCTGAGAAACCTGGGACTGTTCAGCCCAGAGAAGACTGAGAGGGTTCTCAACAGCACTTCTAAATGTCCAGAGGCGTCAAGAGGATGGGGCCAGGCTCTTTTCAGCGGTGCCCAGCAACAGAACAAGGGGCAACGGGCACAAACTGCAACACAGGAAGTTCCATCTAAACAGGAGGAAAAACTTCTTTAAGGGTGACACAGCACTGGAACAGGCTGCCCATAGAAGTGTTGGAGTCTCCTTTTCTGGAGATACACAAAGCCCACCTGGATGCCTTCCTGTGCAACCTGCTGTAGGGAACCTTCCTGAGCAGGAGGGTTGGACTAGGTGATCTCCAGGGGTCCCTGCCAACCCGTACGATCCTGTGATTATCTTCCAGTCTTACATCATTTGAAGAGTGGTGTAATGAAAACAAATTTTACAAGTAAAAAAAAAACCCAAAACCTGAAAGCTGCTGAGTGCTTGTGAATCCTCACTTACAGCAGCTTGAGACATTACTAGCTTTTAGATTTTTCTACATCACAACTGTCAGTGTTGTTGGTACCATTAAATTTTCTACCATTCATCTGAAGGTGCTTTGAAATTTTTGTCTGGGCTCTCTGTCCTAATTTTTAAATAATAATTGTTTTGCTCAGGGAGAACATTTCCGTATCTAAAACAACTTCACCTGGCAATCAGCTTGGTCTGCGTGATTTCCTCTAGTTAGACGGAAGCTGTGACACTGCTCTGCTCAACTGGAGAGGAAGTGACTCAAGTCTGACACACGATGCTGTCAATTCTTTCTGCCAGTCGGGCAGCTGCTGAGAGCTTGGAGCTTGTCCGGAAGCCTCGCTTCCAGGCCTGCTCTGCCCGTGGTGCTTATTGCAGCGCTTCTGTCCTTGGGAGGATGTCGCTCCTTTTCCCAAATCTGTCGCAAGAGAACAGCGGTCGGCCATCAGGAAGCTGCGGCCTTTCAGTGCCTGTCTGGGTCGCACGGATGCTGTTGTAGTTTGAGGCAGTTGATGTTGCTGTTGAGGTGAACTTCTTTTCAAAGAAAGGTGAGCTTTGATCCAACTGTGTGTAACCATACAACTTGAGTCATCCCACCTAGTGGTCTCTAAATGAACTGAGACCAAAAAAAACCCAGCAATCCCCAAACAAAACCCAGCAACATTCTTGATATGTTCATCTGTCTCCTGTTTCCCACTAAATCTTTACTATAAATGTCAGAAAATTCTACTCATATCTTCAGGACTTGAGATAACTTGCTGCCTTTAAGACTACTTCTACTTTCTGAAATCAGTGTTTCCTGAGTGAGTGCAGGTTCTATTTCCCTGTGGCATAGTTTACATTGTTGTTGTGTTCATATTTTGCCCAGAGTTGGAAAAAAAGAATCCTGTGTTGGGTTATGTAGGTAAAGAAGGTTTGTATTCTTCATTGTGTACGTTATGCCTTGTCGTGGCCTTTTCTTGTAGTTTCCTCAGACTTCTGCCGACAAGATACTATCACTTCTTTATTTTGCTGTTTGAGATGTCTTTGCATTTTAGTTTATCAACTGGA
Organism: Penelope pileata; assembly: GCA_013396635.1. Lineage (NCBI taxonomy): Eukaryota > Metazoa > Chordata > Aves > Galliformes > Cracidae > Penelope > Penelope pileata. The sequence continues at coordinate 8,676 of WBMW01004039.1, read as the reverse complement.
TCTTTGAGAAGTACATCTCTGCATCTCTCAGTTTCTGTAACAGCGTATGGATTCATACGCTGATTTTCTTGATCCCCTTCTGACAAATTAATTCCTTTCAGTTTTGATCTTTAAAAGGCTGGGAGCTGGAATGAGATAGGAAGGGCAGTACTAAGCCCCCGTGTTGTTGTTTTGTGAGCCCACAGCAATCTTCGCCAAGAAAAATAATGTTTTGTTATCAGTAGTTCTTATCCATTAATCTTGTATGCCATGTTTATGGTCTGCAAAGCTTTATCAACCAGTTAGCAACCAGCTGCTTGGTTTTTAGCCCAGAGTAAAGGCATATTAAATGCACGTTATATGGGGACCCTGCAAACTTCGTGAGTACAGATTAGATCCCCTTTCAAGCTTTATTGGAGTTTCTGTGCTGTTGGACAGCTGCATCTAAGTAATGGGGTGGGGATACAGAGGTTTGTATTTTAGAACAGTTGTTTATCTTGGAAAAAAAAGTCCTGCTTCACTGCTGTTTTCTGGAAGAGAAGAGTAACTGGCAGCTTGGTGGAACGGGGGCCTGTGCTCTAGTTCTGCAGCTGGTGTGAGTGCTGTAACCTGGTGAGCGACTGGCTGCCTGAGGGAGAAGGGAGCAGCAGTTAACACTACAGTGAACTTCGGATTACATGACAAACACGTCACGTTACAGGAAGGACTGCCCTGGCAGTCAGCTTGACTTGGTTGCTGCTTATTCATTGATCCAGAAGTGAATCAAGCTAATCAATCAAGTTTGTTGGCTTTTCATTCCTAGACCAAATACTTTGTGATACTTGAACCAGCTCTCAGTCAAGGTGATGGGAATTGTTCTAGTGACTTACGTGCCAGACTGAATGTTTCTGCAATGCTTTGTTTAAGGACCTGTCACAGTGGTTTTGTACTAAATGCCACAAATTCTTCCCTCACTGTCTCCAGTTCACTCAACCATCCATTCTGTCACAGCTTTTGCATCTTGCACTATTTTGCCTTCTCTTATTTCACCACACCTGCTTGCAGATTAATTTTTTTCTTGAGCTGTGTGTATGTAGTGGAAACATAAAATTTATTGAGTGCATTGAACACTGCAGTGTGCTAGCACTGTGCAATCATGTAGCTCATAAAACCAACGGAAATGAAGATACGGCATGCAACAGGACTTGGTCTGCAGTGCAAATACATAGTAGACTGGTATTAAAAAAAAATAAAAATCTCTAGAATTGTTCTTTAACTGCAGTACAGAAATCCAGATCATATCAACAGAATTTCAGCTATCAAGAAGAGCAGATGGATAAAAAATTATGCTTGTTTCTTAAATTTACTTATGAATTTAATTAAATTGGGAGCCTTGTGTGTTTTAATAGAACTATGTTATGCAAGAGTGTTCAGTAGCAAAATCTATTACTTTGAGACATTTGGATTAATGAGATTAAATCATTGCAGAATGGATGATGCACAGGTGGTGACATAATCCTGAATGAATGTAACTATGGTGGAACTAGGCCTGTATATGAATAACACATGAATTCTTTATTTACAGTTGTCTTGTAAGAAAGAGCAGTGCAGTAGTTGCTGCTAATATGGGAAAAAAATGTCATTTTTGAAGCAATAGCTGTGCCTTCTGTCAGGTGTATGCAGTGACACTTCCCCGTAAAGAGAACAATAAATTATGGAAAGTGACTACAAATAGTACATTTTGGTGTAGGATTTCCCGCATTTGCTCCTTTTTGATGACTCGCCAGATCTGTTCTGCTTGCAAGCAGTAATATTTATAAGCACCTGATGCACTTGGTGTTAAATACAGAACTAGAGATAGGTTCTTAATCACACATAAGGTCATGAGTGGTGAGCAAGGACGGTGATAAAATGTCCTCAGTTTTTCTGATGAGACCCCCATCCTTGTAAAAAGACAGGCTGTGGAGGGGGTGGTCCTGTTGTTGGAACCCAGTTACTGGCTTTGCTGGTGTTTGGCCTGCTTTCCCATGGCAGCACTGGCTCTGTATTTCTGAGGGCTGTACAGTATTAATATCTTTGATGCAGTAACTTGTTATAACTGCATGGACACAGGGGGCAGGCCTGACTGCTGAACTGTTGGATTCATGTGAAACCCGTAAAAGTTTACAGCTTTATGGCATAAGGCTTTTGTGGCTGGTCAGCAGCACCATAGTTAATGCTGTCTCAGGAGTCTGATCTTAGTACAGTAGTTACAGAAACATGTTTCTTTAACCTCAGCTCATCTGTGCCTGATCCATTTGCAATTAAAATATATATCAAAAGACAAACAAAACTAAATTACTTTCTTCTTCATTGCTGAAGCCTTGACAGTAACACATGTTTAATTTATCAATACCTTTTGATTATAGGGGGAAGAGTAAAAACATGGAAACGAAGATGGTTTATTTTGACTGATAATTGCCTGTATTACTTTGAATACACAACGGTGAGTATATATTGCAGTGAGCTTCATCTGTAATCCAGGTATTTAAAGGGATAATCATGTTATATGTTCCCTATTTTTTAGGACAAAGAACCTAGAGGGATTATTCCATTAGAAAATCTTAGCATAAGAGAAGTTGAAGACCCTAGAAAACCAGTAAGATATCTTCATCATCATTTTTTTAATGAAGATAATAAGTCAACGATATATAGAACTTAGAATGTGGTAAATGATGATGTTTGTCAGTTGTTTGCTTTGTTTTTAATTTATTGTCCCATTTCTACCCTCCAGAACTGCTTTGAGCTCTATAACCCCAGTCACAAAGGCCAAGTGATTAAAGCTTGTAAAACTGAAGCTGATGGCAGAGTGGTAGAAGGCAACCATGTAGTGTATAGAATATCTGCACCCACCCCAGAAGAAAAAGAAGAGTGGATTAAGTCTATCAAGTGAGTTTACAGTTTTAAACGTCTTTCAAAAATGAAGTGCAAGCTCTTTTCTGAATAAGATATGAAGAGAGCTCATATTTTAACTTGTTTAAAGAGTTCTAATGTGGCAGAATCCTCTGGGATTAATGACAAAATCTTGGGGTGGATGGGTCAGGCTAAGTCTCCTTTTACTGTCTTGTCCTAAGGACATAGCAGCACTACTAACTTAAATGAGGAAAATATGGATTTAAAAAAAAATTTTTTAAGCAAATTTAAAACCTTCTGTGAATCATCTTTAACCCTGATTTTATTAAATGCTTATTGGCTTGGTAGCATCTACCTTGAGCATGCTCACAGTGTGGCTCAGAACTTTCCTAATTTGAGTTCATCTTGTAAGGTTTATAAAGCAGACCCATGCTTAAAGGGATGAATAATGTTCAAGGTGGAAGTATGAACTCTTAACAAATCACAGCTGAACATCATCTTTTTAAAAAGAAGTATTTCTGATGCCTAGAGGCCTACAGCTTCCTCATGAGTGGAGTGGAGGAGCAGCGCTGAGCTCTGCTCTCTTGTGACAACAACAGGACCCGAGGGAACAGCATGGAGCTTCGTTAGGGGAGGGTCAGGTGGGGGTTAGGAAAAGGTTCTGCACCAGAGGGTGGTGGGCATGGTACAGGCTGCCCAGGGCAGTGATCACAGCACCAAGCTTCCAGAGTTCAAGGAGTGTTAGAACAACACTCTCAGACATAGGATTTGATTTTGGGTGGTCCTGTGCGGAGCCAGGAGTTGGACTTGGTGATCCTTTTGAGTCCCTTCCAACCAGGGCTATTCCATGATCCTAGGTCACCAATCCACTATCTTACTAGAAATGTGGAGTCATCCAAAGGGAAGAGAGAAGAAAATAGTTTTAGTTTTCATAAACAGATATTTGTGAACCAAACTGATAATTCATTTTCTTTCTTCTAGAGCAAGTATCAGCAGGGATCCCTTTTATGATATGCTGGCAACAAGGAAACGAAGAATTGCAAACAAGAAATAGAATTTGATCAGCAGCTCGTATATCTTCAACAACTTCTAAATGAGCAACAATGGAGTGATAATGTAAACATTGGACAAACTAAAGGAAGACAGTAACTGTAAATGTTATAAATATACACTTTAGTATGACATAAAATCTTGGCAAGACCTTTCAGAGTAAACAGTTATTGGCATATAATCTGAAGTAAGCATCAAATCCCAGAAGATAATTTTATTGGAACTTAATTCAACTGAAAACACAGAAGCCTTGTTTTCACTGTATTAGTTGTAATTCCAGTTTGCTTGGACTGGGAGGGAAAGAATTCCAGGCTAATAGTAAAATACCCTAACCTGTTCCTTGAGCTCATTGCCTATAAATGGGGGAGCATTGTAAGTACTTTTCTCTCAATTAAATGCAACACTAAAAAGTGGGGTAGAGGGCAATCTAGCACTTAATTTTTCTGTAGGCAGAAAACCCACAATCTCACTTACAGCTTTCAAGTCTTGTATGTCTTGCAGTAAATGAAGCCTTCATTTAGAACATGTGCTCCTACCTTCTGTGGAAATAGCTTTTCTTCTTTGGAAGTGCAACTGAGTGGTAGACTGGCAGCTACATAGTTAAGGAGTTGTGCCAAAGGGTTTGGTTGAATGCACTGAAAAATACGCAGGTCCCACCAGCAAAGGTCTGCCTGTAGACATGACACTGTGCACAGATATGGTTTGATATTTGCCAGAAGGCAGAAACTCACTCCACTCTGCTCACACACAACAAGCAGTAAGATTTAATGTCTGGCTTAATCTGCTTTTTATACAGTAGCATCCTTTCTATGTTTTAGATATGTTGTAGTTTAATTAACACTATTACTGTTAAAGGAATAAGATGACAGGGCTTGCATGAGTTGCAAGGGTTTAGGCTTTGCATGTGAAAACATGCTGAAATAATAATTTCACGTGCATTTAATGTTTATAAGGGGAAAAAACAGGCAAGTCTTTCTGTAAGATACAGCCCTAGATAGTTGAGCAAGCAGCATTAATTCCTTTGCTTAGTAACAAACTTCGAACATACAGAAAAGTTGAATATTTTCATTACATTCTTAAAGATGATCTTTCAGACCTGTACTTCAATAGTTGAATTTGAAAAAAAAAATGAGTAGGCATCCTTATTTTTACTGAAGAACAAAATCTTACGTATCAGTTACCTTACTGCAACTAAATTCCCACCCCCACACATTTTTTTGTAGTTTGTGGAAGCGCTTTCTGTGGTCCTACTCTGATAGTCTTCCACTAACACACAGCCTGCTGAGGCAGGTTCTATTATGATGCTTTTCTATTGATAGTGCACATAATGTTCTTAAGATAAAGCCCCTCATTTCACAGTGGGGGCAAAAAGTCTTTTTTGGACCTTAATGCTTTTAGTAGTACTTTTTTTTTTTTTTTCTTGTGGACCCTGAGCCGTTCCTCCTGTGCCGATGAATGCTTTGGTCATCCAGTATTATGTCACAGCAGTTTTGCTTCTTGGCTACATTACAGGGAATTTTGCTGCACTGGCAAAAAGACAGACTTACTAAGTTGATCTATTTCAGATCTTGTTTTAACTTCAAAGGATGGTTTGTTTCATGGTTGCTGTCTTACAGATTTGCCTTGTTTTGCATGGGATTTCAGCCTGTGAATGTTTTGCTTTATTGCATGCTTCAGAACAAGGCTGAGACAAAGAGACTGGAATAACCTTTCCTACACCATAGATCTTCCCCACAGCATGTGGAATTGCAGGCTACTTGGATGAATGTTCAAATCTGAGTGAGGAAGCAAAACTCAGCCAAAGAAGGTCGAATCCTTATTTAATAATAAGTACTAGCGTGGGGGACACCTTTCTTAATGGAAGCCATTTAAACTATAAAAATGAATGAAGTTGTACGTCCTGTGTTTGCAAAGCAGCATGGTTATGCAGCTGCTAACATAATGACTTGAGTCTTCTGTTCTGCAGCTTCAAGTTCTCCCTTCAGGCAGTGCACACATCAGTCGTAGCTTTGGACGAGTAGATCTGTCACGCAAAGAGCGATAAGGGCCTATCTGGTGCTAACGAATGCAAAGGTGAAATGCAACAAAGAGTATTTCTGGAGAAACAGGAGATTACAAAAACGTTAATAAGCCACAAAGCACTTTTTTAAATCAATTCTTATTTTCTGATTTATCATCTCCAAGAAAATTATTTATTTAATCAGATGAGGATGTCTGCCAATAAGCATGAAGGAAATGCCTTGAGAGTTCATTCGCTGTACTTAGTTGGAAGTTCCTATATCCTGCAGAAATAATTATTTAGAGTAACATGTAACTGAGGATATTATAGCAGGAGATATGTTATTTCTTAGCATTAAAATGTGACATCTAAAACAGCTACTTGCGGTGCTCAGTGTAGCTATTTAATTTACCAAAGTAATGGAATATCATTCTTGTTTGTGACGATGTTTGATTTCAAATGTTTTTTGTAACAGTATTAACAGGGAGTGAAACTGGCCCAAAATTTCCACTGGCCATGAGGCCAGTAAAACAAAGTGGCTTGTGAAAATTTTGGCCAAGTCAGGTACTATCCATGAGGGTGAAGAAAAATCTCTCAACCTTTCCCTTTTCGATTGGGCTTCAAGTCCAGGTGTAGCTACTAAGACGAGCTGCTCTGCGGCCTAAAGCAATATCTGTTACGGTTTGGCCGTGCTGAGGAAAAGTCCCCTGGGGACTACAGACTTCTCCCTTCCTGTTGCGCTGAAATTTGCATAATTCTTCAGCTCTTTGGTTTTAACATTGCCCTTAGAGACTATGGGGGCCAGCAAGAGCCACTACTGCTTCTGCCACGCATCTGAATATCCAAACCATCTGGCCACTAACTTCAGCCACGCTTCCAGTGCAATCTGGGGAGAGAACTGTATATAATACTTAAGCTCAGCTGGACTGACTTAAATCTTACAATATTCTGACAAAATAAGCTCTACATCACTTAACATCTTGAACAGTTTTAAACCGGTACAAAACAGAACCTTTATAAACCAAGCAGCATTTATAATGCTTCATATATAAAAACAATGCATATTTTTTAAAGTTTATTACATATCTATGTAGATATGCTTTCTGGAAAAGCTAGGTCTGTTGTAGACCGAATACTACAAATTAAGACTTGTGGCTTACCAGTTTCTTTTCTATATTTTCTTGGAAAATGTTTCTAGTTAGAATTTAAATATAAAATGTAAATGCTGTACAGATATGTATTGATATAAGCATTACTTGGTGTACACAAGTGATTTGCATGACATATACTCTGTATCAATCATTGTTGAAAATGTAATGTTCTGTGTAAATCCACTGCAATATTAATGTTTTCATTTATCATTAAGACCTTTGCTTAAACCTGGACATTCTCAAAAATAAAGCGTGAAACTATATGCTACTGTATAGCTCCTCATTTATCAAGAACACCTGCAAGTTAATTTGTTGGTTTTTTTTGTAGAGATTAAGATTCAAATTTTTAGCGTGGATGATAACTGCTCTTGTAAGCACCCTTCTTTCAGGTGCAGCAATTGAAATTACCAGCTTAACGAGAGGAGAAGCCTTCCACGGCAACATTGATTCAGGAAAGTACACTGCAGCTACAAGTGCTCGTTCCATGAGGAGCTGGAGATCTCCCTTTTCTTTGAGAACCGCCCTAAAATAAGCACAAAATATTTTGGTACGTAACTTCATGTAACTTGCTGTGGGAGTGGGGTGCAGGGTGCGCTGATGGTTTGGGAATACACACGGCACATAATGCCAATAAAAATCCATGGTAACTTTCCTGTATTTGTGTACATTGCTGCATTGTTATACGTTGTATTTGTATACCTTTTACTTGATGCATATTTACTGTGGGGCAAATGCTTCTTTAAAAAAACAAAGATCAAACCTTAGACATCTCTGAACAACACAGCCTGTATAAACTGGACAGATTATTCAGATCAGCTGTACTAAATACAGGTTCCTCACTCATCTCCTGATGCAGGACCAGTGAGTAAGCAGTAACAGCCCCGCTGCTGGACAGCTAACTCCATAGAGCTGGTGAGTGGAAACCACATTCTCTACGGAGAGCCTGAGCCAGGGTTATGACAACAACGGAGAGCTCAGCATAAATTAAATCAGGAACTCAGTTCAGGACCTCTCTTTATAGAAAACTAAATACAAACTTGATGTTTTTATCCTAAAAATTTGGAAAGAGCTGTTTCATCAGCCCATTTCTCTGTGTTTTTAAGCCTGCGTTAACAGGAACAAACCACGAGCAAGTCAAACACTGGCAGGAATTCAACAAACCCTCCAGGTGTCAAACTGCAAAGTGTTCTCCGGAGGGTTTGTACCCATGAATTAGTGTGCTTAGGAGAAGGCGTTCTATAGCTGAAACAAAAGAGTTTCAGTATCACCACCAGCTCACGCGACTCAGGAGATGCCCTCAGCGCTGTTCCCGCGCGGGGTGCCTGCGCACAGCGGTTCAGGCAGTGCGGTCTCCTGGCAGCGCGGGGCCTCGCGCTGGGGCCGTTTCCGCGCTACGAGGGCGCCCCCTGCTGGGGGAGCGCCCTCCGCTTCGCTTCTCCCTCTCCTTAGGGTCGGAGCGCGCTCTTCAGCCGGGCTCTGTCAGCTTTGTGGAGTTACCTATGTTTCCCCATGCATGTTTTCTACACGCTTTCTATATCAGCAACTCCCTCATTTTTCTCCAGGAAATTGTCTCTCCCAAACTACTTGAGGGGGGCGATTGTTGGTGTTTAAGAACAGTCCCGCCAG
>WBMW01004038.1:556753-688927 GCA_013396635.1 Penelope pileata | reverse complement strand
GGTCAAATTTGGGCCCCTTGGGGGTATTGGAGGTCAAATTCCGGTCCCTTGGAGTTATTAGAGGTCAAATTTAATCTTGCAGGGTTATTGGAGGTCAAATTTGGCCCATTGGGGTTACTAGAGGTCAACTTCAAGATTTTTCGAGGGTCCAGGTTTACTAGAGGTCAACTAATTAGGCCCCAGGGGTTATTAGAGATCAAATTCAAGGCCCTTAGGGTTACTAGAGGTCACATTTGGGCCCCTTGGGGTTATTAGAGGTCAAATTTAGCCTTGGAGGGTTATTTGAGGTCAAATTTGGCCCCTTTGGGTTACTTGAGGTTAACGTCAAGATTTTTCGAGGATCTGGGGTTACTAGACATCAACCAATTAGGTCCCAGGGGTTGCTAAGGGTGACAATTGGCCTTGGGGGTTTATTAGACGTCGCACTTGGCCTGCTTGATTCACTTACGTGGCATAGGTGTATTTGTGAGAGCATTGTATTATGGACTCTGGTTTGCTAGCACTTTAATATATTCTTAATATTACATTACAGCTATTGTGGTTTGTGCCAGAAGGCCTTTGGACTACTATTTGCTCACCTCCCCTGCCTCCTAGCTGGGATGGAGGAGAGTATTGAGATAAAAAGGTAGAACTCATGAGTTGAGAGAAAACTGTTTACTAACAGAAAAGGAAAATAGAATAAAATAACAGTAATGATCGTTATATACAGAACAAATGATGCACAAAGCAATTGCTCAGTACCTTCTGACTGATGCGCAGCCAGTCCCCGAGTAATGGCCCCACCCCAGCTAACTCCTCTTCCTTATATCACACGATGTTATATAGTATGGAACATCCCTTTGGTCAGTTTGGGTCAGCTGCCCTGGTCCTGTCCCCTCCCAGCTCCCTGTGCCCTCTCAGCCCCTTTACTGGCAGCGAGACACAAGGAGCTGAGAAACTGAAAATGTCCTTCACTCTGTTCAACGCTGCCGGGTGTTATCAGCTTTGTTTTTCTTCTGGGACCAAAACACAGCTTCATACCAGACACTAAGAGATCAAGTTTCAGTTAGAAACTAAGACAACAGCAAAAAGACAAAAATGAACAGGAGGCTGGTTGTTGGGATGTTTGTAATATGTGGATACTCCTTTAACTTACCTTCAAAATTTTAAACTATTCTGACGCATTTCAACACCATCTATTTTGAAAGTGTCTGAAGGTCAGAATTTTTCCCTGGTTCCTGTGTAATCCCTGAAGATGTCCAGCATCTTTCCCCATTTTTAAATACAATACACATTCCATTCAATCTAAGCAGCATATGTCGTTTGATGCCTGAAGATGTGAACTAGGGTAAATTATGTTCCTAATAATCAAAAGAGATAATGATTTCCATCTTTAAATTCTGCATATAGATTCTGTTTGCTAGCAAGTTATCTGGTAAATTGTTCCAGTTACTTGGTGAGTTTTTATGCAAGAGTGAGGCCAGAGAGTTGGAAAGTAGACATACATATAATTGCAGTATGAAAATAATGCATCCAGGACTATCCACAAATTAAAAAGGGAAATTGTTTTGGCTTAAGGAAAGACAACAGATGGTTGGAAAAAGTCATAAAATAGTAACTACAAATGGGAGGAACACATAAGGAAAACAAAAGCAAAGAAAGAATGGGATGAGTAGGTTTGTTTTAATTGGATGGCCATAAATTCCTGTGATGTAGCAAATCTGTATGAAGTTCTTGCAGTGATTGTTCTTAGCTGAGAAGTCTTTGTATGCTTTAATACCCAACCTTTTTCTTGCCTGGTGACATTTGAATTTTAAATAGAAAGTAAATGGTAAGTGATAGAAAATGGAACTGCCATATGTGCTTGCTCTGACAAAAAATGATTGAAAGATGGTTTTTTTTTCTTTTCCCACAAACACATATGTTCTTCCTTACTTTTTTGAGATTGAATTATGAATTTCTTAATGTGGGTGTCAGACCATCTGCCAAACAATGAAGTTTCCCTAACTCTCAATAATACACATAACAGTTAAGACATTAACTCTTTTATAAGCATGATGTAGTTTTCTCATTAGGTTTTAGCTGACACCCAGTCAATGTATCTAACTACTTACTGCGAAGACTGAAGCAAGCACAGTACTGTACGCTACCAAGCGACTTCATGCTGGAAGAGGGAGAAATTTGCAGGGGACTATGCCAGCCTTGTGATGCTGGTGTGCAACCCAGCATTAGGTGAGCTTGTTTTCTAGTAAAAATAAGAGGGGATGCTCTTCATTTAAATGGAGCTCTGTAGACCTGTTAAAATAGAGTAATCTGGCTGTAAAGCCAGCATATGGCATTGGGTTTACTCATTCTTGTGAAGTTCCTAAAATGTTAATATGGTAGAAATTCATACGGTTAACACCTTTGTCTTAATTATCACAATGTATACATGTAGTTTGAGCTCAATTGCATTCAATTTTGAATTCAGATGAATTATCAGATCTGGTAAAAATGCCAGTTATTTAATGTGGGTCTTTAAAATGTGTTTTCTCCGAGAATTACTTCAAGTATTTCTTTTGGTTTTGGTGAACCAAATATTTCTGCTTTCTGGATAAAAATTATCATGTACATAAAAATCTAAAAACAATGGAAAGATTTTTCTGCAGTTTTTAACGTGCAACCATAAAGTCACCACTTAGCTCAGACTGGTATGCGAAAGCTTTCATTCTGAAATGAAGGCCTTTTAAAAGCAGCGTTCTGATTGCCTCTGCTGATGCACAAACGGATCCCTCAGCACACACCACTCCTGCACACAGCTGCCAGGAGTGCACCGACACTTCTGTGAAACTTCCAAAGTCCCTCTCCCAAAGTACAGCAAGTCCTGCAAGGTCTCAGCCCCTGCTTTGGGGCAGCCCCTCCTGAAGGCATCCATCACCCTTTTGGAGGAGGGACAAGCCACAGGAAGGCATAGTGTCCCACAGGAAGCTTTTGGACCTAAAATGCAGGAATTTGCCCATTAGCCAAACGCAAAGCTGGAACACTCAGAATTGTTTTTGCAGCTCCAGAGAGGTTTATGCATTTGCTTTCATGTTATCAGAAGACACAATAACTTTTTTCCTATATATATATTTTTGCAGATCAGATTGTCCTTTAGCATTGCTATTTCTGATTAGACTTTGGGTTAGAATTCTTCTATTTTTGAGAATATTAAACTTCATTGGATTCATCCCAGCTATCTATAAAATCATAGAAGGAGAAAATAGCTGAGCTAGACACACCATAGTGTTGCCATAGAAACACGAAAGTGTCTGGCCTTCTCAGGCCTCTCATTTTGTACACAAAATCCCCAAACTTTGAAAATGTTTCTTAGTGCTGTGCTGTCATATTGAGGAAGGAAACTTCATCTATGTCTGGACTGACAGATACTGGTTTTTACCCCATCTTAGGCTAGACAGTGCAACGTGACAGTGGGAGATAACGAGAGAGACAGGGATTTGTGGAAACAAAATCTAGATTTTTGAAAATAAAAGGTAAAGACACATGGCTGTAGCGACACTACAGAAATGAGAAGTTGCCACGAAAGAATCAAAATATATCCTTTATAAAACATTGTATTTGGAAGTGGGGGAGAAGCAACAGAAATCTTGTATCACATGCTATTCCCAGGATGAATGCCATCAATCAACTGAAGTTAACGTGACTTTTACCTGTTAGGTGCAAACAGTGCATCCATGCTAAGGAAAGATTACACCTCAAACACACAGAGCTCCCAGGTTGTGGAGGGGATGTTTTGTTTGTTTGATGGTTTTGTCTCTTTGCAGTAGTAGATACAAGAGCCTCCCTAGAAAGCTCTGCAGGAACTTATTGTTATTACCACGGCCTATAACTAACTGGACTTTTTTCTTCAAAAGTCTAAACCAAGAAATATTAATTATTAAAATTGCACTGTTCCTTTGTGAGCAGTTCAGCATGAAACCTGAATTTTTTAAAGATAAAGCTTTTTCATCATCTCCACAAAACAAATATTCTGCTAGAAAGTATTTTTCCATGTAGGATTATGGCAAGAGATCTCATTGAATAAACTGAATTCATAAATCTGAAAAAGATATTTACTTTAATTGACGTGTCTGGTTTTATTCTGCAGGTAATGCATTTTTCCTCTGAGAAATGGCTTCCTCTTGGCTTTACTGTATTTCCTATTAAAGCTTTTACTGTAAGAAGCTTGTTTCTAAGAGAACAGGTTGGACTCAGAAAAGCTCTATGATTCTTAGGTTTAGGACTTAAGATAATTTTTTCATTCGTAATTAATGGAAGAAAAATGTCACACTGTAGAATGACTAAAGAAAGACTGTCTCATCATCTGCATCTGTCTAGGTGACAGATAAACCTCAGGTCCTGACTACTTTTTGCAAGGGTAATATTGGCCATGGTACAGTGTGCAAGTGCCAGTTCCTACATGCTACTTTCTTCCATTTCCTCTTGCTGTTCCACCAATATATCTCACTTTTTACTCCTGCAGATTGTTCTGCATTCCAAAAGGCCTCAATCCAAAATTCTTCCCCCATCAGAGTGAGCTCTGCATTCTGTTTTGCTCTCACTGCCTTCTGCTATTGTCTTTCCCAAAGCTTCTGTTCATCCATTTATGCTTTCTACAACATCTCGAATAAGGTCCGTTTCTGAAGAAATAATGAGCTGCCAGACACTAACAGTGACTGTGGTAACACTGAGATCTCTATATGTTCATTAAACTTGGTCAGATGTGAATGCGTTTTTCAACTCAATATCAACTCAGTTTTCCAAAACATGGCAATATGAGACCTTTATAGTTATTTAACTGTTATAACGTTTAAATGCAAGAAAAACATCATATTTTCCTCTAGCTTGGCTTGGAAATTTCAATATCTGAATGCTTAACATAGAGTGAAATTAAAACAACAGAAAATAAGGTGTTGTAATAAGTATCACCCAAGGTGAACTATAATTGATAAACATCATTTTGCACGTTTTACACTTAAGAAAATGAAACCATTGGTCAGAATCACGCAGACAATAAAGTGATTGAGTATGCAACTTTCCTCTGGTGTGGCAAACACTGAAATAACTTGCTGCTGTTCAGTGCCAGCACTGAGCTGTAACGTGTAACGACACTGCAGCACTCTGTAGAAGCACAGAGGGATGAGGCTCTGTGGCTGTTTTCCTTGAGGTCAGGATTGCCCAGTGCCTCACCTTCCGTACTTGGGCTGACCTCCTGGAGCACCCTCAGAGGGCAGACCTCGCTTCTGGCCTGGAGCTTTCCCCTGTGCTCCCACGGTCCCTGCAACTCACCTAGACAGCCTCCTGTCCCCAGAACTTGTCAGCACTGTCACTCTGCAGATCTGCTCCTTTTGCAGCATATTTCTTATGAATGTAAGTAGCTAAGGCAGCTATTCATTATGAAAACAGCTATAAATATATATACTGCAGAGACTGTGATGCTTTTACCATAGAATAAGGTAGGGTTTTAAGTTTAGACAAGACATACCTCACACAAAGTCCTTTGAAAATATTCCCAAAGTGCCTACTTAAGGCAAAATATGGGCCATCCTATTCAACATCACAACTTTTATTCTTATAGAAGTGTATATCTACTTGGAAAGAGATGCTTAGGGATTTAAGAAGTACTTTTAAGCATTTCAAAATTTAAATCAACTCGTCTGTCAAGAGAGAAGCACATAATTCTTCAGCAAAAAAAAACTCTTATCTTTTCTTTTTAGATAACATAGATCCAGCAATATGTCAACTATAACCACGTTTCGCTCATCCCACTTCATTACAATGGCAAGTCACTGAGAATAAATTTGTAACTGAGACAGTTTATCAGCCTATTTCTTGTTCCAATTCTTCATGCTCTAGCTACTAGCAATTTCAGATCCTTTTATTTTTGAGTTGTTCATGATGACTTGTTATGAATGAGACAGTTAGGCTTGTACAAATGTAATTACTTCTTGGCTGGAAGTTTTATTTTCCTGGATGCAGCTGTTATTGCACTGAAAATCACGTTACTGTGACTTCAGCACACTTCAGGTACATCCTGTCCCTCTTACAGTGGCAGAAGGGGAGTTGATTTTTATGGCAGACTGCCCAAACACGTGCCATCTAGGTGATGTCCTCACTACTATAGTCAAAGACCTGTTGATATTGTGAGCTATTAGCTGCAGCTACACCGTAAGACATCTCCCCCCTCCCCACCCCCCCAGAAGTCCCTGAATTGGTCATTAAAGTTTGCTTTAGGACACAATTTTACACTGTCTTAGGATGATAGTTATTTAGGATTCTTTCTTGATCAGTTATTCTATTTGAACTGTTCATGCTATCTACTTTCATGTACGGAGAGAGACTGTACCCTCACCAGTCATAGTAATGTCAGTACTCACATGAGGAAAGTCCAATGTGTGAGATACTGACTCATCTGCTAACTGAACAGTTACGCACCAATGGAATTATTTGCACCCTGGCTTTGGAGTAAATCAGCTGACATTAACAGCATCACCATGCCCACTGAGAGAAGGACTTATCTGTAATACAGAAGTTTTAGTGATTTTTTTAAAAAAAATAATCTTTGAACTTTGTGAGTAAAGATCATGTCTCTGTAGAGCCTTACACTACTGTTGAGCTGCTTCTGCAGTAGTACTGCTACTAATTTCGCAAGTCTATTATACTATCAAAACCTTCCTGGTGTCCAAACCAGCGGGGTCCTGGGACAGAGCTGTGAGCTACCCTGTACGCATCCATCACACACCAGCTCCCTAAATGCAGAGCCACCAAAGTTCAACAGTCCCAAAAGCACACTGAGGTCCCTAGGTTGTGACCACAGCATAACAAAGAGTTGCCCAGATGACTTACATCGTTTTCTCTTCAATTAAAATAATGTCCCAACCTTTCATATCTCTTCAGCTTTTACTCACTGAAAGATCTGACAGCTGCTTGGCTTTTCTCTTACAGTAAGAATTAACTACACCTAAGTTTTCTCTATTAAAAGAAACTTAAATCCAGTACAACCAGGTGCACATTGTGAGATGTTCAACGGGCTAAATGCAGCTATGGATGTATATATCAGCTTGTAAATCAAGAAAATACCTGAACTTTCCTTTCTTAAAAGTAGAGAGGAAGTGGAAGATAAATGCAGAGTCAACAAATAAGGAGAAAATACCTAACAAGTATGCAAGGAAAATGAGCAGTATCAGGAATATAAGATGTAGCAATAGGTAATAAGCTTCCTTGTTGCTCTGTAACCCACGCTGGATGAAACCATACCTGCAGGAGTTAGCTTTCAAATCACTAGGAGGAGCAGTGTTTATAAGCAATTTGTACAATCAATGTTAATGATATACAGTGGATAGAGGACTAAAAGACTGTGATATGAGCTCGTCTTATCACGCTGGAGGAAACAAAAAGTAAAATTTAAACTGTGGCCATTACAGATGGTTAATTGCAGTTCAGATTAAGTCTGCGTTTTGCCATTCAGCATGCCAGTTAAACCCACACACGAGTTGTGTGTCCAAACGTCTTTTCTTAGTCTCTCTGCTGGGTAGTCTGAGGTCTTGATAATTAAGCAATTGAATAATTTATTCATTTCTGATGTTTATTTTTATAAATTGCATCCTGACACCAATATCAGCATTTACTGACAGTGCATTGCATGGCAAGTCAGGAAATCATTTCAGCATTCTTCATAGGACAGGGAAAAACTAATCTCAGGAGTTACCCAGACATAACTCAAAACTTTTCTAACATATTTTAACAGGTCCAAAGGTATAGTTTTGTTTCATATGGGATATTTTAATTGGATGAATAGGAACTGGAATGGCTGCAAAATTCAAAAGTGCATTTTCTCAATTAAAGAAAATTAGCAGGTTCTCTTCCATGAATTTTAGTCTGCATACTATGAGGAGTTTGGTGCAGTACTTGTGAATAAGTCTACCAATCCTAAGATGCTCCAGGAAGACCAATTCACAAAATTAACCCACAGACATTGCCAGATCTCTAGTCTCTAGGGCTCTGGGCATTCCACTGTTTTTTATCTAAAGCCTCTCTGTTATCAAAGCTGAAAGGTGCATTGATGTGAATCTTCTCTGTCAATGCTGCTTAATACAGATTTAGTAAAGATCAGCATTTGATGAAGACATTGGGACTCTGAGTTCAGCAGGGCAAAGTGCCTGGCTCCAGAGGAAAGAGGCAGGGTTGTGCCAGGGCTGGGGGAAGCAGGGGGGCATGCAGCACAGCCTCCTGCTGCCACTGCACTTCCCTGGGAGAAAGGCCGTGCGGATTTCCTAAACAGTTAAACAAATAATCTCTGCCCACCATGAACTTTCTGTCCCTACAGAAAGCGTAGCATTTCCTAGGGGAAAGAAAGCATTCTGCAGGAAGGACACTTTGGGTGCAGCACACAGGCACACAGCAGTGCTTTGCAGTTTTGCAGCAGCTCCTGATGCAAGCCCAGGCCTGGCCGTGCAGCCACCAGCACACAGCACCCAGGTCTGGAATGCCACAAGGGAAACACAGCTGCTGGAGGTGCTGAAGGGTTTTAACTGAGTATTCACACCAATTACCTGCACTGAGCCATGCTGAAATCACAACTGGTAAGAGGGGATAACTAAGTTGTTGATACTAGCTTGGTTTCACCAAAGTCAGAGGTAACAAGCAAGAGAGGAGAAAGTGGAATCATTTAAATGTAAAACGGCTGCTCAAGGCCATGCTCTGTGCATGTATCTTCTTCCTCCAACAGTCCCTACATTAAGCTCCACAAAACAAGCTACTACCAGAGTAGGCAGCACATGAGAGTACTGATTTTGAACATACCCTATAAATATTTTTTTTAATGTACATCTTACTAAAGGAGAAATGGCAGCTTATTTGTGGAATGGGTGCACTTACATTTTATCCACATACACAGCTTAGGAAGAAATAGGTAATTCACAGAGATGGATAGGTAAATTAATTTCTCTTATTCTCCAGATTATAAGGTATAAACATCAATTTCATAAATTATTTAAAAAGGATTCCTTCTGAAGTATTTCCATAAAATCTTAAAAAGATTCTTCAAAGAATGCATTTATTTTATAGGGAAACACAAACATGCCTACTTGAAATCTTCATTCTAAAAATATACTCCATCTATTATGAATGCAATGCAAATTTATTTAATTTGCTCCTATTTCCAACACAGAGAAATTAAACAAGTAATGGAAAAGCAATTTCACCTAGATCTAAGCAAATTATTTGTACTATCATTTATTTTAAAATGCACTTTTGGGTGAACAGAAACATTTTTTCCTAAGTTGAATTTAGTAACAAAGGAAACCAATGTAAGTGTTTTCTTTTCTAAAATTTACCTAATTCATGCATTCTATTTTAAGTACTGTGAAGGTATTTAAAAAAAAAGAAAAAAAAGGCTGAAAACCTGGAAAGGAAACATATTTTTGTCAGCCAGGAAGAGCCTCTCTTCCAAGGCAGCCAGAACTGAAAAAGCTATCATTTGCATAAGGGCCACAAAATACAGACAGAGTGATTTCTAATTAATGGGAACATGCCACTGAGCTGTGCTTATTCCACACATATCCTTCCCCATCTTACAAAGCTATTTAACTCACTCTCTAGCAAACATTTCTGACATGAATCTCTTTCAGAGACTCTTCTGTCTCCCCTCCCTTTTCTTGAGGGGCAGATTCTAGCAATTGCTTTCTTTTTCTGGCAAATAAATACTTATATGTTCCATGCAAAGTGGCAAGGCTTGAGCAAAAAGAACATGGTATGTGATAGGAAAGGGCTCTCACTGTGCAGGTTGCTGTTTTGATGTTCACATTCAGAGACAGGCATTGCCATCCAAACCTCCAGAAGAAAGGAGAATTCAATGCAGAGCTTCCAAGTACCAGGACAGCCTTCCCTGTATCGGGGAAAGTCTTTAACTCGCTGGCCATATAGATGTGGCCAACTTAAATAGTGTACTTGAAGATTTCTGTCAGATCAGCCCCTTGCTAATGAAATAGGCAGAAGAACAACGGAGTTTAGGAAGTTAATTTGCTTTAGTGGCATCTGTTGGCCATCAGAGGTCCCCTCACCCTTGTGAAAACGTAGTCAGTTCTAGGAGTGTTGAACACTGACTGTATTTTATGCATTTAATAATGTTGCTAACAGCTATTTAGACATGTAAACACTTTAGGAACCTTCAGTCACAAATGTAGACTGAAATTTGGGGAATTAGGCATTCACAGCAAATGCTTGCTAAATGCCTTCCAATGTCCTTTTAGAAATTATCCTCTCTCTGTGAATCACACAAAACTCGCAACATTTGAGAAGTCAAAAGAGAAGCTCAGCAACACATAATGTTTACAAGGCTGGAGTCTTTCAGCTGTCTGTCATCTGATGGAACTGATTAGATAATATTGGTAACATGAACGTAGTTGCAAATAGTTTTTAAAGCTCTTTCACTGCTGAAGCTATCTATTAAGTATGCAACTGTATACATAGCCTTGGGCTGTTATCTTTAGTTTTACACAATGATATTTATCAGTGAGACAACAGAACATTAAGGCTGTGTGGGTTGTAAAGTGTAGTATATCAGACAGAATAAATTGACATCTTCAGCAATGAAGACTGCGATGAGGAGAGGGCGGTTATTTCATTACACTTCAGAAAGTGAAGAGTTCCATTTCTGACATAAGTGGTCCTCCATTTAACAGCACCTAAGTAATCATCCAGTGACTTCAATATTGAGGCTACTTATAGGAACAGATGTTTTGAGAGCTCAAAAAGAATAGTAGATTACAGTAAAGTTAAAAATTAAAAGAAAAGTAAGTAGAAAAGAAATAAGACAAGAAGCAAACTAGATCCCCAAACAGATGAAATTCCCTACTCATCTGTGCCTTGGCACTGAATTCCCAAGCACTGTGATGAGGACCCACTGAGTACAGCAAATTCACCGAAGAATCAAAACTCATATCAACACTTCTTTGCTCAAATTGCATCAGAAGAATTCTGGAGGAAAAGAAAGATCAAAAGAGCTTTCACACTACAGCACTGGGAGGAAAATGTAAGAGTGTGTCTGCATTGTTTTCTCCGGAGAGTGTGACCCATTAGCTCAAACATATTTTGGATCAGAGCCTGTTTGCATTTCCCATCAGCCTTCTCTAGGGCACCAGTTGATCGTTTTCTGGAACAATTTGCTTTGTTGCCCAGTTCAGCCATGTTAGCTATCTCGATGCTAAGAAATATATTTGGAAATATCCTGTTGTATTTTCTGATGTCCTCCATGCAAGCCAGGAAGAATAGCCCTAACTTCTTCATAGTCAGAGAAAAGATACCAAGGGTATCTTGAAATGCAAGGGGATTGACAGGATAAGTTGTAGAGGATGAAAAGAATACTAACACATAAATTGTTAGCACTAAGTAGTTCTATCCATCTGAATTATACAGAAATAGGCCTCCTTTTTTGCTAAGCTTCACTTTCGAGCGCTTACTGAAGTGCTTTCAGGTAATCTCCAAATAAATGGGGAAGAGCTGCTTAAATGGAAAAGCAAAAGAATAAGGTCTGCACACAGTCAAGAGGAACAGGAAAACCACAGGACCATGATTACTCACTCAAACACTACAGGAAGCTGAAATGGAAACAGGAGAGACATAAGGAAGGAGGGGATGATTTTCTAGGCTTGAGAAAATTCCAAATTATAACCATGAAAAATGCTTGTCATTTTCCATAGCACTGAATGCTTTCCTGGTTTAGAGGAACTACAAATAGTAGTCGGACACAACAATTACCATTCAAATTCAAGGGATGCTCTGAAAGTAATGCCTCCTATCTCGTTATGTTGGCCCACAAGGTCAGAGGCAGATGTTGGTGGTATGGCAGTAGAGGTTGAACCTTCCCACCAATATTCCATACCATGTTCTTGCTGCGTGACAAATGGCAGCAGAGGGGCAGTCTGACAAAATGGCGTCTGACATGGAAGTGAGGATGGAGCAAAGGAGTGGAATTGAATTCCTCCATGTGGAAAAAATGGCATCCACTGACATTCACTGATGCTTGCAGAATGTTTATAGAGACCAAACAGTGGCTGTTTGCACAGTGAGGCGGTGGGTGGTGCATTTCAGAACTGGTGACAGTGATGTGAAAGACAAGCCACATTCCAGATAGCCATGCACAGCTGTCACACCACAAAATGAAGTGCGTCTCCATGAGCTCATCTGTGTGAATCAGCAGTTGGTGGTGACTATGTTGAAAAATACTGTATTGTAGCTGAGAATTTGTCCTATCAAACAGTGTTATTGTGCTCCTTGTGTCTGCTGTAGTTTCCATGGAAATCAATAGGAGGCATTACTTTCAGAGTAACCTATGCATTTGACTCATTTTCTAGATTCAGAGAGCAACATATGCATATACTGGACATATACTTGAAGTGCCAGAAACTACCCAGACACCTCTGGTAATGTGCTACTCCTCTCCAATTATCCCTTTTCAATTTCTTTTTTTTTTTTTTTTCACTGAGAACTGAGAACTGAATAGTGAAATGACATTCCTCGTTGTGCCGTACTGCCTTGGATTGGAGGTCTTGCCTTTTTGGAAAATCAGAGACAAACCTAAAGAATATGTTTTCTCCTACTTCCCAGCCACCTACGACCACAAACACTTTACATAAAAGAAAAATGCATATATAATAAGAATACGATACAATAAGACACATATATGATAACGATGGTGAGGAATCACAGAGCACGACAGACAGAATGACCATGAATAAAACAGGCAGCTGTAAAAACAGCAAGTGCCCTGACAACACTTCGTGGCTTGGACTACACCACACTGAAGACAATTTAGCACTTGCGAAACCGTGGAACTGACGGCTTCTTCTATGTCCAACAATCTGCACTTGCCTCAAGCTCCCCAAAATATCCAACTTTAATTCTTGTAACTGACGATGTAAGTCATCGAGTGGGACTAGTTGATTAGGATTTCTGTTTATTTTCTTCTGGTGAACTATCCTGGCAAGCTCTTATTTACGTGAAAATGCTTGTTGACTCAGAAGAGGTGACACAGGAGAGATTTCTGGATTTTAAATAAAGGCATACTGAATACAGCAAGGGAAAAAATTGCACATATTTGAGGGAAAGGAATTCAATTAAAAAATTTTAAGGGCATTAGCTCCTGTGGAATTTCATGCACACCGTCTTCATAAGTCTTGCCCTCAGTATCCCAAAATTCTGCTGTCATGTCTTGATTATTTTGCAGTTGCCAGATACGCATGTTTGGATATCAGTTGTACCATCTGCATTTGCTATATTTTATCTTTCACACCGCCAATGGCCGATGATTAACAGCTGACTATGAAAGTAAAATGTGATTCTGTCTGACACACAGCTGAGAGAAAGGCAGCAGTGAGCTGTGCTCCCATTTATACAAGTAAGATAAGAAAAACTACTTGCATTTGACAACATGTTGTATACTGAGACTTTTACACCCAAGGAAGAATGCATTCCCTGCAGGTACTTTAAAGTCAGACTTTCAGATGCAGAACTTTGTAATACAAATATATGCAAGAGGAAGCTGATTTATAGCTTGGTATGGCACTCCTCATGCTTCCAACGTCACTCTCTTCATTGCACTAGCCTCCTTAGCACTAGCCTCCTGCACGTGTCAGCTCAGATTTTTTTGCATGCTGGTGCCCTGGGTAAGAAACTGGAAAGAAGATAATGAAGTTGAATGATAAGGAGCAAAACAAGTGAAAAAAGTGACATAGAGCAGGCACATACAGAAACTGAGGAGAGAAACAATAGAAGAAAGTGAACTACTAAGCTTATGGCAGGATACAGTTCCCATAGCATGGTACTGTAGTGAGGTACGACAATACGTTTGAATGTATTAATCTTAATGGTAATTAACAGAGAGCATTTGAGAAAATTGCTCAGCGTCATTGTATCCTTCCCTGCTTAGTGCTGGCAACTTGTCTCAGCATCCCATGTAATTTCTTGTAACCACACCCATGTCTAAAACTAAAGACCTCTCTCCGGGGAGGCACTTTGTGCCCACTGGATCTGCATGCAGATGTCTCTGTTTGCTTCTTAAGCAGAAGAAAAGTTCCCAGTTATATTTCCATTCTTATCTCTGGTGTCAAAAGCCAAAGGCTCTCTGCAAAACTGTCAGATTTAGACTTAGACACTTTGTGCCCTCAATCTAAAGAGAGCTTGAAACATTACTTAATGAGGTACAGCCGGCCTACAGGAGTCATGGCCTCATTGATCAGCACTGACAGAGAAGAAGAAAAGCCATTTAAACTCCAGGTGCTTCCATGTGAGAGGCCTGACCCTGACAATCCTCCCACGGGTTTTTGCAGGAGACTGGAATGGAGGCACAAGGGCTCACTGGCTGCTCAAGATCTGGGTAAGAACTAGAAGCTGCCTTGCTACAGCCTCTGTAATGAAAGGCAGAATGCTGTGGTCTCCCTTCCACTGTTCTGGAAAGAAGAAAGGGGCGCTGGCAGCCCCAGGGACAGATGCTGGGACTGTCCCATGTTGGCTACTGTGGCAGTGGTGCTGAGCCCTGCAGGTGCTCTGCTTGGTTTCATTTCTCTCTGGTTTCACCAGAAGGGACGTGTCTGCCTGACCTGGCACCTGCAATGAGAGAATACTGAGCCCAGAAGTCTGCCCTCCACAACAGCATCTGCCATCACCCACGCAAATGGAATTGCTATCCAGATTGTGCACAGCAGCATGCAAATGCCTTAATGTTTTTAAAGCCTTCACAAGTTTTGGAAAAAAATTGTTCCTCTCCTCCCTCTATTTGGAAGTGCAATTGCCAAACCAACTTGGTATTGCTACTGGAATAGAGTTACAAACAAAAACCACCATATAGAACCAGGAAGAAAACTGAAATGTGAACAGGCTGAATTTTCCACCTTTTGACACTTCAGGCCACTGTGAATTGGCACAATAATATTATGCATTATGTCATTGTTGTAAAACACATCAGAAAGTCTTTTAGGCTTTGGTTATTATGGTACATTGTAGCACCTCTTTGACATCAATATCACACTATGTTATTGTAACAGAGAAAATCCCAAACTCTCATTACTGCATCACTTCTCTCATCTGGAGCTGGGGGCTCTGCTCCACATTGTTTCCTGCTCCCTTTACCTCCTTCCTCGTGCTGCCTCTTCTGCTTCAATTGCTGCGCTCTCTTGCCCTGCTGCTGCTTCTTTCCAAGCTTCTGATCTCAGCTTTCTGAACTCTCTGAGCTTTACCTGGAAGGCCTGGGGCAACCCCGCCCCAGGCCCACCCCTTCCAGTCACAGAGGAGCACAGGTAAGCAGGCTGCCTGTGCTCCCAGGGCCAACGACACCCCTTCACCAAGTGCTCCATCTTCAGTTCAGGCTGTGACCTAGCAGTCCTAGTACACTCCATCCCTCCACGGCCTGAACAGATGATTGAGCATGTTCGGAAATAAATGACAACACAATCGTTGTTCATTACAGTATCAGTTACAAAGCACACAGCACATTTACAAGTTTGTGAGATACATAAACTTTACAATATCAATTACATAAACACTCTCATTAGTCCCAGGGCCCAAAATACATCTTCAAATTCCATCTTCTTCAAACTCTTTGATTTCTTCTTCAAAGTCCTTCTTCATACTCTGCAGATTCTCCAGTCTCCGCAGCAATGCATTTGTAAAATGCCTCACAACGTACATGGCTGGGAGCATTCAAGAAAGAGCAGAGTTCACAACAGCTTCAGCTCCTACTCTCACCTCAGGGCTGGTTCCTCACTAAGGCAGATGTGACCACCACCATCCTTTTCCTTGGGCCAGTTCCTCACTGAGGCAATTGTGACTGCCACCATCCCCTTCACTTGCTCATCAGTTACAAAGTTTACAGCATATTTGCAAACTCTGTCCAAGTGCAAAGACACTCCCTTCCAAGGACACAGACACTCTGCACAAGCCATGGCCTGCTTTTTTTCATTTTTCCTACATCAAACCCTGGAGTTGCAGGTGTCTCAAACAGTGTGTGTCTGTTGCTAAGCTTACTTCCACCCCTTCACAGTGAAGATGCCAAATAGTGTCATTATCTTTGGCCCCTTTACAGTAACACAGATCAATTTACATGACAATCTATGGCCAATCTGTTTCCACCCCTTCAGGTGTAGAATTTCATACCTTTTCTTTTCGCAGACTTTCTTACCATTCCTTTCCGTACAATTTGCCATACAGTTTTTCACCATACCATTTCTTTCCATTTCATTTACCTCTCTAGGCCCCCATTAGGCCATACTTTTTCTTGACATTTTCTAACAGAGAACTTATAATGGCAACCTTCTGGGCAGCAATACACTAAATTAACTCCATCTTACTGAATTTTGGAAGGCAGATGTAATCCAACACATTTCATACATTAATGACAACAATCAAAAACAACTTCAAACTTTCTCTCCTCTTCCTCCTTTTCCATTATCTCTCTTCTTTTCCTCCCTTTCCCTTCTCTTTTTCTCCATTTTTCCCCTCTTCTTCATTTTTCTCCATATTCCTCAATTATTTCTTTTTTCTCTATATTTTTTTCCCTTCTCTAATGTCTTTCCCCTGCTTTGTCACCAGCTTCCATTCTTCTGTGCCTGACTCTGAATTCCCAGATCTTCCTAACGTGCCCCAAAACGGTGCTGGTCAGAACCACAATGCCCCATAAAGGCTTATCTTCTTATCAAGAAAGTAAGTGTTCAAGTTCCCAACTATATACTTAATAAGCTTTCCTTCTCCTGGGAGCTTAGTGTCGTGGATCTGCCATCTACCATGATATTTTAGCAATTTCATCATCTATATTATCTTCATTGCCCATACCATACCCTTGGGCAACAAGAGTCCCAAGGACTAGCAAGATCACATACAGTAACCATTTTATCTTCATGATCACACCCCTCTATCTTCACTATTGGTTTCCCTGCACACAGTATCTTATCCTGCCAATTACGCCAACTGTAACAGAAGAAGTCCCAAATTCTCACAGCTATGCCATTTCTCTCATCCAATTGCACCATTTCTCTCATCTGGAGCTGAGGGCTCTGCTCCACATCGTTTCTTGCTCCCTTCACCTCCTTCCTCATGCTGCTGCTTCTGCTTCAATTGCTGTGCTCTCTCACCCTGCTGCTGCTGCTTTCCAAGTTTCTGATCAATCAGCTTCCTGATCTCTCTGAGCGTTACCTGGATGGCCCTTATCTAAGCCTGGGTCAACCCCGCTTCAGGTCCACCCCTTCGAGTCACAGTTCCCCTACAGTTATATATCAGACATATGATTATGTAAAAGAAGGTTATTCGTGACTTCTAGTCAATTGTTGATTAGCAAGATGGCTGTTATGCATAATAATAGACCAAATGCTTCTCCTGAGCAGTCATTATCCAGTACTTAAAAAACTCTAATCTAAATTCCAAGAGGGACAATCCTTAAAGCAGAAATTAACACCAGAAGTTAATGGCAACTGAAAAACTTTTCTTCCTTTGCAGTTTAGATGATATTTTAAAATGGAATTAAAAAGGACATCATGGCAATATATGATGAAAAAATATTTTAAAAGCCAAAAATCCAACAGTATCTGTAATGTGAACTTATTTCTCTTGATATTACTAAAAGGCAAGAATTAGCGAATAGAAAAGATAAGGAGGGGCTGGAAGAATATCTGGAGAATGTTGCAGAAGCATTTGCATGCATGCTTGTGAAAGAATATGTCTAGAAACATGGCAAATAGTACCAAATCCCTTGAGGTTCGTTATCTGGATATCAGTTAAAAAGAAAATACTTGAAAATTTCAGATTAATGCCATAAATAAAGAATGCCATTACTGTCATCTTGACTGACCAGTTGCATAACACCAGTCAAATAGAGTCTGACACACAATTCCTGTGCAGAGCCTCCAACTCTGTCTCACAGTTAAAATATACTCAAGTGATGGAAAACCCATCTCATGCTCAGCTAAGTTGCTCTGAAGGCTGGTTACAGTTAGAGTCTTTTCCAAATCTTTAGTGAGAATTTCCTTGTCACAAATTTCCATAGCTTCCATGTCACAAGGAGTTTCACAGGTTTTGATAGATTAGAGAACCGTCAGCTAAGCTGTGATCACCTCCTAACTTTTATTTATTTATTTTTAATAAACAGAGTAGCTTAAGTGCTAAGCTGCTTAAGAGTTTCTAAGCCTCTTATGGTAGGGAATGTTTTCTAAAAATTGAACTCTTCTGGCAGATATTTTTTTTTTTTTGACTATCCTCCAGATTTTCACATACTTTCTTAAGTACAGACAACAAAACCAGGCGCAGTATTTCACTAGCTGCTTCTCTCACACATTTTATAGTGGTAACAGGACTACTTGGTCCTTACAGTCTTGCAGTAGAGTAATTCATCTGCTTCCCTGAGGGCTTGATTCGATTCTCAGCTAAAGAGAGGATTCCTTATACTGGGTTCTCTTTTTTGTGAACGGCACTCATTTGGGCCTGAATAATTAGCATGAGCATTAGGCCAAGCACAGACAAGGTATACAGGAAGCAACCCAAGCCCTGCTCCCCTCACATACCAACCAGTAAACTCAAGGGTGTCTCGGCAGAGGAGCTTTATCTTCTTTTCTGGAGAGTGCCAGGGAGCCTGAAGTCAGGGAAGCTACTTACCTGTCTCACTTGATAAATTAACTGTAGTTGTACTACCATCAGGATCACAATGCATCATAGAGTGTTTCATATAAGCATTTCAAAGAACTATTCCTTTAAGAGGTTTAAGAGGTTTTTCAGACAGGAAACCCCTTATATCTTTGTGTTATTTGCTGTACTGGCACAGTGTGTTAACAGGACACTAAAAAGTACAATGCGTAGAATGGTACAACATGTATTTGATCAAGCATTGCATAAACATCCCTGTTCAATGAAGGCACAGACTCCATGGGATGACCCTGTTGTAACAGTTATTGAACCAAAGCATGTAAAATATGAAGAGATGCTAAAGAGGAAAGAGAGAGAATCAATTGTCTGCAAAAACTAAAAAAAAAAAAAGATGAAAAACTCATCTTTCAAAATGTTTTTCGATTGTTTCTTTACAGGAGTGAAGATTAGATGAGACAATCAGAGCATTCTGTTAGCCAACACTGAGCAAAAGGATATTGAGCCATAGCATTCCCCACTTACTTACACATTCAGAGGTTGCCAGGCAGGCCACTGTGCTTTTGCCTTGATGACTGTTAAGACCTCATCGCTCTGTGAAGAGAGAGAGAGAAGAAGAAAGTGATTAGGACAATTCTGCAATGATAGCAATAGGATTTACAGCAAAAAGTAAGAGACACTAGACTAAACTGCACCTTCAAATTCTGATAATGAGAAATATGCTTTATCCTTTTTGTTATCTGGGCACCTCATGCCCTCAGCTGCCTGGGTTCATTGAGAAGCCCCTGTGAATGCAAGTCACTAGAGCAGCACGCAAAGTCAGCCAGACCTTGGGCACAGCCTCTTTCCCTTTTGCAGGAGGGGATGTCAGCCTAAAGCACCGGCAACACTTTACTGACGTTATTTCTGCATGTCTCCCCAGTAAGAGGCTATTGCCCTAGGCAATCTAATGCACCTTATGAGAATATATGACATACTATTTCATATCCGTGAGAGTCCATGCTGGATACACTGCAATCTCCTCCACGTAAAACCACTGGTAGCACTTTATCTTTGCTCTCCATTTACTCATGTAAAATTATATGGTGAAATACAGTACCCGCCAATTTGTGAGAGTCTAGCAAAGCATTGTACAAAGATTATTTCTTAAAGTCTGTAGCAATTTCTGCATCAGCAGTTTTAAACTTTATATTGATACAATAAGCACAGGACAAAGGAAGGAAACCATTAACAAGGCTCTGATGCCCAGAAGACATCTATCACATTTTTTTAGAAGCATTTTCCCCATCTCCCCTAGGAATCCATCCCAGTAATTCGCCTAGAGGAAAACAAAGTTCACAACTCACTCACATGATTTCTACTGTCTTTTAAATATATTTCCCAATTAGACTAAGAAATCCACCTCATACGTTACAAGTAATTGGCACTTCCAACAGAGCTGGCCTTTCAGCTTAGTGATAATCGTGCTGTTTCTTGCTTGATGGCAACAGTTCTGATAGCTCAGGCTAACTCTCATCCACGTACTCCTCTGCTTAAAGAAAACAATTTTCACTGGTTGTTTCTACCTCTCTGTATTTTCTGACTTCCCCGTTTACAAAGTAATTTTATGCAAAAACTGATGGACCCTCTCTGTAACACACAACCAGTCTTGAGAATACACGTGGATTTCTGCTAAATACAGATGCTTGGCTGAAGCCTACACTACATTATATGCACTGAGCTAAGTAAGCTGGCAGTCTGTCTCTATAAATGCAAGCGAGTACAGAAAGTTTTGATCAAACTTCCACACTACTCATCTAGTTGGAATAAAGAGAATTTTACTACAAGGGCAGCAGCCCAACTGCTGCAGCCATGTGGCACAGGCAGGGTTCACTGGGGTGAGCCCCAGCACAGCCCTGTCCAGGCTCCCCCTGGGCCCAGCCAGGCATGTGCCGTGCAGTAGGGACTGCACGTCCCAACTCATCCACGGCAAAGTTATTCTTCCTTCCATGCCTTTGTAAGGGAACTGAAAGATTTCCCCCAAATGTGATCTAAAAGGAAGCAGATTAAAAGAGGTTAAAAGTCTGGTTTCATTCATTACTCTTCTTTCTCTGACAATAGAATTTGCCTTAACTTCTAATTTCCTTTGTTTCAACACCTTAAGACTCTCCAGCCAGGCAGATCTTCAATTATTTTCCTTGAGAAGGCATTTGCATTCAGAATTATTAACTGTGCACTGCACATCCCAAAGAAAGTCTGTTACGAGTATAAATGGTTATGTTTATTAAAATTATATACTGCTTATCTAATAGAAGACAATAATCATGTCAGAAACATCCAAATCACTCATGTCTGAAAACTCTTTAACATCTGCTATTCAAATTTAAACTGCATACCAAGAGCTGATGAACCATGATTAATAGCTTAGTAGTAAGCACGGAGGGAAGGAAATAGGGAGCAGAGCATGGGCGCTCAGACATCCCCTCATTTATGAGGGAGATGAAAATTTGGATACAAGAGCTGAATTAATGACCACTTTCCTAACAGCAGCAAAAACCAAAGGATGCAGAATCCAGTGTTCTGATGGGCTGCGGAGCAGAACACACATTTTCAGTACCTAGAGTTCCTTAACAATTACACAGAATTAGGCTGTAACTTGAATTAAATCACTGTTATCCCAGACTGATTTTCTAATCATGCAGTTGTCTCTACAATGTAGATGTGTAATATTTCTAACTTTCCAATTTTTAAAAAATCTAACAGCTACACTGTTATTAATGCCAGTGTATGCTCACTTTTGCATGCATTGATAGACAGTTATACCTGAGCAGACCTTTTACACACAGGAGTTTTCCTGGAGCAAGTGTTTGTGTGAAGATGATGTAACACTGCATTTTGTCTCTACTGTTTGTTTATCTTGAACATTCAGAGCTTCTACCCATCTTAAAATCAAAACTGCTGTAACTTCAATTTAGTAAGACTTTCTGACTGATGAAAGGCTGTGATAAGTGGCCGTGGTTTCATGTTCACGTTCCTGCTTCTTCTGCAGGGACTCCCTAAAAATGAGTAGAAAGCTTTCTTTTAGAAAGTCAGATTTGCCTAAGCAGAGCTAAAACAAACCATTTTAAAAAAGTAAACTCAAAACAGTGGTTACATCCTTCAGCTGGACCTTGCCTGCCAGCAGCTCGGTGGCTTTCTGAGGGCAGCACCTACACAGCCAGGCAAACAGATGTTCAGCAAACATCTGTGTGCCAAACAGGCCACACAAGTTCACAGTCTTGTGAGCAAACTGTAGATAGAGAACAAGGTACAGAAAAGACACAAAGGTTGGATTTGCTAACCAATCTCTTTAGCTCTAATTTACTGGCAGATGGTCTGAACTGAGAGGATATGAAATTCCTGAAGTGAAACACAAATCAATAATATATTCCTAGTTGATACTACCCAACCGCCCTCAATAGCCCAAATGCACAGACTTCAGAGGAGAGACATAAAACACCAAGCAATTTTAATTTTTATGAACTGTAGTTTACATTTTCCTAGGGCTTACTGTGTTATACTTGTACCCATTTTTTGCTCCTCTTCATACTCCCAAAGTTTTGCTTTGATTCTCGAAGTAAACAAACTCTCAAATTCATGTCAAAACATGGCAAAAGAACTAGGAAGCTTGTTGTATTTTCCAAGTTGTCTTGTCATCGTTTATGTATTTGGCTGGGAAGATATGACTCCTGAGTA
Source organism: Penelope pileata (assembly GCA_013396635.1). Classification (NCBI taxonomy): domain Eukaryota; kingdom Metazoa; phylum Chordata; class Aves; order Galliformes; family Cracidae; genus Penelope; species Penelope pileata. The sequence goes on along the minus strand of WBMW01004038.1, from coordinate 666,595 downwards.
ATGAAGTTGTTAGGTTTTGAAACAGAAAACCACATCATCTGCACCATGATGGAGCGTCAAAATGTAACAATGTCAGACGTTAAAGAAAAGGGCACCAACACTCTCATATAGTTGTCCTGAAAATCAGTTAGGTAAAGTCTGATACACAACTCTACCAACAATAAAAAAAATAAAAAAAAAATAAGAAGAAGAAGGGAAGAAGAAGAAAACTGTCAAGTGCCTGTTATGCCTCTGTGCATGTGGAAGTTGTCAAGGAATGAATTTGGAACTACTTGTCAGTTGTTAGACGTATACGGGAGAAACACTGCTAGCCTCTTTCCTTTCCCATTTAGAAGGCTTTCCTCCCAGACTACAAATCAGAACAGATAGTTGTGAATCTGCAATTGAGCTCTCGCTGAGTGTGCTTTGGGCCTATTGACACACCACAATGTGGAAGCTCTCCCAGTAGAGCAGTGAGGGTGCACTGACCGTGCTGCTCTGCCAGGCAGCCCCAGCACTCGCGAGCAGCTCTGTGGCAGCTTGCACAGCATCCTCTGCCTGCTATGAGAACCACTGATGGCCATGAAGCACCTCTGCCACTCTTCTTCAGTTTTGGTTATTATTTCAATTACAAAATTTCATTTTCCAGTTGTATGAGAATGACCCCTTCTCTACATGCTTAGTACTTTCTCAGAAATCTGATGGAGTTAAAGTAGTCTCTAGACTGATTTCAGTGGTTTTTGGATTGTGGCCTAAGCTAAAACATGCAGAAATAGCTAACAATTATCCTTCTCTCCAAATCCCTTTTCTACATTTGTGCTTCAGTCTGGGGGTGGGTGATTGATTCAACAGCTGTTCTCTATGAAAGTACCATCCTCCAAGAAGTCCCAATCCCACAATTTTGAAAAGTTGATAATACCATTCTAATACAGGCACCTCACCGATCTTCTGAAGGGGGCAAAAATTAATGATTTACTTCATATCCACTCATTTCTGCCATGTCCAACTGAAGATGCATGCAGAATAAAGTCATTACACGGCGCCAAATAGAATCCCACAGTACGAAACCACTGCCAAGCTGTGCATTTTACAAAAGATTAAAAAGATTTAATCTGCAAGAACAGAAAGTGGGACATAGCTCAAAAAAGCAGCATTGAAGATAGAGCTTGATTTGAAGTCTTCATGAACCAAAAGAATTCAAACACCTTTTTGAAAGGATAACAACCATTAAAATGTAATGAAAGTTTTCAGGAAAATTTTTAAGCATCATCTGAATGCCTTTAGAATAAAAGAGAGATTAGGAGGATCTGGAAAGCCACAAACTATTTCATGTGCTCCAGCTGCTTTTTGGTAACTGATGCAATTAGTATCTTTTCTGTACTGGACGTTATTTTTAACGACTAATTTTTATCACTATTTTTATTTTATGTGTGCCGAATAACATTATAAAATGTTATTGTGCAGACCACTTAGCACTTTGTAATAATGATCGGATGCAGTTCAGCTACACAAGCGACGGTGTATTATCTGACATCAAAATCAGAGTCAGACTCAATGAACTATGAGAATGAAAAACACCTGCTTTGAGCCTGAGCTTAATTTCACTCATTTCACACTGCCACTGCTTGGCACTCATTTGATTGTTTTAGAACAGAGAATATTTAATTCTCATCCTCATAATATCCCAGTGCCTTTCTATTCATAGTGGATTTATTTTCACAGGAATCCTAGAAAATAGAAAAAGCAACATTCACCTCAATTCACAGATGACGAATAGAATGTCTCCTAGAAATAAAACAACATATCTGAATTTTAAGATATCATCTCAACCACAGGATCATCCCTTCCCTCCAAAAACAATTTGTTATTGAAAAAGAAAGAGATGAGGTGAAAAGGAAAACGTATAATGAACAGCACACTTTCTGTGGGGAATCAAATGCTAGGAAAACAAGAATGATACAGCACATTGGAGGTATGGTTGAGTATTCCTGAAAGCAGATCAGATTTTCTACTATGAGTACAAATCTCATTCCACCTCCACCTTACGCAGGCACACACAAATCACTTCAGGATGTGAAAACTCTGTGTTCAGCATCCCTAAGGCTTCTCTTTATCTCATGAAAATAGTTCCTGGCTAAAAGAAGTCCTCAAAAGCTCAAACTTTGTTTTCTTATTCCTACGAACACTGTCAGGTTAGGTGTCTTGCTACAGAGTGCTGTTGGGAGGAAACATTTAAGAGGAGACGCAGCTAACAGCTTGCATGCTCTGAGCAGGCAGGTTGTCTACAAGGGAGCTTCAGCACTGCAGACAGAAGATGGCCCCATTATTCCTCCTGTGGGCTTACATACTTCACCCCCTACCAAAAGGGAGTTCTTACCTGGGACTGGCAGCATGAAGCTCCCGACCATAAGTAGACACCTTTTTAAAAAAAAATATGAATGGTGACAGTGTTTGCTCTAATATTCTGCTAGTTTTATACCTCTGTGTTGGTACCCCTATCAAGGGGTTTATGTTTAGGGCTGTCTTGAAGCTGTCCCCACCGTTGAGAGACAGACTATCCGGATGACGTTGCTATCTAGTCTACTATTAGAACTAGTACAGCATGAGAAAAGGCTTCAGTTTTGGGGCCAGAGCATAAGACTCATGGTTAGTCAACTTGCTGGGAAGGAGAAGTTCTGAGCCCTGGGCTACTTGTATTTTTTCTCTAGTGATCACTTAACGCAAGGAGGTGCTTATCAGATAAGAGGAAAGTGACTAATTTTAGATACATGCAATTGTACTTAAATTCTACTTGTTATGAGTAGGTGTACCTTCTCAGCTCTCACATGACTTCTAGGATTCAGTAACACAGCTTTCAGTACATGTTGATTTGCACGACATTCACTTATAAAGAATTGAACTGCAGCAACAGATGCTCAGGGAGGTACATTACAAGACCAGAGAGGAGAGAAAAAGTACCATTTTACCCAACACAAATGCACAATTTCTATCCAGCTAGAGGAAAAAAAATAAAGAAGCATCTTGTCTTTCAAGTATCAGGTAAAACAAAATACCCAGTTAATGCTCAACAGATTACGAACTTCAAGGATAATAACTGAAATGTGGCATGTGTTCTCCTGATGAATAAGATCTGTATACATCTACTTCAGTTTTACAGCTGTATTCGAATAAAAAGGGGACATCGGTGCAGGCACATCATTGGAACCTGTAAAAACGTTTTTAAAAAAATGAAATAGTTGTCTGTTCTGTGGTAATAAAATATTTCTGAGACAAAAGCAGCTACGTACAGATATATCTGATCTGGAGATCATCACCATGTAGCTATAGTTAAGAGGCATATTTGTTTTATAGTAACTGTGAATATAATCTCCTGTAACACACTCTGACTGGGCATGTTTTATTAACTGCATAAGCAATAACTCTGGTTTGAGTCTGCCCAGGTTTCTGAGGACTTCTTTATGTTGAGCATGTCAGGAGTTTCCTGCAGCCATCAGAATGGTCACTACACAACCGTACCTGCAAGGTTCCTATCGTGAGCTGCCAATGCGTCCTGCAACACCTCTGCCTTCCTGGGGCCGCAGCCAAGGAGGCTGCTGGTGCTGCCCTAAGCCTCGGTGCTGAGATGCTGTTTTAACCTGTAGAAACTGTTTTTTCTTTTTTTTTTTTTTCCACTTCAGAAATAAAAGAACATTTTTGAAAATCCCAGGTTGTATGGGGCTTTGGGCAATCCGGTCTAGTGGGAGGTGTCCCTGCCCATGGCAGAGGGGATGAAACTGGATGGTCTTTAAGGTTCTTTCCAACTCAAACCATTTCGTGATTCTATGAAAAAGGTTGAGCTTTTAGTCACAAATAACTTAATCTAAAAGATGAAAAAACCCCAAACCATGATAATTAAAAAACATTTACTGCTACCATTTGATGACAATCAAATTTTGTGTAATTCTCTGATATACTTAGATTCAGGGAGATTATACTAAAATCTATTAGTACTCATTTTGGATTATTTTAAACAACAGCATAAATCAATTTCAGGCAGTGGAATTACACCAGGACTGTTGGCCCATTTTTCTCTGTGTTTAAATGATTTTGTGAGTTCTTCCACTGTGATCATGATAGGATCCTTAATTCCTTAATATGCTTAAAGGCTTCATTTTTGGGGGAGGGACTGCTAAAGGGTGGCTTATGCATGACATCTTTAATCAAGGGAAATTAAGCTGCTGTGATTGCCTCTGGACAGCAGTTAAAACACATTTAGAGTATTTATATTTTACATTCTGAATGAAAATGAAGACAGTGATTTGTGAAAGATGCTATCAAGGATCGGGTCAGCTCACCTCCTGGGCTAACTGGACTAACTAACAGGCAGCAGGATGATCAACAGTAGTACCCACAGTCTCGCTGCCAGCTCTCACCAGCATCGTTCTCAGTGCCTGCTCTGTGCTGTTTCCCAAAGCAGAGCCAGACTTCTCCTGAGGTTCCCTGCTGATATCTAGCAAGTAAAACTCACTTATTTGTAGCGTGCCCAAGAATCTGTCTCTGTACTTTCATCCATGAAACTACTTGAAAGGAGTCTGAGCAAAAAATGCTGTAGTTACTCAAATGTGAATCTGATGAGTGAACGCAGTGCTTTGAAACACTTTTATCTTTATCTCCTGTGAATACAGGCTTAGTCCTGCTGCTTGGCAGGCTGCTGTTCAGTTGCATCCATCTGCTTTATTGTATGTAGAATGCCTCAGTGTGCTGCAATGCTTTTGGGTATGTCCCCCCCCTCCTATGTTTCTTGTCTGGTGTGCTCACCATTTTCAGATTATTTGTGATTTTAAGACAACAGTAGCTTTATAGCACTTATATATCAGCTTAAAGGATGGTTTAGTCTAAAGGGATGATGAAAAAGGGAAAGTTAACACAGAAGAAGGTCAAAAGGGTATTTAATGGATAAACCTATTAAGCAGAGGGTGAGAATTACACTCCTTATGGTCAGCTTCAAGACCTTGCTTAATCCCCTACTTTAAAAAGTCACTATTTCCAAGTGCGGTAAAAAAGTCTTCCCTTGCCTTTGGCAAAGATAATTTAGGATCCCAAAACGTTTCTGTAGTCCTAAAGACAGCAGTGTTCTATGTAGAATGAAGAAAAATGTGCAGTAGAAAATCAACTCACTCCAAAGTGGATTCACAAGGGAGATCCTTTTCCTGTAAAATCTGCTCAGCCACAGCAAACGAGGGCTCCAGTCCTCAGAAGATACCTAGGGCTCATTAGCACACGCTGCTAAGCTTTATACTGAGCAAAACTGAATTATTGCTTTATTAGGACACTCTAGATTATGTAAGTGCACCTTAATGGAAAGAAAATAGAGTGTATGATTTTCACTGTTACCATTAGCAACAGTTCTGTTATTAATTTCAGCCCACACTCCCTTTCTGAAACAACTACTTCATTGAAAGGAAACCCTGTGGGACAGGTAATGCAGAAGGTTGTTAGTGCAAAGTGAGTCAGTGCTGTTGGGATATAGACTAAGAGTAACAATGAACATACTTCTTCAGTAATTTTTAACAAAATCTGTAATTTTAACTCCTATATTCCCCTTTAAAAGCTTTTTTTTTCTAAGTGTGTTGTCAGCTAGCATCCGTATAGTCACTGTACTGAAATCATAGCTCTAACATATTACCATATTTTCTGAAAAATATGGACAATATCCATGTTTTGAGGAAAATGTCAGCCTGATTATCTAATAGACAGGTTTTTCCCTATAGAATTGGATATAAAATCGCCAAGTAGCCAACTCAGGAAAGCTTTCCTGCACAACAGAGCATTTAAGCAGGGACAAGGTAAGCACTGGTTTACTTGCATTCCTGAAACTGGATCTCTTTGGATAGAAATGGATAAGCGGATATTTGTAGAGGGAAAATTTGAGTTTGTATGTACTATGATCAAATATTAGATTCAGCTCAGTTGTATTTATTGTATATCTGACATTATGTGATGTTTCTGCAACCTGGAAAAGAGAACTCTTTCAGAAAAAGCAGCTTCCCACCTCTCCCTCAGCCCTTGGGGTGACAGACAGGTTCCTGCCCCCATGGACCATTTCTCCAGCATGGTGCAGTCTCCTGGTTTACGTTTTGACATTAACCTGTCTCAGAATTTAACAGTGAAAACACACATCTCAGATTTTGGATGAAGACATCCAATCAGACTTAGAGGAGTAGGATTTTATGAGGAATGCCTGAGATCTCCCCATGGAGTGGAGATGTTGCCATTTTCCAGTCAGGGGCTGCCTTTAGCACCCCATTTCCTCACACCTCCCTTCCATCATGATGGGTCTTGGTCTGCTGGGTAGTACTGGCTCCCCACTCTGATGGTAAGTTCTGGTGCTCCAGCACTTAGACAGCTGAGAAATGCTGTTGTGTTTGCTGTTGATTTGGGCTTTTTTTTTTGGCAAGTTCTTCAGAGCTATCTGTTCCCTCAGAACAGTGTGGGAGGTCAGATGAAAGTTACCTCCCTACCTGATACCCACAATGTTTGTTGCCTAAAGAGCTTCAGGTAGCTTTGGAGCAATTAATATGGCTGTAGTTTGTGTGCCATCGAACAGAATTAACATTAGAAGAGGAATTATATAAGATATATAGCTTTAAAAGCAGTAGGAGCTGCTATTAGAGTGACAACTGCAATTGATGTAATTAATGTACCAGGGAAGAGCTTTTCATTCCGCTGTAGAAAGTACTGTTTTGGTTTCTAGCTGCTTACTCAGAACAGCAAAAACAGAACAGAGAGGCAAGAATTAAATCCTGTAGCCACAATGCTGTATGTCATCCTATAGTAATTAATTGGAGATAACTGGCTGGTGTTGTCTGCGTAATCAGCCAGACACAAAGAAATGCATCTGTCTTCAGGAATGTCTCTAAAGTACTCTGAAATATCCCTAGGACATGAAATCGCTGAGTGCAGTGTTCATATAGTTGTTTTATGATAAGAATAATTCAAAATCAAGGAACTTAAACAGAAGTCTATGCTTTAAAGGAAGACATTCATCATATTGCACTGCACTGACTTGCCACAATATGCATCCTAAAAATAAGAAAAGAGACAATCACTGCAGTAAGGTCTGGGTAAAAGTATTTTCTTTTTATCTGTAAATTAGCACTAACTGGCAAGGATATATCTTAAAGCTGTGTACCTAAGTATGCTGCTAAAAAAGCTTACTTTGTTGTGCATCCCTTACTGTTTCCTCATTGTTTTGAAATGTTATGTACACTGACCTACTTACGTGCCCATCTCTAAGGCTTACGTGTTGAAGTTAGGTTTAAATTTTAGAGATAAGCTGTTAGTCATGCTTTCATGAAATGACACAATGCATTATTATGTCACAAAACAGGTGTTTTGAACGTTTCACTAGATATTCAGAGCCCAAAAAAGCATACTTCTTGCTCCAGTAATAAAACATATTAATCTTATTATAACCTCATTCAGATTTCTTTATGAATTACTAAACTCTTCTCTAATATCTCTGCAATCAGAATTCTATAGTATTCGAATTGTGTTCAGTTTCTTTAAGTCAGGGATATTAGATACAGATCTATTTCTTTTTCTTCTTCCTTTCTTTTCTCTCCCTGGACTCCCCCCTCCTCACAGATGTATTCTGGGGGACCTACACCAGCACTAACACAAAAATTATTCCCTTTACCTGGTCTAGTGAGCGGTGTGCTTGCCCATGGCAGGGGGGTTGGAACAAGATCATCTCTAAGGTCTCTTCCAACCTGAACCATTCTATGATTCATACAAAAGTACCAGGCTGGAATCATCCCCACTGAAGTCCTAATTCCAGGTGTTGAGCCATCTTAATAAAACCGTTTTCTAACCCTTAAAATAAAATCAGGCTGTTTTCTTTTCACTAATCTCCAAGAAGATTAGTGCTGCTCCATTACTGCAGGACAAGCATCCGAAGTGGCTGCCCAGAGAGCAGCAAGGCATGGTTAACGCCACGTCTCATTGTGAAGCCAACTCTTGGACTCTGTTCACTTGAGTAACTTTAAAGATATGTTGTCCTTTGCCTAGTCAGAGATGATTTCTGATGCAAAATCACACAAACACACAGGTGGTTCCATTCTGTCCTCTCCTGACACTGCAGTTGTACACTGGAACAAACTGATGCACGTGTGTGCATACAACAGAATTGCAGATTTCTTGCTCCAGAGCAACTAGTGGAAGACTACTAAATATGTAACTACTGTGGCATTCTCTAAAGTCTGATGAGCCAACTAACAGTACTCTGTATTTCCAAGTCACCTTGCTTCAAGGAATACAAAAATGCTTTTATCCAATAATTAAATTCTAGAGAGCTTTCCTGTAAATCATTTGCACCATTGTACAGACACAGCAACCAAGGCAAAGTTAGCAAACCAAACAAACCACCTACAAATCAGGTCTTTTCCTAAGCACATTTACTCACTTTCATCACTACGGTGATGTGACAACATGCTTTGCAAGAACAAGAGCAACACCCATCTCATCACTGGTCTTATCTGTAAGTCTCAAGAAGCGACAGTTGCTAATCCACAAGTACGGGCAGGGAGACCAGGCTTTCTCCACAAAACTGAATGACTTCATGATCCACCCTTTGAAAAATCCAAGTAACCACGTACATACATACCAGCTACATATTGAACAGTCAATCTGAATTTGTGGTTAAAACATTAATTAACCCAGGAACCATGATCAACTTGTCTGTGCAATACTTTAACTACATTAATTTTGTATTAATCAAGTAACTCTCAGATAAGGACAATCTTCAATTCAAAATACATCTTTCACAAAGCCAAAAACCATGCAGAATATAACTAAGAAGCATGCTACAAACCAGGCCCTTAGCTGGCATTTGCTTTGCCTTGGAGAACAAATGTATTTCCAGTATGTACTGGACTGGAATGGGCTTCTAAATGAGGGCACTTTCCTAAAAAAGATAGTTGAGAATTGTGAACAATTAATTTCTCCTAACACTCTCTACACAGCAAGCAGACTGTCATATGTCATCCTGCTCTGGAATCACTGCATTATATTCTATGCCTAGAAAAACATCCCCTCAAAAGAAATTCTCTCAAGCTACTTATTCAGCCTCATCCTTTTCTTCACCAGTTTGAAAGGAAATGACTTTTTGCCACTCCATCCAATCTTAACCATTGTAATGTCAAAACCACGCTTTCTGTGCACCAGCGGACTTCATGCAGAGCTACTCACTGTGTCAAAACCTCAACACAAGTCATAACATTTCAGGAACAAGGTAGATGAAACAAAAAAAGAATATATGCCAGAAGGAAATCACACAGTCAAGAAAAAGTGAAATCCAATGTCCAGCAAGACACTTTTTGAGGGTCAGAAATACCTACAAAATATTTTCACAGCTTCAGAAATAAGTTCCAGTACTCTGCTTATGTACAGCTCCTGCTGTATCACATGGACTGTCTCTCCTTCCTTGTCCCCCAAATAACAAATTCTACAAAAATTATTACTGCTTTTCAATGAAGACACTACTTACTGCAAGCATCAACAGGTGAATCTGAATTTGACACTATAAAATGTGACCAGACTACTGAAGTAATTAGGAGTTTTTTCTCTTCCCACTTGCTTCACGTACATTTCTTTGTATCCTTCCTAGATACAGGCATTTCTGAACCGTTCTGAATCCCCCTCTGTTCCTGATCAGGATTGCAGTCCTGATTGTATCAGCCTTTCTCAGTCCCTGGCCTCTTAATCACTACTCCCTACAGCTCTGCAGGAGCCTACAAAAAGCCTTAAACATTCATAGTTTCTTCCCCCCCAACCTTTTTTTTTTTTTTTTCCCTCTCAGGTCCACATTTCCACTGATTTGTTGTGCACTTTTCCTCTACAATAAATCACCCAGCACTATTGGTCCCATGTGGCTGCATGCCTTTCATTTTTGTGCAAGGAAATCCAATCATCTTATTCACTGCAGCTGCTTTTAAATACACTTTGGTGTCAGCAGTGATTTACTTTTTAATTATATTAGTCTGTTGTAGATGAGTGGTCCTATTGTTTTCGTAATGGCTCCTTTAAAGGCAGTACTCAAATAAATGAAACCTCAGCATTTGAGCAAGGAAAACAAGTTAATTCACAATTCCTTAACAGAAGAATCTCCTACAATAACATTCCTGATGAAAACATCACCACACTTCCAAAACCTTTCACATTCTAGCATGATGATTAAGGGTTTCATTTCCTTGAAGTATGTTTTAGCTGAGAATTCTTGGGAGATTCCTGCTAAAAAGACCAGCAGGGACAGTGCACAGATAAGGTTATTTCTGTCTCTCTTCCAAAAGCCTGAGAGACTGTTTTACAAGTTTTCTATTTCAGCTACAGAGACAAGTTCTGAACCCAATGCTCATCAAAATTAAAGATGAGATCTGCTCTAGTAGAACGTCCATTTTTGTCATCTGATATGTGTTCGTAATTTCTGTTGTCTGCGGTAGCATGTTTATGCTGTATCTGGGGCAATGCTGAACCTGTAGGTAAGCTGGTTAGTATTTCCCCAGGGAGAAATTATATTCAGTAAAAACAAAAACATCACAATCCATTACAGAAATGTACTGTCTGTAATGGAAATGTGAAACAAGAAAACACTGTGAATCTGGAAGGTACAACACGTTTATTGTTGTTCTGCTAAGCTGATTTTAACCAATATTTCCTAATAAAATGTCCTAAGAATACAGTGTGTGTAGTTTCTCTGACATGCGCATGAAGCATCAGATATTAAAAATACTTATGTAACCTTATCAAGTATTTGATGCACTGTCATTACATGGAAACATTATGACTCCAAATGATAAACATTTCCACTGGTTTCAGATAAGTAATTTCTCTCCATTTCTGTCCAGTATTAATCTCGCTATGTGAAGCACAGGAAATTGTAAATCATTTTAATGCTATTTTTTTTTGTATAGGATATGTAGTATTGAAAAGTAGCCAAAATAGTAACTGTGGCCCAGAATTCCATCTTATTCAACGTTTGCCAAAAAACAACAGTGCTTTGCAGTGCTAGGCCAACCTCAAAGTGAAGTGTGACTTTTTTTTCTATTTTTCTCTAGTTACCTTTATCCTTCTGAAGGGTATTTTCTGTTCCTTGCAGCAATCATCTTCAAAAGAACAGAAATGAGGAAAGAAAAGGAAGCAGCAGATGTTTTAGGCTAATGAGCAAATAACAACAAAGTAATTGGCACGGGGGCCTTAACATTACTTTGAGTCTGGGCCTTTTTTATCCAGTAGTGGAAATGTATTTGGCTACTGAAAAATATGTAATCCTTGGCTGAGATAATTTTCAAGGAGCAGTCTGCAACCCTTGCACCACTGAACTCTGACAGACAGTCTGTCCGGGAAGGAACTGAAGCAGCAGCAAAACCTGCAAGACCACCCCAAGAGAAGCAATAACAAGCAGTGCCTCTCTTCACTCATTAACCAGACACATCTCTGCTTGGAATTAAGTCGTGACAGGCATCTCCTTACTCTTCTGAAGATACTCTGACTGTAGGTGCTCTCCTGCTCTCCTTATAAACACCTTCAGAGCAGCTATGATCTGATTTTAAAGGCTTTTGAACGCTTTCAAAGGGCACACTACAGACTGAGAGTTGGAAAAAGTAACACATAATCAGTTCAATGCTAAACATGTAATCAGTTCATAAATTCTTCCTTTTAGATACAAATTTTTATCTACTGAAACTGAAAGCTTTACAAGCGTTTCTGAGGATAGAATGTAACTTTTGTTATTAAAAGCAGGTCATTCAGCATTTGTTCCTACTGTGATCTCTTGCTAGTATTAGAGCAGGGAGCTCTTACAGTATTCTGCACATTTTGTTTTTTCATCTGTTTGCTTACCTAGGCAAGGACAATATACATATTTGGAAGCTCCATCATCCTACAGCCCACAGAAGGCTTCATGAATGCACGTTACCCGCACTTCAGAATCTATACCCTCTACATACAACTTCATTCCATTACCTTTACCACAACATTAGCTCTGATGTGCCACAGAAATCTCTAGGATATTGGAATGACTTATGAATGAATTACTTGAAGGAAATCATCAACAAAAGAAATGTAAACATAAAAATTTGACATTCTATTTCATTAACATTCTGGGGAAAAAAAAAAAAGAACATTCAACAAGTTTTCACGTCTGCATGCAAAAATTTGTATGCCATAACAACACATTGAACTTGAAAAAAGAGCCTTGTGGGAATTTCAGTGAACAGAATTCCAGTCACGTGGATTTCTACTAAGCACCATAATACCTGGTTCTACAAAGTGAGACAAACTCACCAACAAAATGTCATGGATTTTTTGTTAACAATGACACAAAATCAAAGACAAGATCTGTCCCTATGTCTGGAAAGTACCTGGGGTATTTTTGTCTCTAAGCCTAACAAAAATGGATGTGTTTAGCAATTTAAGCTGTTTGCTGCTTCCAGGTCTGTAGATGGCCAGAATTTGCGGATGCCACATGATGGTCATGCACGTATTCCCAGTGCAAATAACCACCTGGCTAGACACATTAAATTTAGCTTTACTTGCAATCATCATGGTTAGAAGAACTGTTACAGTTTCTCGAAGATGCTACCCTCTTCTCCCATTTTAGAATGCTACAGGTCTTCCTGGATATTCTAAGCAGCTTCTATAACTATTTCATCTTTTTGCAGAAAGAAGAAAAAGGAACAAAAGATTCAGAGAACTATTAAGGTTACTAATAACACCTGTTTCAGATATTTTTATAGGGGAGGCAAATTGTGGATCTCTTTATGTCAGAGAGAAATATATTCCCAAGGGCATCCCTGAGTATAAAAGGACTGTGCTGGAAAGGGATTGGGAAAAAGGCATAAAACCATCTTCTGCCTTGCAACTGGTGAGCCAGTTGGAGTGGGAGCTGCTGTCCATTCCTACCAAAGATGGAGAAGTTGAATGTTTTACCTTTAACTTCCAGATCTTGCAGAAGACATTGAAATTCCCAGAAGAAACATCTGATGGTATTCACTTGAAACAGGCTGTTATATCCATTTGGAGATGTATGTTTGTTTTAACATAAGGCCCCTTGGATGAACAGAGCTCTCTCAAGAAGCGAGGCACCCCAGATATTTTGCATGCTTTTCCAAAAACTCTGGCTTTTGCTCCAGGCTGTGAAACTGCAATGTTTTACAAGAAAATTGGCCTTGGAAAATCTAGGTCTTAAATCACCAGAGGCTATTGTTATTATGACAGAGTGACTGAAGAAAGTCCAAGAGAGTCACTAGCTTGCACTGCTGGAAGATGGGATTTTCCATTATAGGAGTAGGAGCTAGCTTTTCTTAAAATAGCTTACATAAATATAATCCATTTCTTATTCATCTTTGAAGCATAATTACTTCTGGAATACATTATAACTTAAGGGCTTATCGTTAAACAAAATTTTCCTACCATGTTCATTATACTGATTTCCATCTACAGCAGCAGGCAGCTGATGTCTGGGTGTCTGCAAAACAATCTTTTCTCAACGCTCTCAACTGATCAATTAGCATGAAACTGGTTAACACTTTTTCCAGTTTTATCTTCTTATCCCAGCAGTTCTTCTTTAAAATCTACCTGATGGGTGATCTGTATTTTATCTTATGACAGTAAGGGACTTACTCTCATCAACATATGTAGGATTTGAGAGAACTAAAATTCAGTAAGAGCTTATATGTCAAAATGTTTTACATTCCTGAGCTGTTTCGTAAGTGACAGTCCCAGCACAATAAAGTACCGTTAACTGCGAAGAATTATTCATTTATTCATTATACATACATATCCGTACGCAAAGCTCCTGTCATAAAGTGCATGTTGTCTGATGAATGGAGAAAAGATTCTTGAATTACAGCTAATTTTGTACAGACGAATGTAAAATATAGTACTTTTAGCATACTGCCATAAAAAGAAAGTAATCACACCAATGGCTTGAGAAATCAATTTACAAGCACCAAATCACTATTTACTGAAATAATATACTGCTAGCCATTAACGGTATTTAAAAGTTAGTATTACTGTTATAATTCTGTTCTTTCATATAAAGTATAAAAGCAGCCTTTTCATATAATATTTCAACCTGTAACTGAAGTGCTGTAATTTCTTACATACATTCAACCAATAACACAATAGAGCTTAAATACCTTATTTTGTGGCATAACAATTATAGTGTATGGCACTACTTTTCTTATTTTGTTTGTAGAAATGGGATTCTAAAACCCTCTTATTACAGATAAATGGTGCTATTTTACATAATAATTAATGGAAAATTACTGGTCTCTTTTCTGCTGTACCTCATATAAGTGTAGAATGTATGTCTCCATTCAAATAAGTTTTTGTTAGAAATCAAAACTTCAATAAATGATCATTCTTTTTGCCTTGGGAATATGGAAAACAAACATTTGGACACTTCTTTTTTATTGCAACATAAACATAAATACCCCCTTACATAAACCTTGAAACAAGTTCTTTAAAATAAAAAAGAATAAATCATCCTTAGTGTTCTGATTTTTTTTTTGCAAATAAAATGAATAAAAATATTAATTAAATGAATATATTCAGTGAGCATCAAAGTGGTTTGGTACTACAAGCTATAAAGATGAGGTTGTGTATATACACTTTAAATCTGCAAGTCCTAACAATCTCGTTTCTAACATAACCTAAATCCACAGATTATCTGTCCATGAAATATAAGCGGGAAGATATATTCAAACTAGGCACAAGGCTGATAACAAATGCTTAAAAGCAGAATCTTATCTGCCCTGATAACTTTTCTGGGATGTAGGTCTGGGACTGGGGAGTGCCTGCTCCGGTGGGAACGTGCTGCCAGCGACGCAGCGCACTGATCACTGTGCCCTGCGTACGGCTGCGCTGCCAGGATGCCCAGGCACCTTCCCAGTGCTCCCAGTGAAGGCCAATAGTACTGAACAAGCTGTGAGAACATGACAAACAAAGATTAAAATCGGTATGTGAGTGCTCTAAGGCAGACTGAGAACAGAAGTTTACAGGGTGCAGATTTCTCTCTATTGCTGATCAAAGACAACAGAAACATGGAATTCCAGGGGAAGTGGATTTGACCAGGGAGGCTTGTGTAAGCACGAGACCTGTAGTGGTTATCAAAACTGACAGTTGGCTGAAAATAACCCTTCTAAATCACATTGCCTTGATCTGTGCAGCTGCATTTCAAGCAGTGGCATCAGAGGCCTTTCAGCTTTGAATATGTGCTGTGATGCAGAATAAATGTGGCTTCTTGCTTTTTGTTTTAGATTCTTACAATAACATTAAAAACGCTATGTCTGCTACCTTGTCTCGACTCATTAGTATCACAGGACATGATGAAAGCACACCAGTGTTGATTTGCTAACAAGATGGTATTTGGTAGGTCTGCAGTGACCTCTTGCATGCCGGTTCCAAGAACAAGTGAGTCTTTTTTAATGAATACGGTCACACTATAAGTACTAAACCCACTGTTTTATCCTATAGTAACTCAGTAATTAACTCTCACCCATATGGCGTGGGAGAAACACTAATGCAACTTCATCTTCCTGTTTCACTATTACTTATTTCTTGGTTCATGAACAGTTTTTATAATCTTGCTGCTCCCATTTTCTCCCCATACATTTGTAACATCCTGTTGTCTTGGCCTGATAGCTGCCTAGAGCATGTTATATCTCTGTCTTACATGCCTATAAAAATATAACACATCGATGGCTAGAGGCACGGATCAGGTCTTTAAAGCAGTGCTGCAGCATCAAAAATCAATAACACTTGGTATGTCAGAAATGAATGAGGGTTGTTGTAAGTGAAACCATTAAGGAATTAACAGCTTTGTAGGTATGGCAACAAAATTCATTCCCAATTCCCTTCCCTTGTCCTTCTTGATTTCCCAAAAGGATCTGCAGTGAGAGACAGGTGATAGTTTCTCTCTGTGGGATAAATCTGTGCAGATCTCTTTATTGCCATAACTAGGCTAGTTTAAAGCCAGTTTGGGTATTTCTGCACTAACACTACAACCACTGAGCTGTGGAGCAGACACACAGAACTAAGGATCACTTCACAGAAGTCATTGCTGGTGGGGATTTAGTCCCTCTCAATCCAGTTAAACTCCTTCTGCTCCCTCAGAGTTCTCAGCGTCTCCACCTGTGCTATTCCCACACCCATTCCCTTCCACTTCTGGTCAGCAGCATGATAACTGGTTAGAAGGACTTTCAATCTTTCTAATCCATCAGAGCACCTACTGTGCTGCTAAATACCTGGAGCTTTCTGACTAGCAGAAAGAATTAGTCCTTGGTGCAACAACCACAAGATTTTGCCGCCTCATCTAAAGCCACAGAGACAGAAGAAGGAGGAGAAGAGGAGAAAGACGAGATAGTGTTTTGGTTAAGGCAATACATTAAAGCACAATGCTGAGGCAATATATTATATCTTTCTGTTAAGGGCAACCTATTGTATCTTAAATGGCATTTGCTGCAGAACAGGAAGCCTGTTCTGAAACATGCAGCACAATATATAAATCAAGGACCAATATCATTACAGCTGGGTGACAATTTTTCAGTGAAGCAGTTGTCAGAAAATACTAATTTGCTGAGGTGGAAAGAGATTGAAGAAATAAGTACTGATTTTAATGAATTTCTTCAAACATTCATCAGTTTTCTGCTGGAAATACGCTTGGTTTCCCATCTAGCAAGCTGCTTAAGAGCCTGCGACCACATTTAATTTGCTCATAACTTAAAGGCCTCACAAATCCAGAAGTGCACTGAATGTGTTTCTAAAGGGGACTCAGCTTTTTGCTCAAGCCATGACTTTTAGGCTTTTCTGGCTCCCTGCTGTGGAGTTGCACTGAGGCTGATCCTGTCTGCTGCAGCTTTGGGTTTCCAGGGCTGTTCGCTGGCTGCGGCAGCTGGCCAGACATCCTGGCTGGGCAACCAGAGGCTGCTTGCTGCACTGGGAGCATGGCTGGACAACACAGGGCTCCTCCAAGGCCCTGACCAGTTTTCTGCAAGATGAAGACAGCCAGTATTGTCTCACCTCTAGAAAGCAAACAAACAAATAAAAACCCCCAAGCACAAAACAGCCAAGCAGAAATAGGAAAAAAAATATTCCTGGAAAAGCAAACGTGCTGCTATACAGCTATAAAGAGCTTATGTGGCTGCCTTACCCTACATGTTTATTCCAGGCCACCCCTGCAGCTCAGTCACCGTTCCGGTCACCCATGGATGTCAGAGCAAGTGCCACTTGTGTGACTGAAATACTTGAGATGCTGGAGGACATCTTAAAATGCTCACATTTTTTACAGAATTATGTAGGAGTACTTAGGAATGTCCCTCTTAAAAATATTGCTGTATATTTATATTTCCATAGCCTATTACTATTGATTAAAAAATTAAAATGCAGGAAGAACATTTATCAAGAAGACAAAGTAGTTCTGTTGCATCCTTAAGCAAATTAGCATCCTAAACTGGATTTGTAAGTACATTTTAAAGAGCAATGGCCATTATTAAGCCACTAGATATTTTCACTTTAAATGGACAAAACCATCGGCAATGGTCTCATTTATACAGGAAGCACAAGAGGTGTGCGTGCCGGGATTGTTATCTATGTTGTGCAGGGCTGGAAAGTTCTGACTCCCTGCACATCTAAATCCCTCTGTGTGGAGAGACAAGGCAGGAGGAGGGACAAGAAGAACAGGGGTTTTGCTGGGTGATTGATCCAGGATGCACGATCAGAGAATGAATCACAGCACAACTGAATGGGCAGGGACCTGGAGTACTGCATGCAGCGCTGGGTTCCACAATACGAAGAGAAGGTGAAGGTTCTTGAAAGCACCCAGAGGAGGCACGAAGGCTGGTGACAGGGCTGGAACCATGTGCTGTGAAGAGAGGCTGAGGGCACTGAGCTGCCCAGGCTGGAGAAGAGGAGGCAGAGGTGACCTCCTTGATCCCTGCAACTCCCTGAGGAGGGGAAGCAGAAGGAGGTGCCAGGCTCTGCTCCTGGGAACTGATGGCAGGATGGCAATGGAACTGAGCAGCCCAGGAGGGTCAGTCTGGGCATCAGGAAAGAATTCTGTGCTGTGAGGGTGCTCAGACACTGGAACAGGCTTCCTAGAGGGGTAGTTGGTGCCCTGTGTCTGTCAGTGTTCAAGACGCATTTAGATAACGCCCTCAATAAATTTTGGTTAGCTTGAAATGGTCAGGCAGTTGGACTGGGTGATCTTTGAAGGGCCCTTCCAACTGAACTGTTCTATTCTATTGTCTTTCACTAGATCAGGTAGAATGCTGAATAGAAAAGCAGTTGCATTCAGGGATTCTAAGAATGTAAGAATGCTTACAAATGTCTTTCGTTCATAATTCCCTTATTTGACAGAAAATCATTCTGTCTTTTGAAGAAAGAGGAAAAACCTCAGCTTATATCTCTATTAGCCTGATACTACCTTACTTTGACCTTTTGTAAATCCACTGGTGACTTCAAACTCAATTTTTTTACACTTGGTCATTCACTGAGTAATGTTAACTCAATGCATTTGTGCCTCCGCTCTGTTCTGCACTGTGGATTACTAGATTGTACAGCGCTTATGAAAACGAACATTGATTATCATTGTATATTTTGCTTACAAACATGCTTTCACTGCTAAGCCTACTGTACCTATCATCTGTCTATACTAATATAGAATGTTGCAAATAGATTCAGTGAAGATGTGAATGTAAATGGGTAAATGTGAATGCACTATTCATACTTGGAGATATTCACAAATGAGATGCATGTGCTTGAACCAAACTGTCAATTAAAACATCCTGGATGCTTTTCCCTTGGCAAAGAGCTATACTCAATAACACATTATTATAAACAGATTTACATCAGTTTTAATATTCCATTTTCCCCAGATGATACAGTAAACACTAAAATACATTAGTGATGAGCCACACATATAAACAAAATAAAACCCACAGAAAAAAAAAAAAAGGAAGAAAAAAAGCAAAGAAAAACAAACATAATAAAAAAAGACAATAGAGCGGAAAAAATAAACCAGCAGCCATATGCTGAATTAGAATATATCAGATGCATTGGCAGATACTGTAACTCTGCATAAACCATCTGACCATAACTCAGCAAGGGGCATGGGGGCCACCAGCCTCATCCCCAGCAAGTTCAAGAGTGCCATACACAAACGGCCCTCAGAGCCCCCTTTCCCTCGTTGACTCTCATTCTTGAGTGCACTTTTCCCTTTCAGAACAACCAAAAATAAACCACTGACAGAGCAGGAAGGTCTCAAGGTTGATTTAAATGTTATTCTATCTAAAATATCGTTGCAGTTGTTTTATGATTATTTTAGTAATTTCTACATTTCTGGACATTTTTTCTGCCAGTTATTCTGAACCAAAATTCAGTTATTGCTAGTTTAAAATGCATTAGCTACTTCCTCATAATAAACCACCCATAATGATTGTTACAGTACCTATTACACTGGTTTGCTGTTATGATAGATACATCATAGTCCCTTATTGTTTGTTACAGCATTAACAAGACACCGTGTTGAAGTAAGGGTCCTTTTCAGCAACAAAAGCACTGCATGAAGGTGCTGTGCATTCAGACGTACCTATACTAGGGTGAGAAACCACTTATGTTACAGACAATACTTTGGGGAAACATAAATAGAAGAGAAAGCAAAGCTTTAGGTAGTCATTGTGAAAAAAAGCTGACTGATGTGAGCAAATTCTCTTTCTTTCTGTGAGATGGCACCATGTTATTTGTTAAAAGCTGGTGATTGTTGCATTTCCATACCCCCCTACACAGCTGTTTCCATTCTAGTGATGCCAGGGCCTTTTAAGTAACTACAAGAAGTGAACAGGTTTGACAGTTTTTGCTTCAAATTATTCCTTACCACCCAACTCTTTGTCAGTAGCAAACATTTTCATTAATTCACCTCAGAAACACTGAATAGACGGAGTAGTTAGGCTCTAGGGATTTTGACAATTTTTTTTGGGGGGTGGGGGGGCAGTTTGTACTGAAGAAGTATGTTCTAGCTATAACAAGACAACAAAACGAGCACAATATTTTCAAAACGTAGATGGATCAAGGCTCACTTTTATCTCATACAATGACATACCAATAGAGCACGAAGGTTCTCTGTGCTGTTGTATGGAACACAACTGCTTGCAGGTAAAGGGACTTTTTAATGTATCTATTCTCAAAGGAACTGCTGAATATATCTATAATATATATTCAAAGAAAAATATCTATCATCTCTACAGCATACTTTTGAAAGTGCCTTTGCTGGTTCCTTATGCCAGAGGAGGACATGAGAGTGTTTGAAACAGCTGGCTCCCTTGTTATTGTAAACTATGCTCACGTATGACCACCTTCCTCTGAAAACTATCGAGCCTTTTCCTTTATAAACTGCAACCATGTATTTTCTCTTTCTGAATATTCTCTTTCTCATACTCTGGAGAGTGTGAGATCAAAAGTGGAGAAATAAAAAGAAACAAACAACAACCCTCCAAAAGTCTCCAAAGAGGAAATCAAATCCTCTCACCTGATACGCTTACAGTCTGACAACTACTTTCACGTAGTTATTCATATCTTGCACAACTTTAGGGGTGATCAAGGGCCTGGACCGTCTGCCATGCAAGGGAAGACTGGCAGAGCTGGAGTTGTTCAGGCTCAAGGAGAAGGCTCAGAAGAATCTTACCAGTAAATACTTGGTGGGGAAGTGAAGAAGATGGAGCCAAACTCTTCACAGTGGTACCCAGTGACAGGAGAAGAGGCAATAGGCAAAAACAGCAATACAGGGAATGAAATTCCATTCAAACAGAAGAAAAAGAATGCTGGCACTGCTTGCCCAGAGAGGCTAGAGAGTCCTTATCTTTGAAGACTCTCAAAACCCAACTGGACACGTCCCTGAGCAACCCACTTTGGTTGACTCTGCTTTGAGTAGGGGATTGGACTAGGTGATCTCCAGAAGTCCCCTCTAACCTCAACAATTCTGTGATTCTCCAATGACTCTCTCAGTGAAGGGTCCTCTCTGGGCTTGTCCTTTGCAGCCTGCAGGTGACCTGTTTCTGCATACTGACGCAGGAAGAAAGAAGGAAAAACACTTCTCAGAAGTCCAGCAAATCTCTTCTCAATTGCATTTAAAAGTTGAATAGCTGTCTTTCTACTTGTCAGTAAACTTGTGCTGATGAAAATGAGAGCACACTCAAAGGCTTTACATTCACACTTCTGCAACACAATTAATTTTCTTGCCAATGATGGAAAAAATGCTATTAACCTAGCTGAAGAGAGATTATAGACCGAGTTGCTATCTTATGCTCATAATTAAATATTACATTTACTGTTATCATCAAATGTTAACTAGAATATGTTTCTGCCAGCCTTTTGCACTTCTGTAAGACTCCATTTAGTACATAAAACATTTCATCTGAAAGATCTATTGCTGTTCTATTGAAGATAACATTTTGTATCATGTATGAATGAAAACAATTTTTCTGTGCTTTTTAATTCTAGTATTTCTGAATTACTTCTTCCCATGCCACATGGATATGCAAAATGGGTGCAAACCACAAATAGCCTGACTGCTATTACTTACAGTATGGTTACAATAAGGGATCTTTAGACTTCTCTGACAGCACAAGGAGATCTTAATTTGGTCACAACAATGATGCATTGAGGAACTTGCACGATAATCTATTTTAACTTGCATTATAAGTTTCGATAGACTGAAGACTTATGAATGAACTTCGCCCACTTGCCTCTTCGAACTGCTCAAATATACAACTGACTGGAAAAATCAGTGAAGTGTAGCTCTTTTCTTACTTTAACCAGAATTCCCTGTTCTTTGCGTTACAGGTACAGGTTTGCGCAGAAAAACATATGTCTGCTTAACATCGAAAAATTCAAGCGCACAATGGTTCTTAGTGGCATGAATTCCAGAAGATGCAGGAATGACTAATATCAGTTGGCTCATATCTGATTTTATTTACATTCAGAAAACAAACAGATCAAATCTTCCAACCAACTAAAATAAATTTTATAGTAATTTGTTCTTCTGTGGCTCTATGAATGAGACATGAATTGTAGGTACTCCAGAATAGGAATGTTAAAAACACCTGCTTCAATTCATATAAATTAACCAATGAAAGATACAGACTTTGCTTTATAATCACAGTTTTTGAGTTGACATTTTATTGCAGTGACTTAGATCTTATTTCAATTTAATAGATAAGGACTTGCGTAAAATTTGTAAACAGAAGAGTATTAATTGTGCTTAATAAATCACACCTTTAATGGGTCAGAAAACTCCTCAAAATAAAACTAGAACTGAACTGACCTAAGCCTAGGTCAATAAAATATTTGGTAGTTTTCATTACACTTCAGTAAAATTTCTGTTATTGCTCCACATAAAATTGCTTGAACTGTAAAATGGCTGTATCTCAGAAAAGCCTTATCTTAGATTTCCAAATCAAGACATTTGAAGTACAAATCTGTACAGTGTAACATGAAAAATATACCTCTAAACTGGAACACAACTGCAGTATCAAAAATATATATATACATGACTATATAAATATATATGAAATTCATATTCATTTTTTATCTAGCCAGATGTGGGTTTGTATACGGAAAAATCTGTTAACAGAAAGAGTGGAGACATTCAAGGCAATTTCTTCTCTAGCTCAACCAGTGAAAATCTGCAAATCTCCAGATAACAGAATAGTATCTAAATTTGACTTTAGCCCACATAAACAAATATAACTACTGCATCGATCCTTCAGAGAATGTCCTGTGTGGATGAAAATCCACTGAAAATAGTGAGTCACTAAGTGGAGACATGGTGTAAGTGCCCCTCAGAGTCAAGAAATCCAAAAATAGAATCTAGGCAGTTGGTTTGAATGTGTTGCCCCAAATATGTTACACATTAAATTCTGAGAAATGTTAAATATCCGGTTAAGATTCCTATTAGTTTGTTTTAGTATTCTTTTCTCACTGCTGTTAGAAAGCAGATAATTTTAAAAAATTCAGCAAATTAGAAACCACTCAGCCATTTCACCAGAGTGATACCAATAAACTTTTAAAGTACAGACATATCATTTTTATTCATTATTCTTTGTGCCAGATGGGAGTTTTTAGGTTATTGTTCAACATAATGACTACAGAGTGCCAACTGCTAATTAACATTTTTACTCTAAAACATATCTTATTTTTTTTCTTTCTATGCAGTCATTTCCTCTAAGGGCTTTGCAATGTTGCCCTAGATAAAAGTAACTCCATTTTTTCCCTACAGAATACCTGAGAACTCTACAGAAGATATTTTGTTAGTAAAGGAAAATGAAAGTTTTAGCAACCAACCACTCCTGCTAAGATTAGCTGTCATGTATTCACAGTTTAAAAGTTTATTTAGAAAAGATTCACATTTACAACAATACTTCTGACATAAATAAAAATAATCTGCTGACTTAGAAGAAGCTATGGAAACTCAGAAGACGGTATAAGTTGTGAGTTTGTGGGGTTTTTTTGCTGGCTCTGTTGTTTTGTCCTACTATTCTACGTTCAGTCTTCACCTACTCCTTAACGATGAAGTACTGATGCTTGTGGGGTAAAAAAAAAAAGGAATGTATGCTATCAATTTACCTTCAGAGAAAACATATTTCTCACAAATGTTCTGCCAGTAGGTGAAAATGAGACAAAAATAAGGAGATAAAAAAGACCTTTCTTCTGATAAGCTTTTCTTTTGATAGTGAACTCCATTTCCACTGTAGACAGATGCTGACAGACACTGAGATTTTTGAAACTATCAGCAAGTCAGAGAACATGAAAAGGTGGCATCATTTTTGTAATATCCAGTACATCATCAGCCTCGAACTGTGGGCACCACTCCGAGTGAAGGAATAATTCATTCCCCAATGCCAAGGCAGCCTCTGCAGCCCCAGAAAGCAGAATGGAAAAGACAATGACATTCTGTGTTATGCACACTTGACTATTTAAGAATGAGTTCACATCAACAGCTCGTTTTAGAACACGCAAATACAATTTTTTATACTTGCCTACTTGCCTTAAGGTAAGTTGGAACTCATGAGCCTAAATGCTCTGAGAACATGACTAACTTCAACAAGCTTATTTAATCTCTAACAAAGTACCAATTACAAATATTTATAGCTAGTAATAGACTTAAAATTGAAAACAAGAACATGATCGAATGAGAGTCTTGATCTTGGTCCTTGACATTCCCTTTATTTTCTAGGTAATGTTACTTCTTTCAACAAACACAATTTCTCTCAGTTTTCCCTGTTCTGTGTCATTGCCAAGCCAGGTACAGGTAAAAGGGTAAATCCGTGGTGTTCAACACACAACATATCCAGCTGTTCTCTGGGAGTGAATAAAGAGCTTGCTGGTTTTAGTTTGAAGGGATTGAAATATTATAGAAATACTACACTCACGGGAGAGGTCAGTGGGTCATGGCTGGGGTGGAGGCTGCTCATGGCCAGGCTGCCTCCACACTTCACGTTTAGAAATACCCAGCAGTTGCAGCTCCCGTTCAAGCCAAGGACAGACATTTTTATTAAAGAATTAATGAGGCAAAAGAGCAATTAAGTGTTGTAATTATCTCTCTCCTGTTTTCTCAGAATGTGTGTACGTCTTAATGATTTAACAGCAGAGACAGCACAGGTGCCCATGGGGCAGAGGGGAGAAGGGTGACTGTGGTCATTACTCCAGAGAAATCAGAGTTGTGAGGGAAAGAAACATATGCTTTGAAAAAAAAGAGAGAATCTAGAAAGCCAGTGGGGCAAAAGGGATATAAAGCCTCTTTCCAACCGAATTGGCAGAAAGTCAAGGCCTGTCAAAGCAATGACTGCAGTAAAACTGAAATTGTCAGGCACAGTTAATCACTGTGTTCACATACTAGTGCTACTGGAAGCATTTAAAGGAAGTGCCAACCATTGCTATTCAAAAACACAGCCCCTGATCTATTCACCCTCAGCCCAATCCAACCACAAAATGATTAAAAAAAAAGAAAACAGTCATGCTACTCTGTTTGTACTTTTCTTCTGTGGCTGTCAAGCAAGGTCAGGAAGGAGATAGCTCAGATTCTCTTTTGTGAAAGAGATGCAGAATGATGCTCCTCTGGCATAATTAGATACACACTGGAGATGGGAATGTGGACAGAGAACATTATTTAAAGGTTACACAGGAATATATCCCTTATTTTGTAGGTGGGGAACTAAAACAATTTTAGATTGCTCTCATTTTAGCCTTGCTGATACTGGACAATTCATTCCTACGTTACAGTATTCTTCATAAACACCCCATGACCTCATTGATGAAGAAACTTCTAGAATATATACAGGAAAATAAAAAAGTTTTCAAATGACACCTATACCTGAATCTACCTTTAACTGAGGATCATGTCCAACAATCTCTACTCCAGTAGCAGTATGAAATATGTTTTATGTGCTTTCAATGAAATATTTAGCTAGCTAATACAGTAGGGATAGTGGTACTTTACTAATAACAAGAGAATAAGACAAATCATAAAAAAAATTATATGAGACACTTTATACTGCAATGGTAGATACTTTAGAAGTTCATAAATAATAGGTAGTGTCTTTGATTACTGCAGTATTGAAATTAATACACAAAACCAAAAGAACATAGAAGAAAGCTTACTCAGCATGCTGCACTCTGCAGATTACCTCCTTTTCCCAAAGGTCACAGAATCACAGAATCACAGAACTGTAGGGGTTGGAATCGAGACTTGAGAGATCATCAAGTCCAATCCCCCTGCCAAAGCAGGTTCCCTAGTGCAGATTTCAAAACATAACAGAAATCATCAGCTATGGAGTTTTATTTAGAGGATGCCACAACATGTACCCTCAGCACACAGCTATGTGTAACATCAGCAGTGATTCAAAAAAAACTATACAGAACCCATCATCTAAATGATCATATGATGCAAAATCTGGCAATATGCAGCAGAAAGTTAAGAACAGATCAACTGCACTGCACAGATCACTTGGTAAGCTAGATTCATTCAGTGTACATTTTCATACAATACCTGAAGCTTAGGAAGAAAGCATATAGAATATATAATCAAAAGGAAAATGAACCTGTACAATCACGTAAATAACAAGTAGGAGAAGGGACATCATGGTATTTGTCACTACATTATGTGGATGAATACTATTATTAGCTTCCATGCATGAAGAAAGAAAACAAAGAGAGGGAAAGAGAGAGAGAAAGAGGGAGGGGAAGATAGGCTTGTAAAGAATGCAAGGATATCTGGAAATGGAAAATCCACCTTTAAATGAGAGACTTCGGCCATTTGATTTATTAAACTTCTTTACAAAAAGGTTAAGGAATTATTTGATTCCTGTCTTTTATTCCTTAACTGTGAAAATACTTGAGGTAGTAGCTATTTCTCAAATCTGGTATGCAAAAGAATATCAAGATGCAAATGGCTCAAGCTAGAAAAGCCAAGTGACATACTTGCCACTCTGAAACAAGGTCCCCACCTCTATCCTTTCTAAATAAATTGGAATTGTAATTTACTCACTTGCACTCCTTTAAAATTAGGACTAGGGTAATGAATCAAGCAAAGAACTCCCGAGTTAAGTTACAACAAAAATTAAGAGGACATTTCAAGAATGCCAGCAACATTGATGAATTTGAGTCATCAGTTTTTTAATTAGGTGCTGATACATGAAGGCACATGAATTATAAGATACATCTCACTTGGACTAGCTAGCTACAAATAAAAAGATAGAATGTATTTTGATAATGATAAACTATGAAAGGTAACACATGGTTTGCTCACAGGAGGATATTTAAAACAGTTGCAAAGAATGAGATGGTCTCTGTTGTGCATCATTCAGCAGAATAAAAAAATCTGAGGAAAGGGTATGCACAAAGTCATATAAATGTTCAAGATTATCGAGCTGAGAGCTCCTTGAAGACAGTAAATTTTCCAAAGAAATGGCTACCACAGCTCATGCTCAATTCAGCCTCTGTTACTGCTTTCTAGCCAACAAAGTAGGTTTGCTCTATCAGTAAGATTTATAATATTCTCAAAAGAAAAATTTCAAGAACAAGCAATGAAACACATACCTACAGGAACTGAATGCTAGAAAGTAGAAAGGACATAGAGAAAACAGTATTCTTGTAAAGCCTCCCTAGAGATTCTGTAAGGAGCTACTTAGGTCTAAGTGGGCAATCAGCAGGTTTTTGACCAGACTTTGGACTATGAAGTCAATAAACCATTTAACTAGATATTTCTTCCTTTCCCTAAACAAAACAGAAATCCTTGGGAGTCGGAGATCCCAGTATCCTTTCCACAGAATTACTTTTTAGAGTTCAATGTCATCTGTTATTTTAAGTATTTAGGCTTGAGTACACTTCCTTTCCAAACTACTCCATTTTTACATCCCACTGTGTCTACTTACTTCACTAATGGGAGAAAAGATTAAAACCACAGAAATGTTAAAGAGAAAAAGACCAGCTGAATTTAGATGTTTGTTAGCAGGGGAAAATAAACAAGTTCTTCTGAAATAGAAGCAAGTAAACTGGAAAAACCATAGCTCCAAACCACCATCCTGCAAGGCCTGTGAGAAACACGAGCATACAGTTTCATGGGAGTACAGTAGTGCAGCAGTTGTGCACTAAGGCCTTTACCTCCGCTCACAAGATGGAAAATGCTGTTCTCTAAGAATTAGTGGGCATGAAACAAAGGTGATTGTTTACAGTTCAAAACTGGAACAAGAAGTGGTGTGTCACGTGGCTAGTGTCACAGGATGGCACAGGACCTGCTAAACCTTTACGTGCGTTCAAGGGGGGACAGGACAAGTTTATAGAGAAGGAATTAATGGAGGATAACTATCAAGCAAAAAACCATATGCAGTCTGCGAAGTGGCTGAGCTTAAAATACTTGAAGGAAGAGAGTATCACAAGGAGGAATCTCAGGCAGGCCACTCAAGGTTTTGTATGCACATGGAAGAGAGTATAATTTACATTCATTTTTATTGCTTTTAGTCAGGTTATCTGCTCAGTGTCCAACATTCGGTCCTGATTCTTAAACACATCAGATATTCAGTACTGTTGCATTTTGAATTAAAAGCAAAGAGATAACTGCAGTTGTTGATGGATGAAAGCCTTACCTAAAAAAAAAAAAACCACAACAATAGCTATTTGAAAAAATCATGTAACCAACAAGAACACAATGAAGTGAGAGCAGCTGGCTATACTAATACACTAATTTTTTTTTTGGACAACTGCTAACTAAATTAATTACTTCATTGCTGAGTTAATTAGGTAATACTAGTACATAAATACCTCAATTAATTATCCTAAGGTAATAAAAGACAACTGCCATCAAATGTGTTTGACACAACTGTATACAGTGAATGTTACTTCTCTCATTTGCTTCCCGATCCAATTTTAATTAAACCATTATAAATATAAGTCATTCTCATAAATAAGTTATAGCACTGTAAGCTAATCACTCAAGAAAAGTAAATGAAGAGACAATAATCCCTTACATAATTTTACTGCCGGTTAGGAAGGACTACTTCAATAAATAGCTCATCAATTTCAGAATTTTGAAGTAAAATGTTCACCAACTGAATGAATGTACCTGCAGACTAACTGCATGAAAATGAGCCCAGAAAGATATTAAGAGAATATATTTTTTTCAGCAGCCTAGTAATTCTCCATTTCAGTAACTTTGCTCTTTTCCCAGAGACCATTTTTATAGCATTAGCTATTAATGAAGACAGATCTTGATTGCTGTCATCTCTTCCTGGGCTCGCCAGCATCATCTATTATTTTTTTTTATTGTATTAAAACTGAAGATTCAGTTTTGTTAGTACTAAGATTTATTATTTAATAACTATGAATTTTGAGAGGAAAATAAAAAAGTTTACTTCAATGCTGATGTAACAAAGCAACTGTAGTCCATATTTAGGACCAAATATAACAACTAAAAGCTCATGAAATGGATAACAGAAAATTGATAAAAGCTCATAAAGTGGTTTTTAATGCTTTGGCTTTTTCCAATGCATTTGGAAAGAAAAAGAGATTTTTCTGACAGTCATAACTTCATAGCCAAGGGCATAAAAAGCTCTGCTTTCTTTTAGGAAAATATTTTAAAAGTTTGCAAAAAGAGCAAGATATTTTTTGTTTTATTAAGGCTCCATTTGGATGACTATACTCATTTCTTCAGTATATCTGTTCACCCACCAACATCTACAGAATTACACAGAAGAAAAAAGCATTGAAGGAGTAACAATAAATACTATGTGAGGAAAACAGGCTTATCAGAAAATGCATTCAAAGCAACATTAGGAGCTGCCTGTCATTTCCACTAGTACCTGGGAGATATTGATCATATTCAGAAAATGTTTTCAAGATTTTCATTGGACAATTCTCCTTTAGTTTCATTGTCTAAATTAATAAAATCATGACTTTTTTTTGTAAATTAATGCTATTAAATTGCTTCATTTTAGCTTTTTGAAAGAACAAAATATAATCCTTCTTGTCCTCATCCTTTTCTCATCAAATGCTATTTCTGTGACTCAAGAAGTTCAAGTCTTTTTAAAAGGCCAGACACATTTTGTGGTCACCAATGACATCAACAAAAATAGGACTTTATTTTTCATCAGTGCTGCTGTTCTTTTTAACTCATTACCCAGTCTCGCATTTTTCCTACAGCAGGTCTTTAAAGAAATAATTCGGGTCTCTTCAAATCTGAGTCACTGGAACACAGATTCCTGTGCTTCACGTTCCTCTTTGGATCTCAGTTTGCCTCTTTGGATCTCAGTTTGCCCTGAAAATTTGATTTGGAGTGTGACCCTGTGAGTGGGCTGCAATATATCCCTTCCTCTCAGATCCCTCATTCATAACTTGAAAACCTATCACAAGCCAATCTATATGTGCACTTTAAGCAAGCATATCATTTGCACATTCGGAATCAAGGATGGGCAAATATGCCTTTATTTCTTGTTATCTCCAATGGCAGGGGGTGGAGCAGACAACTGATGGTGGCAATAGCTTTAACCAGGGCAACAAAATTTAATTGTAAAAACATCATGCTCATGTTAGTGCACAAAAAATGATAAACAAGAGATATCATGTCTCAGAATCTACTCAGGCTGGAGTCATGCATATTTTTGGTCCTGCAGGGATAAGGAGCTGACCTGCTTTCTACTTACGTACTGAACTGAGCAAGTTCTAAGTCATCTCTTGATTAAGCCAGAAATACCCAAATCTATATTTGGATTATATGCTGATATTTGATTATGAAACTGATGTTTGACACAATTTTATTTGAAAATTTTTCAAATAATAAATGTTCCCCAAGGCAGGTATGCTTTTTTTCACTACCTCAATCTTTCTTGATGATAACTCCTAAACAAGTAACTTCAAAGTGACTTCTAAGCAGCCATGACACGCAGACCAAAATCAATATGCGCCAGTCTTTGCAGTGACTATAATCTCCCAAATCACAAAAACGTTGTCTGACACAAAGACCTGAGTTTGAGTTCTACAGATGCCCAAACAACAACATGGTAAGGTTTAATGACTTTTCCAGTTACTAAAAGCCAAAGAATGAGGAGCCAAATTTTCCTTCTGAGTGCTGTTTTATTACTCCATGTATACTTCCAAAGAACAAAAGAGAGAAAAGGAAGGAAGGAAAAAAGAATGGAAGGAGAGGAGGACAGAAAAGCTGCTACATTTGCAGAAAATACAGCACAGAAAAGAGAAGAACATTAAGACCCAGCTGGACACTCATGTTTGCATGTCTTGGTTATGGAACAGTGTTCCTTGTCAAACAGAAGCAAAGAACAACAAAAATCCCAGAAGCTTCCTACATAAGCAGAAGAAAAACATTGCCTGCTCCTTCCACAGATTCCAAGATCCTTAGCCATGTAGCTTGATCTAAGTTCAGGGCTATAGACACTGAACTGTCTCCTCGGCTTCTCAGTCACACCCCTGGGAAGCAGGGAGGACATGCCCTAAAGGAGATCACCTCTTCAAAGTACCAACACTGATGCCACATGAAGCCTTCATACACCAGGGGAAAAGTATGTCCCTCCCTATCCTGACTTCACAATGCAGAAGTCATGTATGATCTTCAAGCTGCATGGATAAATTCATTCAACAAAGCCAAAATGGTTATGAATCCTGTTATGTTTTCTGCACGAGTACTTCCTTTTAGCAACAGATTTCTTATTTTCTGGCTTCTTTTTCCCAAAAGTCTACTCCATTGCTATTTTACTACATTGGCTCATTCTACATGGCTCAACTTCATGTAAATTTGTTTAAAGTCGTAACACATAAAGATGGCCACAGGACTGCCCTGCATGCTGAACCTCATATCAGGGGTGGGGAAGTGAAGGGAATAAAAAGTGCATGTTTATTTATCAGTACTTAAGCATAACCAAATAGACTGTATCACATCATTATTCCGATAAAAGGATTTGCAATGGAACACTGCCATACAACCTTATGAAACATGGCAGTAACTGAGAAATATGGCCTGTTTTTAAACTGTTGCAGACAGTGCACCCCTGTTTTAATTCTGAGTTTATAGCGTTAAAAAATGTAGCAGGAGATAAAGATCCTCGGCGTGCAGCAGTACCAGCGGCAACGGCATGTCACTGCTGCTCGCTCTCACTGCAGCTAACTAGAGCAGGCAGGGGTGGGCAGCCAACCTGGGAATCTGTTTCCACTGAGCAGATAGCAGCGCAACATCTGCCCCATCATGTATTTATGAAAATTTTCCTGCTGTTCCAAGAATCACTTGAGCATGAAATAGCTGAGTTCCAACCACTCAAAATTTCTGGCATAACTGATGCTAAAGCAAAGCACTTCTGCAGAAACTTGGTGAAGACTCCTCTGGTGTAGAGCTAGTGAGCAAAATGAGTAGCTTTCTTTCTGCACTAATATATCTTAAATATGTCCAGCACTGTATTTGAGAAATCTAAAAAACAATTTCTTACATGATTTTATATTCTCTAGGTTCACACAAGACCTGTACATGTTTTCCTAAAAATTCTGCACTTAAACTCAGATATTTAATAGTTTAAATTAAGATTGCTGTCCTATTTAATTTAAACTGGTAAGGAGGAGAGGAGAAAAAAAAAAAAAGCACTTAAAATTTTCTCCACCTTAAATTGGTATCACTCTTGAAACTCAATAGTGCTGGTTTACCTGCCTTATTTACCAGGCAGCAAGAGTGCACTGGGTACTTCTAGCTGAAGAGATTTACTTGGTAGGGACAACAAAGGGTGCTTTTTTGTTTTAATACCTGGTTTAATACAACTACTATTAACTAAAATATTAGGCAAGTTTGTATACTACATCTGCCCAGTAGTGCCAAGTAGAAAACATTATTTTCTTACCAGCACTCTTCCTTGTAAATACGATGTCCATATCATTCAAATTTCCCTTCTTTGAGAGATATAACTTTCCAAAGAAAAGTAGAAAGAAAAGAAAGTTATTCATTTTTTGAACCAGAAATCAACTGTTGAATTTGATAACACTGTTTACTCTTGATATAGTAGTTTGATTGACCCAGTGATTAAAGAACTTCAGATCACATGTAAGTGTGCTGGTAATTGCTAAAAATCCCATCTTCCTGGCAGAGGTGATTCCCACCTTCATGGAAGCACTCACATGGCTCCTCCTGAAGATGCGCCAGCACAAAGGCCCTGGAGTCACCCTCAGGCTCCCATCCAGTTCGATGAGTGAAGCAGCTCCACAGCAGGAGGCTGATAGAGATCTTCTCTCCAGTACCTCATATACCCTGACAAATGGAGCGGTTTCCTCTGAAGCGGAAGCAATTGGTTTAAAACTTCTGAGTCATGCAGAAGGTTTCTGGCCATGCAAAAATGTCCAGAAATGTTGCTCATCCCATCTGGCAAACAAAGCCCTGAGAATATCCAATGTCTGAAAGCTGTAGTGGGAGAAATTCAACTCTGAATAAAGATGCAAATTTCTACGAGGAAGGCTATTAAGCATGAGAACCTTTTTTTTTTTCCTAATGTGTAGTTTTTTGGGACTTGAAATATTTAGGATAAGATCATATATATTTAAAAAAATGTGTACTTGAATTGTGGTTTTGGTAGAACTCAGGGCTGTGCAGACAGATATCATACAGGAAAAAGGTTTTTTTCCTTTCTAGTCACAGTCTCTGAATGAATATCAAATGTTGCTTTGTTTTGTCAAGCTATTTGACATGGCTGAAACTGTGCTGTGAAGGCTTTCTTCTGGTGAGATAAGAACAGCAGATGTGGAATTAGAGCCTCCTACTCCACTGGCAGATTATTTCAGCTGTGTTTATTCCATGTATTCAGAAGTCCCTTGCATCAAACCTTCTGTTGTAATCCATGTGCCAAAAAGCTCTAAGCTTTTTGTACTACTGAGCATTGAAAAAACAGCAGCAGAATTTTGACTCCAGAAACTGTTCGCTATACAGATCCAACTTACTGACATTTCTAGACCTAAATTTGAAACATATCCAGAAATACATATATTATATTAACCATATTATACTATTGCCATTGTACTGGGGTGCGTTTTTGCATGTGAAAGACCAAGGCTTGGCAGCCCTAACATTGGATTCCCACTGCTCTTCTCCTACTAAATTAATTCTGAGGATGGCCAGCCAAGCTGGGGACTTGGTGTCTCTTACGAAATCCAGCTTTTCCATCTTAATATTTAAAAGACAGGATCACTTTTGCAAAGCAGAGGATAATGCATCACTAGTGTCTTTTCAAATATTGATCTCTTCTCTGAGGTGCTACCAGAGACTCTAGTTGTAAAGCTGGGGAGATGACAGGAATTTGAGAATAAATTTGTTTCTCAAATAACCATGTCCCATCTGGTGATGTGCCGTTTCGCAGCAATGCTGTCTTGGCTAAACTGTAGCTGGAACTCCCCGTCAGTGGTGTCTTCTGCTTCATCCCAGTCTCCTCAGATATCACTCTAAGAGTGGATTTGTCATTTAACTAGAGGTCATGTGTTGTGGTATTTTTGTACAGCTTTTGTACACTTCAAAGACATTATTTGTATACTCTACATAGAAATAACATTTTATTTCCAAACAGATCATTATGATAGTTTAATACAGGCAAATCTAAAAATTTCTTAGAAAGCAAATCTCCTTATATCATAGCTCACAAACATTTGCATTGCCATCTCACCATAAATAGCAAAGAGTCAGCACGAAGGCAGCAAATATTTACCTCATTTCTGTTTCTATAACTTATTCTGCAATTGCAATGGTGTTTCTCTCCTTTATGAATAAGAACACAAACACGTGGGACATGTGGGTGTTTAACGGGATGAGCTAGCCAGTGGTTTCAAATTGTTCACCAACTGAATGTTATTCCACGTGCCAGAAACACTATGACAGGCCTCCTTGAAACATAATTTCAATTTCAATTATATGTCTGCTCTCAAAAACTACACTGTAAGCACCAGACAGCTTCGCTCGGCGGGTCTGGGTCCCTGCACTGCACGTAGTCCAATTTTCTGATTGAAGAATAAAGACATTTTTCTCATCATTTCTGTTACTTCAGTTAAAGTGACGTGAGCAGTCTTTTGTAGATTTTTCGTATTAAGAGGAACATTACCAGAGTTATTGTGAGATACTGAGTGTGGCCAAATGAACAAGGGGTTTAGATCAATGAAATTGGGGCCATAATTTAGGGGGAAAAAAAAGGCATTGCAT
This sequence comes from Penelope pileata, assembly GCA_013396635.1. Taxonomy (NCBI): domain Eukaryota; kingdom Metazoa; phylum Chordata; class Aves; order Galliformes; family Cracidae; genus Penelope; species Penelope pileata. Next base: position 631,863 of record WBMW01004038.1, on the reverse strand, counting down.
CAGTGTCAGGGATAGTCTTATTTGTACTGGAGAATATTAGCACTGAAGACATCTACGACTGCATGTAAACTTCAGGAGTAGCAAATGGAAAAAACCCAGCATTTTATTTATAGTTCACACATACTAAATGCAGAAATCACTGAATGAGTCCAGAACTCCACAAGCTCATATTTCAGAACACAACTGTAGCTTATGCAAATTTTTTGTGTAGGACCACGCATACTGGATGGGCAGCAAAATCAAAAGACTCAAAGCCATCAATATATCTCTGAAAACCACTATACTATAGCCATATATCTACTCCAATCTATTGCATGCATTATGAGAATGAATTATTCCTATGCCACAACTACATTTTAAGACCAACTTTCTTATCTAGATACATTATCTAGTTCCTGAGTAGGGCATGTTATTTTTAAACTCCCTTTCCTCACACTTTAGACTGAAGTCCATCAAAAGTTTCCAGTAAACTCCACTGAAATTTTCTCACGACAAACACTGTAGGGAAAATAAGTATTTGAGGCTCTACAAAGGCCACTTTCAGAGTACATGCAGAATGATTTCAGTACAGAGAGATATGATTAAGACTTAGATAAGGAAAACGGAAACCTTCAGCTGTGAACCTTTCTCCCAAGACTGAAGCAGTTTCTTTAAGGAGCATGTTAGCACAAGCGCTCTTCAGGTGAGAACTACATGACTAGGCAGAGCAAAAATATTCATTATAGCACAATTGTCCAAAAATGAATATAAATGATACTAGATACCATCCTTTCCTGAGGCAATTTTGGCTGTGCACTGAAATTGGCCCAGCATTAGGCCATTTATGTCACATAATACAGGACCTAGAAATCTGAAGGGAAAAAAAAAAAAAACTTAAGCCAACCCTAGCAGATATTTCTTCCTAATTAGAAGCTTTTTCTCCTGTCTTCAAGAAAGGGACATTTGCACCACATTCGTTTACTCAGTAGTGAGGCAGGTTGCTCTGTGGTGCTTGATAAAAAAAAGTAATTCCATGCCCTGCATTTCTGGAACTAGGAACACATTTCTGTCCTCCTCGGCCCACCCAGAGCTGTGCTACAAACGTGTAACAAAAGCTCTCCTCTGCCTCCCCTCAGCTTCCTGCAGGATGAACTGCCTTTAGATAAGGGGAGGACTGGTTCCTCTAGGTCAGGGGGGCCCTGAGTGCTTGGGACCTCAGTTAGGATGTCAACCACTGGAACTGGAAGCAAAGAAAGGATTAAAACTAGACTCCAGCTTAGGCTTTATGTGGAGCGTGAACATACTGGATGTGATGTTACAAGCCTGAAAAAATCTCTTGACTTCTTTACTCAGTTATCAAATGACTCCTAGAACAGCAGATTTTCCAGAAATTTGCTTAGTTAGGAGGGGATGTGTGGGGGAACAAAGGTAAAAAGAGTCCTAGTGCAATGCTCTTTTCCCTATTTTTCTCATTATCTTTTTACTGGAAACATAACTTTCTTGTCTGTAACAGCTATAAAAATTTGGTAGCTCTGCAGGAGGAGCAGTTCATGAAATGCCTGGAGACAAAGCTGCTTTTAGATGATATGGCTTTAGCTTATTTTTACAGATGCAAAAGCACAAAAAAAAAAGCCTCTTATATTGGCATCCTAAGTATCGTGTATGCATCGTTGCAGACTCTATAGAAGTGTCTGCAAATGCCAGTTTGCCCAGGTGTTTAATCCAGTTGACAATCAGGTGGCATGACACAGGCCCTGCGATGATACAACACGAAGAAAAGCTTGTTTACAGAGCCTCTGTGCTGAGCCTGCACCCTCAATTTGCAGTGATGGGTCAACACGTGTCCTCAGCAGACCACACGTCTGTTTGTCAGGAGATAACACAGCCCAGGTTAATAAGCCACAACATGGTTATGGAAAGTTTTGCCAGCAGGCTCGAATGGAACGTTTGCAAATAAGCAGTCAGTTCTGTGAATCAGTAGTGGGACCACAACAGCCTGCTGCTCAAGGAATTATGTTGGTATATGTTCTACACCTTGCTACCCAAGGATGTTTGATCAAGGTGCAAGTACAGGCACTTTTAAAATGCGTACAAAATACTGCCATGCTCTGGCAATGGCCCTCTTGACAGCATCCTCTTGACACCGATGAATCATTTTTTGGTCCCCTCTCTCCATTGCACACATGCACTCTATCAGTGTTTCTTGGTTTTGAGTTTCCCTCACTCATTTCACTTTCTTTCAGAACACTCCTTTACAAAAGTATCCCGTCTGTTGTTGCTTATAACTGCTGCATTTTCCCTCCTCCTTGGCACTATTTTCACCCTTCCTGTACATGCAACCTGCTTGTGGAGAAGCTGGGCTCTTCCCTTTGCCTCCACTACGCTCTCCTCTGCCACAAGAGGCAGCTCATATTTGCCTGCCCTCTATTCAGCTGCCCTACAAAGCAGAAGTGGGGAGCACCAACACTGTTGCTGCCTGCACTTCTGTGGCATAGAATGGTCTTTGTCCTCCTCAGTCACAGTGTCAAAGTTAAGGAGCTGTCTCCTGCCTTCCTGCCTACCCTGCAGTCAGTGCATCGTTTATGGATAGGCATAGCATCTGATAAAAAGTAAAACAACTGAAAAAATATCCCCAATTTCTGTACTGCCATTACGAAGAGCTGCCTATAATTACACCTGCACATATTTTGGTGGAAGTCATAAAGCAGCCCTTGTTTCTCCCTTCCCTCTTAAGATGAGGTCCATGAAGAGAGTAAGTTTGAAACTTCTCCTAAGAAGAGATTTTTCATTGTTGCAAATCTAGACAAATTAATAAGAAAAACCTGTCAGTGTAAAATAAAAAGCGTGTATGAAACACAAGCCATTTGGATGAGCTAATTACCAACGAAATTTTGGTGACTGGTACCGATGTACCAATTATTTTTTAGCGCTGCCATAAAAACAAAATGCTATTTTTACACGTAGAGAATCTGCCAACCATCCTCTTTCTACCCGATGAAAGACTGTACATACAGCTTACTGAAAATCACTTGGAGGAATTTAAAAACAGAATAATAATGAAGCTGCTAGAGGGAAGAACTGGAGAAAGTCTGCTGTAAACATGAGAATATACTGAAAAGAGAGCACACGATACCGTGTAAAACTACTTTCACCTAGTTCTTTGAAAATTCATGCATTGGCATAAAGCTAGTAATGGCAGCAAAAGGAACATAGAAATAGATTTTTTAAAATCTTTCGTTAAGACAAAAGAAACCTCTCCCTTCTTCCTGCTATTACAGAAAGTTTATTTGTGCATATGCAAAGCATCATTTCATATTGCCGTATTTCAACAGGCAACCAAGAGCTGTTCACAGAGCAAGCCTGATGCCACAAACAAAACTGAAATATTCCTTGTTACATCTCCTCACTGTAGGAATGCTCCTGGGGCTGTAACTCAGACGCAAATTGGTCTGTTTTAAGCAGCAACCTGAGCGAAACAAGAAAATTAGATATTTGTGAATCACCAGACTATTTTTGCAGAATTCACTGGAAATGCCAAAATAAATATTTTGTGATATTCATTAAGTATTGCATACCAATGCTTGGAAGTTAAACAGCCAGGTTACTGAGTACAGTTGATATCACAAAAGGTAAAAGTTGAAATGCTCCATCCGCTTTGCTAGTTTGGCACTGAAGATTTCCCAGGATCCCCCCTCATGCAAATAAGCTTGCTACCTCCAATTTTTTTTCACACACTGCCCTTTCTCTTTCAAAGACAGGCCTAAAGAGTCCAGGAGTATCTTCTTTACAGACATTGCAGAAAGTGGGGGAAAGAGAATGGGCAAGTTGCTGAAGTGACACTTTTCCTTCTGCACTCTTTTGGGTTTGTGGGGAAAAAAGGCTAAAGATGTTTGACTGGGTTGGTTTTAGTTCTTACTTTCTGTTGCTACAGGAGGCGAACTTCACTCATTCCCTGTTCCTCTGCCAGAAAGAAGCTCCTGTTAAAGCCATCAGCCAGGTAGTTGCTGGGGTTCAGCTGCAGAAAGTGATGCTCTGACCTATCACCAAGAAGGTCCTGTTCCTCAGACCGTGTGACATTATTAGGAATAAACAGCAGAATGGAGAACATACATTAAGGAGAAGTCAGGAATCATTCTAGATCCAGAAGTAATATATTTCCACAATTTCTATAACTAGTTAGAATTCCCACTTTAATGTACTAATTTGGCTGCTATCTTCTTTCTAATTAGAACTAAATGTAGACTCCACTTTAGCTCTACTAATTCTCCTAATGTCATTATCTGGATTTTCCAGAGGTATTCAGTAACATCTACCCCAGTGCCCTTTACATAAGGTTCATTTCTTTTCCAAGTAATAACACAGGCAGATAATTCAAGGGCTAAATTAGTTAGGGCTAAATAAGAATGACTTGAATTAAAGGAGAGAAGAGGCTTCTTAATTTGCACCGTAAATTTTTTCTTCCTTTTGCATTATCATTGCTTTTCCATCTCTTTTAATAAGATGTCTCTCCCTCCTCCCTGGTATCTTCTATCTGCAAGGACCTTTGCATCAATCTTTTTCTTGTCCTTCTATTTTTAGAGCACATCTGTTCCCGTTTTGACCTCAATTCTCTCTCATCCAGGGCTTCATTTTTCTCTGTCTCCCCACTGCCAGATCTCCTCTCAGCTGTCAGAGCCCTTCTTTCTAGCAGATCCACAATTGTTCTGCTTGCAGCCAGTGCCTGGGCTTCCCCCTTGCTGAACCCACCAGGAGAAGGCAGCTCCTGGGAAGCCCCGCTACCTGCAGCACCTTCCTTGCCCTGTTCCTTCTTCACCACACTGCCGCAGCAGGCAAGGTACAAAGGTACTCACTTCCCATCCATTTTCTACCTATGCTTATTTTATGTTTTTCTAGTAGTTTAAAATGAACCCAACAACTGCTAATGAAACTTGCTGGCCTTCACCAGCATGAGAATAAAAGCCACATTTGTGCATTTCAGAGAGTGTATTTCAATTTTCTTTAAATTAGCAATTATGAAGTTTGTTTTGTCATGAAATTTGTTTTGTTCCACCTCATTGCTTTCCTTGTGTGTCATGTTGTCATGCACTGGTATTGTTTCCCTTATCATTATTTTCATTGCTCCATTCTCACTTTTGCTAGGTTTTGCTAGGTTTTCCTTTGGTGGACAACAGGTTGGCCATGAGCCACCAGCGTGCCCTGGTGGCCAAGAAGGCCGATGGTATCTTGAGGTGCAATAAAAAGAGTGTGGCCAGCAGAGCAAAGGAGGTGATTCTCCCCCTCTACTCTGCCCTGGTCAGGCCTCACACAGAGTACTGTGTCCAGTTCTGGGCTCCACAGTACAAGAAGAGAAGAGAAGACTGAGAGGGGATCTTGCCAATGTTTATATCTTAAGTGCCAGAGTCAAAGGCCAGACTCTTTCCAGTGGTGCGTGGGGACAGGACAAGGGGCAATAGCAAAAAAGTGGAACATAGGAAGTTCCGCAGAAATACGCATAAGACGGAGCATTGGGACAAGCTGCCCAGGGGAGTTGTGCAGTCTCCTTCTCTAGGGATATTCAAGACCCTTCTGGACCCCCACCTGTGCAGCCTGCTGTAGGGAACCTGCTTTCGCAGGGGGACTGGACTTGATCTCTAGAGGTCCCTTTCAACCCCTGCAATTCTGTGATTCTTTGATTCCTTTTCTCCCTTCGAGATTACTTCTATTATTTTTTTTTTTCTCAAGTGCAAATTAATACTTTTGCTGTCCCACAGATTCCTGCTACCATCTTCTTGCAGTGACCCTTGAACTGAGGTCTCCAGTCAGACAAATGGCTGGTGCTTACAGGATAGGCTCTGGATTTGGGAGGCTGCCTGACTGCTCACTGGCCCTGAGGCTTTGGGGACAAAGATACTCCAGACAGTGCCTGGATTAGGCTCCACATTCAAACTCGTCCTGGCAGCAGAAAAAGGAGCATAAGGAGGGAGAGACTCCTTTAGCCTCAGCCGCAGGAATGTGTTTGTAGAGACAAGTGCTCATTCTCTTGGGTCCACCTACCAGAAGTGATGCTTTAAAGGAGAGGGGTGCCAAGGAGAGCACTGGCAGATGCTGGCATGTCATGCTGCCTCCTGGCACTTGGCCCTGCCTGCACGCCCCAGCGGCCAGCAGTAAAGCACACAAAGCCCTTTGCTTGCTCTCCCTGCCATTACTGATGCTGTCGTTCCATTTGAAAAATATAAAAATACAGGAAAACAAAGTGTCATGGTTGTGTGAACAAGAATTTGCCAACATAAATATTTCCCTGTTTAGCTGATGTGTGTTATACTTCTTTTCCCAGTCAAGTATCTGTGCATTTTCAATGTTATAAAAGAATGTGGTTGTATTAGAACATATTAACATTTAAATAGATATTCAGGATAATATTTTCAAAATCTAAATTCTACTGCTCAGGATGAGATGCATGTTACCCAAAGATCACACATACCATTAGCAAATTCATACAACATAGATCGTGAACAAGCCAATGCTGGAAATGTCTGCTAACTGCATGGAAGGAGTATTGTAGGAAAGAGATGTGTTCACTGCATACACTGCTCAACTGAGATGTTAGAAATTATCCCTTCTGCTTTTCCTTCCTCTTAGAGCACAAAGAGGATCTAATTAACATGCTTAGTGTCTCTCCAAAATTCAATTCAAACACAAAGTATGCTATCAAAGGCTTGAACATCAGACAGAAAAGTAATTTGGGATGACTGAGCTATCTCTACAAATACGTTAATTTAGCTTTAATGGGTCCACATGAAAAATGACACCAGAGCAGTTAAAAGGACTTTATCTGCTTTTAAGAGAGAATAATAAAGTTATTCAGAATTTTCTTTAACCTTAATGCTGCCTTGCAATTGTTGAGCATGATTGTGTAACTTGATAAATGCAGCAAAGCATGCAGCATCCTGTGGTAGACCTGAGCGTGACATTTTTCACTTCAGTGATCTTTTCTCAATGAACAGTTTTCTCTCTGCGTCATGCAGAGACAGAATCTTTCGGAACCTGCAGTTTTTCAGGCTCTCCCAAATTTCACCAATGAGTGTCATTACAGGCTTTACATTCTTTGTTGTTAAGGAAATTCTATACATTGGATTTGAAGCTACCCAGGTAGCTTTTCCCATCAGAGTTGATTCTTTGCTGCAGTATTCTGCATCAGTATGTTGCAGACTAGGAACCAGGATTCAGCATTATCATGTGCCCAGGGCTCGTGTGTCATTTCAGTAAATGCAGGATGATAATCAGCTAAATCATGAAGAAGAAGAAAAGGAACATAAATGGCTGTTTCTTTCAAAATCCCTGTATGGATTGGAATAAAGCAGACCCTCCCGCATTCAGCACAGTAAATGAATAGCTCAATATCACCCATCAACTTTTCTCTTTTCATATGGATACACTATTCTGAGAACATTAAAGCAATTTCGATAAGAGGGAAATGGTTTATTTTTTTAGTCTAGATTTCAAAGAAATGTTCTTAAGAAGGAAGGTGTGTCTAAAGAACTGTGCCTTATCATGGCACTCATATTAGCATTTCTTCAAAGATGCCTTCTATTTGGTCCCAGCTACAAAGACAAAATCTGCATTTGAATACAGATACACAAAATGAAGTTGAAAATTGTCAGAGTCTTATGGAAAAGATGGACATAAGCCAGAAAACTGAATTGTAGCAAAAGGAAAAAGATAGTAAGTTTGTACAGAAAAGTCGCTCTTGTGTGATAGATACAGCGCCAGATAAAGAAACAGCTGCCTGCATTTTAGAAGCTTCATGCTGATTGCAAAAACCAAATGCAAATTTCAGTCATTTCTCTTTCTGGATATCACCAATTACCACTAGCACCAATGCCAAAACAGTCCCTTACTTCATGAAACTATCAAGACTTATAGTATCCCTAAGTAATTACTGTGAGGGCTTCTGAAATCCAGCTTTATCCATCCAGAGCTATCTGCTGACATCCTGCTCCACTATGCATGTAGAGAACAAACCCAGAAAGGACAATTATACAGTCTCTATGAGCCAGTTCTTCATCATAAATCCAGACAATTAATGTTTAAATCTCAGTGTCATTATTTTATTGTATACGGTTTAGTTGCCTCAAATTTATATATAAAATAAATATTAATCAAAGCTTTTGAAACAATTGTTTATAACAGCATTTAGCAAAAGGTCATGACAATGAATCGCATAGGCAAACTGCATTGAATAAACATTACTTCTTATCCATGTTGTATTTTAAGCCATTTAATTTAATCCATTATTCATATATTCTAAGGAAAAAAAGTAAGTAGGCTCTCTTGAATAACATTTATATACTATTCCTTATTTTATGTTCTGTACAGAAAAAACATTCAAGATGCAGTTAAGGCTGCATCTTAACAGTACCCTAACAGTAGCTGAAGGATAAAAACAACTATAAGAAAGTATAACTGCTGCCAAAACAAGCCATAAAAAAAATAGAGTATTCACTGCTCAATGCTATAGTTACATTTAAAATAAATCGATGTTAAAAAAAATATTAACTTTTGACAGAGTTTTCCTTATAGACACATCAGAGTGTAATACAATAAAGCTGACTGACTTTTTTGACCTTATTCAGGCCAAAGCACTATGCTGTACTTATTGCATATAGTATGTACAGAAAGCAAACTCATTCACTCCTAAGAGACTTGTTAAACTTGTATTTTACTAATTTCTTTTCCACACTATGCAGACACATAATGTCCTGAGACATTTTTTGAACAGATGCCCAAAGCAATGAGGTGTTCCAGGGGAAATGTGTTTTACACATTCAATATTACAATCTGATCTTACACAAACAATATTACAGTCTGATATTGTGAATATTACTGATCACACTCCAAAACAGAAGGCTATACCTTAATGTCTTAGCCCTCTCTCTTGAGCTAAAGCTTTCATGGATAGCCATTCTTTCTTGTTTTTCTTTCAAATGATTTTATTTTGCTTTGCATAAACTTTTTAAGAACTGTGTGCCAGTATTTACATGGAAAGAAGACATTTCAGATATAGTAGGAAAAACCTAGATGTTACAACCAAATTTTCCGAATTTAATCTGCCTTAACATCAGCAAGAATTTGGTGGAGAATTCTAAATAGTTTTAAATATCATCTTCCACTAAGAAGATAAGGTATCATTTATGTACGATCCTGAAACAAGAACTGAGAATGTACTACTTGCCTGGTCTGACTTCAGCATCAATCACTGCAGCATTTTTAGTGTAGTTCTTTGTGAAGATTCAGGGAAACTTGCACAAGTTTTTAATAGAAACTTGCCCATCAGCCATTAATCACTAAAGTAACCTACCATTTTAGCACGGTGTGTTCCCCGTGCCTTGTTTCCAAGTCAAGATGGGATGTCTTTCCAGACTGGGCTTAGACAGAGAGACCATGCTTTAGTCAAGCAGCAGTGTAAGAGCAACTGCCTGTAGTGAGTTAAGCCATGGAGAGATCTAAAGATCCCTCAGGGCCCTGAACCTGTTATGGCATACAGACAACCATTTTTGCCCTTTTATTGGTCAATTCCTCATAGACTAACTTATTCTCATGCTATGTTATTCCCTCAACATTGCCACATACTTGGAAGCTTGCCCACGGAATATTTGCACAATATTGTCCTTGTTAGTACACAGCTGCTACAAAAGATCTACATTTCCTGAATCTGTCAATAACTATCAAATCTCTAAAGATGTCTCCTGCGAAGAAATCCAATAAGGAATAAAGCATACCTTACTAGATTTTTTTTTTTAAAGTAAATACTTAACAGATGTCAGTTGCTCACTACATAAGTAGCTGGTTAGTTTCAAATTACAACACAGACAGAAGATTTAGACTGATGGACTTTTTATTTCTTAGCTTTTAAAGGAGCAATCTAAACTAAGAACAAATTTTTAAAAAACTCTCCTGGAGCAGCAGAGAGCAGTACATTTAAACAAATTTAAGCATAGCAGGAAGCACATTCTGTTAAGCCTTGAAGCCTTGTTTAGGCAGATAAAGCAAACACTGTTTACATCCTGATTTCCTAACTGTAAGGCTTATGCACACATTCACACCTCATTAAACACCACTCAATTAAAAAAAAAAAAAAAAAGCTCATCATAAAACAGCCCAATATCCATATCAAATTCAAGCTCTAGACTGCAGCAGTTAAATATGAATGGGTCAGACTTACTCTGAATAAAAGAAAAAAAGCAAATCCAAACTAAAAAAGATAACTTAATCTAGCTGGAGACAGAAATTTGGTGCCTGAGAAATGTTGTGTTATGACTCAGGATCATTTATAAAGATATGTTGTTGAAATAAACATAGCAGGAATTAATTTTATTATATAACAGCAGCCTACACTTTGTTCCTTTAAACAAGCTGGTTTCGCTTGAAAAGATCTTAATTCAAAATCTGTAACTCTGAAGGTGCTCAGGAGGCAACAGTAAATGACAGCAATAGTAAACGAGGTTCGATTTAGGGGGAAGGAATTCAGTAAATATAACCTTAAAATAGGTCTGGTAAGGAATATGATATTATTACTAGTATTGTCTCAGTCTCTGCATAGTGTTTGGTTGAGGGTTGAACCAGTAGTCTGCTGGTTGCGAGTCATTAACACTATCTTAATATTTGTATTGTTACTGCTTCTGAGCTGCAGGGACAAATGATAGAACTCCACTAGTATATTTGCCACAACAAACTGTAACTCATCATTTGTTTATCCTTACCTGCTGAGGATTATGAACTCCATCAAACTTTGTGCAATGTCTGTTCTAACGTATTAGGCGAAAACAAGAATAAAGAAGAGGAGGAAATGCCACAGTTTATCTCACAACTTTTCCTTCTGTGGCTTAATAAATGGTTACCATGCTACCTCGCCAAGCTGGAGATGAATGGAGCAGTTGGAACCTAAAGCCTAAAACAGCTTCAAACTTGGCTGTGTTCGTACACCAAGAAACAAGTGGAAGCAGCCACAGCTCAGTGAGAACCAAATCCTTTGAGAAAGGTCATTATTCCAGAAATACAGCATATTCTCTAGCTATTCATTTTTTCCTTCCTTTTGTTGTTGTTGCTGTTGTTGAAACATTAGCATCAACTGTCACCCTTTCTGCTCCCCACCTGCCAATGTTTCAGTAAAACATGGACCAGTCTGAGGACAAGGGGAAGAAAACCAAGTTCAAAGAGAAAGTTGTATAAAAGTTCACACGGGATGTAGTCTCTTGCAGGGCTTTTTAGTCCATAGTACAAGTGTCTACAGCTAAAATGTTAAAGAGAGGAGAAATAGTGAGGGAAAATGAGGCCTAAACTGTAAACCTCACATTTTACCATCATTATTCACACAGAGCTGTACCTAAACCACTGCTTTAAATATGAATAAAAAACAGCTACTTTGAAAATAAGTAACTGGAAAATTTGAGTATTATGTGAAGTAAATTATTTTTAAGATGCACAGTGCCTTTTAACATGTACTGTTGTTAATTTTCAATATGTTCCAATCCTAAAAGCAGAAGAATTGAACATGCTTAAGTTTGTAAGGGAATGGCTCTTCAACATTACAGATGTCACCCAGTTCAACTCTTAAACTCACTATTTTGACTGCAATGCTGTCACTCCAGCTCAAGGACTGAGCAGACTTCATCTCTGCACTTCTGCAGCAGATCAAGGAATCTTGATCCACCGCAGGGCAGGAGAGATCTCTGCAGATCAATGCAGAAGGGGCTCCAACATGTAGCACCTTGTCCCAATACCCTAGCAACCCCTGTGCCACTCAGGGGCTATCTGCCCTTCTCCTGCTGAGCAGACTGGCACAGCCTTGCAGGCAGCGCTGTTCTCACAGCCCGAGGCAGGAAATGGCTGCTGAAGGGTGGAGAAGACTTCAAGGCTATGTCCCTGATCAGAAACAGTCATAGGTTCCAATCTAGCAAAAGAATGAGTTCTCCAATTAAATGGAAAATAACTCATAATTCGAACAAAATTTGCCATCTCAATTTCTCTTTAGATGTAAACCTAAAAATTCCTAAACATCAAAAAAACAAACAAACAAAAAAAAAACCTTGAAAAGACTAAAAGCACAATATTTTGGAAACAGGAAGCAGCATACACAGAAATGGCAGAAAATTATCTGATTTTCACTGTCAACATTGCCGAAATGTTGTCTGCACTCCACAAGTACTTTGAAGCACTCCCACTCAATTTCCCATGACTATAATGTCATATATTTACAGATTTTTAATAGTTTTTAACAATTTCCAAAAGGCCTGGGGCAGTATGTGTTAATGATGATCCGAAATTTTAAATTACAAACAGGTGTTAGAGGAAAGGAATGAAGAGAACTTACTTTCTTACTGTGAGGAAATCAACAGCTTGGTAACTTGGAGCTGGCTAGTAAGAGTATTTATTTTTAAAAAAATGTTTGCAGAACTTCAGCAGATCCTAGATTGCTCTTTTAATTTCAGGCAATAAATGCCTTCACTGTGTCACATTTGGCTACTGGAAATTGCAGTAATAAAATTCACTCAAACTGTATTAAATGTTCACATAGGCTTGTGTGTTGCATGGTTATGTGCCTTCACTATGCAGAGAAGTCAGGAAAGATCACCAAAAGCTCTAACAAAGATGTTACCGGTACAACATCTTTCTAAAAACCTGAAGAGCTTTCCTCACAGAAAAGCCATAGCCTTACATTTTTTCTGATTGGTTTTGTACCTTCTTATAAAGAAAGGAAAACATTCTAACTGTGAATTTTCTTAAACTATCCTTTCCCCTGAAGATGTAAATTATGCCTGTGGAGATGCCTGTTTTCTAATGGTATTGTACATGGCATCAGAAACATCTCTCCAAATTTAGGTGTCTTAGTGAAGTGATTAAAATCAGGCATGAAGAATATGGACCCAATTTGGAATAATTTAACTCTGTTCTTCAGCAATGTAGAAAATGTTATCTAGCTTTGATTACATCCTTCAGAAGTCTGAGAGCCTCAGAAAAATCCTCTCTCACCCTTAACATTTCCCCTCTGCAGTCTGAAGAAACACATTAAAACCAGACATGATTACAAAGCCACTTTTCTGAGCTGCACTGAGCATTTAAAGCTGATTTGTCAAGTTATGTGAAATGTTTTCCTTCTTACAGACTCAACTCCACAATTCATTTTCCTTTTTTTTTCTGAACTCCTGTTACATGACCGTTCTTAAAGCCAGAAGTTAATGTTAAGCTGTCATGGTGCTGCTAGTTGCTACCCAAATGGCTCTTCACCCCTGCTGGAGCTGTCTGCAGCGTCAGCCCCAAATACAGGCTGCCAATTTGGTCCAAAGACAGCTGTTTTGAAAACTCCTCAACAACAAGACCACTTATGGTTTGACCCAGACTTTGGGCTTGTGGCTTTGGAGGGAAAAGTTCAGTGAAATACCTCGCTGCACAAATAGCTACCCCAGATGGAGCCACATTCATGTAGATGCTTTTTCTCCAGTTTTGATTGTGCTAAAACAAAGCACATTTCTGCAGAGAACTTCTAGGCTTCTTCTGAACTCCTGAACAGTATCAAAATTTAAGCCCATTAATTGACACATTTTAAAATGAAAAGATCTTCTAAGTTATTCTGACATAAGCATACATACACATATAAGATATGCTGCTTGCCTGAATGTATACAAGTTCAGAAAAGGGGAAAGCACACAATGCTGATTTTAGTTATGTGTATTGTAAGAGAAAAAAAAAAAAAAGGAAAAAAAAGTACTCCTTTAAAGACTCCATGAATGGCTGCCACCACTGGATAGCTGCTTGGTGATGAAGAATTATTTTAGCTGTTGCTGTCTGACCCATAGCTCATCTGCTTGAATAGTTGCACGTGCTTTGAGCAAGTGTCCAGGGCCGGTGCACTGCTAGGGAAGCTTGCTCTGCTTTTGGATGTGCAAGCGAACTCACGCTCCAGGGACATGGGGAGAGGGCACACAGTTAGCACCAAGGCACCTGGGCCAGGAAGCTTCCACCCTGGCAGGGCTGCTGGACACTAACTCGTGTGGACAAGCTCCTTAGTTCTGCAAAAGAGCAGCGATGTAGCCCTGCCTCATTGGCATGTACTGCAGGCACTGACACATTTCATGCAAGGCTGATTAAGAGACTGCTTTCTCCAGGTAGCCAGTGTTTTTCTTCTGTGCTGCTAAGCATCTCTACGCTGAGAGTGTATTTCTCTGACTAATTTTAGGCACGCAGTAATTTTTCCTGTAATTAGGCAAGAAACATATGGCTGTTAGACTGTACCTGTCACAAGTTGCCAGGTTGATTTTGAAAAGATACAGGATGAATTCTGCAGGGAGAGTTCCCGGGATCTCCTGAAGCGCTGGTGTTTATTGTGCAATTGCTCCATGAGTGAGGACACACGTGTGGTGTGTCAGTTCACATTAGCAGCCTGCCGTCCGGCTGCCTCCCAGCAGTCCTGCGCAGCTCCATCTGCTGAGAATCCCCCGCTGCTCCCTGTGCGCCTTGAGCTCCACCAGCTCATGCTGCCCAGGGCTCCTGCAACTGGCCCTCCGGCACTTGTTCCCCACGTAAACATAAAGCTTCTGGTCTTAAACCCGGCTACTCCCCACGTGTGCCAGCCCTAACCTAATCTCACCCAGCTCCAGAGCAGAGAAGCTGAAACCAAACGCAGAGGTTTAAATTCTCAGCCTATTCCCCCACTCCCCTTTTTCTTTTAATTGCTTGGCCCCAGGCCAGGAAGGATGAAGTTCATGAAGATATATTTAGCCTGGAAGCATCTAGGGGATAACATTAGCATTTCTGTAGATAATCGCAGATAAATCACAGTCTCTGCTACTTATCTGAGATTTGCTTGATAGACCTAATAGGATGATTTTTACTGTTAATGCGTATCTGTTTCTAGACAGGCAATGTGATTACCCAGCATCGGATTTCCACTGTAAAATTAAACTTGCTTTCCCATATGGCAGTAATTGCAGTACAGGATCTCAGTAGGCGTACAAAACAGAGAGTACAAGGAAGATGTATCGCAGAAGCAAATTATGCCAATTCTGAAAACATTTTGATGCAAATTGAAAGCTAAAATCAGCATTTTTAACTAAACAGCAGGAGTATATTTTCAGGCCTTGGGATCAACATAGTTTTGAAAGCCCTCGCAAGATCTGATATACCGAGATGTACACACAATTTTTATTGGACATTATGGCTAGAAGAACAGATATCATTTTACAGGTGAAAAGTAGCAACTTGCTTTCCCTTAAACTACTAATTCCTTCATCTAAAACACAGCCTCTTTGTTGCTCAGTTCCCTTCTTCTCATTTCCTACTCTGCCATGCAGTCCATGACACCATTGTGCTTAAGTCATCTTCCTCAGCTGTTTGTTTACCAAGAAGTATTTATTTATACCAATGAATCATCTCATTGCTTATTTTAAGAAAATGAGGTGTAACACAATTATGCAAAGTATAATAAACTTTAAAGGAAACACCACTACCTTTGTGAAGACATTGGATAGCTCTATGGTTTTTTCTCCAATCCTGAATTTGTATCTTTGTTACTAACAGTGAATCAAGGGCCCAAAGAAAGGATTTAAAAGAGCAGGAGGAAAAGAAAAGAGATTACTGCAGCTGATTTCCCTCTTCTGATGCCTTTATGTCAACAAACAAGAGTGGTACAGAGAGTACTTACAGAATCTAGAATGACCAAAATGCTAAGGTTTTACTAGGAAACACCAAGGGCTACAGGAGCTAATACAATGTTTTTCATGTGTGTTTATGCTGAGATTTTTTTATATAAATTTATATAGACAATTTTTCTGTTCCATTTTTCTGTTCCATTGGGTGTGTTCAGAGTGGCATTTGTGCAATAAACTACTTTTTATTGCTTCTCCTTGCTGTTAACACTGAAAAGCTACTTTGGAAAATGAGACAGATTTCATTTTATCTCGCATAGCAATACAATTCTTAGTAATGTCCAATACTGCTGCCATTTTGCATGATGATGGGAAGCGATGATTCTAACAATCTGAGTAAGGCTAAAGCGATTTTTTTAGAGCTTAGTGTGAGTTGTCAGAGCTAGAAATCTAGAAAGCTGTGTGTGCATGTTTGTACCAATAAACGAAGGGCAGTTGCTGCACAACCTACTTAGTTTTCCATCCAGTTTCATTACAAGATATTTAATTTTCCAAAGCTAAAGAAGAAATTCCAGAATTCTATTTTGATAATCTTTTCCCATAGCCTCTCTATATACAATGTGTCTTAAATCACTGCAAAACTCTTTTGCATCCAAAATGGTTGTGGTAAACATAAATCACTGGAAAAACACCACTGTACATTTTTTTCCTCTAAATCTTGTCATACTGGACTTAAACATTTAGCACTCCTTTTACTCAGTCTGTTGTCTACCACAGCACTTTTTTTTTTCCCAAGTTATTTTCAAAACCTTACTAGATCATTATTACTGTGCTCATTAGAGACTGATGTTTCCTGTACGAATTGCGACATGAAACACTGAAAATATGAATCAAAATCTGAAGATATGAGATACTACTCAGAAAAGAGAAATTTCTCATTTCAGTAAATCTGGTGTACAGATGGATTTTGACTTTCAATTCCTTAACAAAATTTGCTTGTAAATATTGTATTACTTTATTTTTCCTCTTAAAGATGGAAATTGGACTATCTAAGCATTACCTAAGTTAAAAAAACAAAAAACAAACAAATAAAAAAATCACATTGTTTTGTAAGATCAAAATCTATTTTCTCTGACTCTAAAATACACCTGGATGAAAAGCATAATTTAATGGAGGATACTTGTCAATTAAAAAGAAATTAAAGATCATTGCAAATTTTCAGAAAATTCATTCAATTTTCTTTTTACTTTGGGACCACTGATGCAATGTGTACAGAATAGAACGTTAGTTCCTGTAGTTCTAGTAGCTGCTGATTAAGTAGATGAGACTAGAATGAACATCCACAGTCAGAGTATCAGTTTTAAAAAGCAGCCGTCTTGTTGTACAATTACATTCTAGCACTCTAATACACACTGCAAGCTTAAAAACTGAGCAATATTATCAGTAAAGCATTATGCTCCTAATTCTTTGGAGTATAAACTAGTTAATTTACCTCCTTTTTGTTCAGTAACACTCTTAGCTGAATTACTTAGTGATGTCCTCAGTTGTTCCACTGAACCATCCAAACATTGCATAAATCCATCGTGCTGTGCTGTGAAGTGAGGAAGTAGTAAATCACAGTGTCTCCACTTTTGTAATTAAGAAGCCATGTATTCCAAACAAATGAGAGGTTATTTGCATCTCATATATACATTTATATATATATATATGTGCCCATGTGTTCATACAGACACAGGCACATTTCTGATCTGCTGTAATAAAATCCTGCAGCACACTGAAATCTGGCTCCACAGGGGAGCTATGATGGTCTGTTTGTTGTAACAAATTTTTATTTATTTATGGACCACAGAAATTCTTCTCTGGCTCTGAGACTTACTGTTGGGTTACAGTAAGCTCATCTTATATTGGCACTGTTAAATTGAAATAGCTCCAGGCCCTACATGCAGAACTGCCTCCCACCTCTCATAAAGACAAAAACAAAAATAAATAACTACAAGTGCACTGCAAGAATGAGATGTACTTGAAAATAATAGCTAGTGAGGCGAGCAACTCTTTAAAATATTAGCTGATCAGCATATGCCCCTGACAAGACAAGACATCTAAATTCTCTCCCCTTCCCTTCCCCATGTTTTATTGTTCTTTCAGAGGAATGAAACAAACCGAGCCAATCACAGCATTTGGTTAGGATTAGGAAAGGACTTCCTTTCACTGAGAGCTCAGGGCAGTCTCAAGCCCTGGAAAGATCTCACACATGAATTTGGTGGCTATGTGGAAAAACTGCATTTATCAGTCTGGCACCTTCTGGAGAAAACTTCTATTTTTAAAAAGCAATGAATTCTAAGCAATCTTGCAAAGCAAACTCTGAAATCTCAAGACATCCCATTATGACTTGACATATTCCTATAAAAATATTGCATTCCCATCTTCCTAACATTTATCTACAAGACCTCAGGCGATGTACATACTACACATAAATTGTTTGTGCTGTTCGGCGAATTATTTAAGGAGTTATATATACTAAAGGAGAAAGGAGTAATATATATCAAATTAGCCTGTAAAAGGCAAAGTACAAACAGGAGAAACAGAACAGTAAGGAAGAAAAATGAGCATACTAGTACCATACTCAGTAGTTAAATCCCATTTAGAAGTACTTTAATTAATGCCAGTCCTTGAATTCTTGTGGTTACTGACAAGGAACAGATTACTAAGAGGTGCCAATGTTTTGTACCCTAAGTAAATCCTCACATGATTATTGCACTTTAATTGTCTGAGAGGAGAAATCACTACTTTTGATTTTACCACACCCTTAACTTGTTTGTGCCTTTCCAAATACTATTTCAACAGTAATGCTGGTGATGGCACAGCCTTGAGGAACACACAACTCCTAAGGCTGGCGCCACCGCCTTACCATACCAGAGTGCTGCACCAGCCATGGTGGGAAAACAGCGGTCAGATATGAGACAGGCTGTGCAAAACCTCCCAAGTGCAAAAGATCAGACAGAAGAATTCTCCCAAGCTTCTTTCTTCCAAAATAACACTTTTATTCTATTCTCTGTGATGAACTAAGACAAATTTTTTACTAACAGCTTTTTCCATCTCTGTGTGACTGATACTCTGCAAAGCAAACTCCAAAAAGTGTAAATTCCTTCAAATCTCTCCTGGTTCTATTTCCTAAACACAGCTGCAATCAAGTTAGCAACAAGGTTTCCTAGCAGGAACTAGAAAATCTATTTTGATAAACTGGATGACTGTTATGTATCAGTTTGATTAATTCTTACACTGCATGAGCAAATATTCATTTCCAACACATGCTCTGCATGCTACTTCACACTTCCTCCATAGTAAAGTTTACATAGACATCTACACATTTGCATCTTTCATAATCTCTAGTACTAAGTATCAATTTAACCAGAAAATACATAATTCAGCAGTCCCCTGTGAGCAAATTTCCTTGCTCACAGCCACGTTACATATGTTTCTGATTCAATTCAGCACCACAAGAATCTTTGACAGACAAGTGTGTTACTCCTGCAAACTTACACAGACATCCACATTTTTGAAACATTCTCAGCACTCACCATTCCTAGGCTGTTGGGATCTGGGGGGGATCTGTTCTTACCACCTACAGTACTGCATTCCCAGCTACCATCACACCAACTCAATACTGAAACAAACTCTGCTCCAAGCTGGGCTTTCCCCAGTCATGTTTTATGTGAAAGGGTGCTTGAACTTGGTCCTCCTAAAAATGCATTGGTACATTCACCCTAATCCCCACTGCTGGAGGAAAAGCCCAGCACTCAATCTGCAGTTACCAGCGATGCACCTAGAAGAAAATGGTAAGTGCACAGAAGTAGAGGTGGAGAGGCAGGCAGCAGAGACAGCTTTGAGTCCATGGCTGCAGGGACCCATTTTTCCACTATGTCCCCCCCAAATGATACATGTAGAGGGGAACTTGAAGGGAAAATATCCTGCATCTCCCTGTGGAAGTCATCAGTGTCAATTCCAGCACTCAACACCATCTCTGCTAGTTTCAACACCCCTGGCCTATTCCCAAGCCCATGCCCGACTCAGCCCCTTGGTGTCTCTGTGCTGCGGTCACAGCCATCAGCTCTCCCTGGGACACACTGCAATGCTGCACCTTTCTTACTCCAAGAGGAGTGGAGAAAGGAGGGTTTCTGGGCAGCAGCCCAGCGTTTAGCAGGCAGCACATACACCCTGCTGCACCAACAGGAGGTTTTGAGGTTGTAAACATTAATACATCCTACGTTGGTGGATGATAAAGAAACCGTAGATAATTATTTTCCACTGAACAGAGAAAATAGGAAGCAGAGAAAACTCTTCTGAGTTTCAGTGAAAACTGGGAGGGGAGAGAAGTCACCTTGATGCTTTCAGATGCCCAGCTTATCAACATGTCAGAAGCAATGGGGCCATGAAACTCAAATTCCCAAAGCAAGACCAGCAACTGGTCTTGTTAATAACAAAATAATAAAAAACAGCTCTAAGAAATAGGACCGATGCTCTCAGGATTTCCTTTATGCTTAGTGGAGATGGTCATAACAACTTGTCTACATGGGGCATTTCTGCTTATTAAATACTGACTGGAACAGTGCAGTGCATCCAGTTCTGTCAAGACACTCAGATAAAACTCAGACTGTTTTGATGAGATCACAGGTCAAGTCTATAATATTTTTCTTTTATTCTTTTCAGGAGACAGAGATTATATAAAATCCATCTCTTCTGTTAGCACTGTCAGACCTCTGCAATACACGGGTGCTTGATGTATGGTATTAGTTTTCCAGGCGTTTTGATACCCTGTCATTCCAATAAGCTATTGAGATTGAAAAGTGAATTGAGAAGAGAGGAGGAAAACGTCTCAGCTCCTTTGACAGCCAAGAAGGATTTCACAAATGCGCTGCTCCCTCAAAGGTATCGCCAGATAAGCACAAGCTCTCTCCGCAGTTAGCCGACACTTGCACTATAACACCGTTGGCTGTCACAGGAATGAAGATGTGCTACCTTCCTGAGACCAGCATGAGAAAACGCAACAAATTGTAAAGGGGCATCAGGAAAACCTGCATTAACCTCTGGAGCTGTAAAACACCCTTCTGTAAACACTGCTTCTATAGCTGGAGGTAAAACCCACAAGACAGTGCAAAAACTGGGTTTGAACAGAAAGAGAGCAGCATGCAGCTCTTTGATAGAATTTCATATCTGAGCATTCATGCTCAGTGATAATTTCTAGTGGACTCAATGTCATTAGGAAACTTCATTTCCTTGTGAAGCTGTGTTGTTTTACTTGAATGTTTTGGACTATGTGGTTTGCTCATACACCGTTGTACAGTTGTTCCATGTTGATTGCCTTATTAAAGGAAATGAATAAGTAGGTATTTTCAAAAAGCCCATTTGAAGATGGAAGCATCAACCTGTTACTACAGTCTCCAAGCAAGAGTTTCAGGCAGGCAAGGTCACACACAAAATTCCACAGAGAGAAAAGCCCACAGGGCCTCTGAGGAGAGCTGTGCAGGACAGCTTGCTGAGGTCTCATCAGGGCCATCTGTAAGTTGGCATAGGATACCTCATACACAGTCCTGCCTCCTGAAAGGAACACATCTGTCACAAGGCACATGGCTGGAATGTGGTTTGCCCATGGCCAGAATGTGGCCAGCATGTGGCCCTCATATGGCTCACTGATGGCCAGAACGAGGCCTGCATGTGGCTTGTCCTTGGCCAGAACTTGGCATGCACATGGTTCATTCATGGCTGAAACACGGTCTGCTGTGCCCACTCATGGCTGGAATGTGGCCTGCACGCAGTTGGCCCATTGCTGAAATGTGGCTCGCCCATGGCAGGAACGTGGCCTGCACATGGCTGATATTTTACTGATATTTACAGAAGGAAGGGATGCCACCCAAAGGAACCTGAACAGGCTTAAAAAGTGGGCCCACACGAGCTGAATGAGGTCTTACAAGTCTGAGTGCAAGGTTCCGTACCTTGTTAGGGGCAATCTCAGACATGGGAGGTTGGAACTAGATAATCTCTAAGGTCCCTTCCAAGTCATCCTATGATTCTTTATTGTGATTCCTGATTAATTTATGCCCTACAGGTTTGGGCTTGAGTAGAAATTCATCATGACAGGGTAAAACCGCGTTTTTTTTTCCACCAGCAAGGATAAAGACATACAGGAGTTCATTTCATAGTCTTCTGTTTTTGATGCATGAGTAGTAGAGGAGCACAGGCAGCGGTAGGCAATGCTCCTTAGATCCATTCTACATTTCAAGGCACAAGTTTTATTGTGTAACCACCCATTCTTCTCCACAGTTTTCAGCCTCTGTAGGTACAAAAGAAACTCCACCTGGTTGCTATTCTATGTTGTCCTGTGTTCCTAGTGAGAGCTGATGCACACTGCAAGCAGAGCTCTCCTCCCCGTCCACAAGTGACAAGTAGTTTTTTATTACGGGTACGGAGAGAGAAAGGTAATTGCTGACTATCAGAGCCGATTTTAGAGGCCAACCATCAGGAAAAAATTACTTGTTGAGGAAAGGGTGAAGAGTGGACTGTAAGAGGCTACAAAGAAGCTGAAGGCAGGCGGAACCTTGTGCCAGCAGGACACACAGTCCCTCATGTCTGCTCCAAGTCCCAATCTTCTCCTTCTCTAAATGGCAGATTCACTTTTCTCTTCAACTCCCCTGATCTTCCCCCTGCCACTTTATTCCACTTTGGTCCAAATTATCCTCTTGCTTTATGCGCCCTGGAAGGCAATCGTCATTAGGCAGGCATGCCGGATCTGCTTCTCTCCAAAGCTTCAGAATGGAGCATTAGCAATCTCCTCACTGAGCTTCTGTAGGAACAGAGGTGGTGTGCTGGGGAATAGATAGGAGGATTACTAGGCATGAAAATTAATTGCTAATATTCTGGGATGCAGAATTGACTGAGATGTGCATGGACTAGGGAAGAGGTATGGGAATCCCACAAAATGAAGCATCAGAGACACCAAACAGTGCAGAAGCCTCCAAAACATAACACAGGGATTTTGTTAAAATACATCACATTTTCATTTACTATGCAGGGTTTAAAACTTCTTTGTTCTGTCAATACATGTTAGGCACATCTGAGCTGCTCTATATGCCACTGCTGCCACTTTTCTTCATGGAAATTCAGAGAAGCTTCCTTGGCACTAACAAAACAATTGAATGTAGCAGAAAAATAACCGTTCAGTCAAGATACCTCTGATGGGATAAAGCTCTTCAAATAAGCTTCCTGCACTCAGGCTAAAGAAGAATCTTCTTTACCTCAAGGATTAGAGCTATCATTCACTGAAAGGAAGATGTTGAAGAATCATCACCAAACAATTCATAAAACCGTCCCTGTTATGACCTGAAAACGTACTTTTCCCATGGTTGCCAACAAACCTATTGGTTACTGTGTGGGATTTTATTTTTTTTTTAATAGAAAACTGTCCCTTTATAGAAATTCAAAGACTGGCAATTCTTCAAATAAAACCCTAGAAGTTTTTCTCCTTCTTACTCGCACATCTCTTAGATTCATTATAGTAAGTGAACTTGCATTCATGTTTTTTCAATGACGTTATCAAGATGCAGTGGACTACGATGCCAGATAACCATTGCAAGATTGTCCTCTCTTCTTCACTGTATGAGATGTTTTCCTTTTCCTTCTTCGTTAAACTCTTCACAATTATTGAAATATTTACGTTCAATTTGAAGAATAATGAAAACATGTTCTTCAATTATTTTTGCTTCAGCCCTAAAATTTGTCACTGATACTGGCAGGATAAAACACCGGCTTTACAATGTGTTAAACATACAGAACTCAGTAGCTTTGCTATTACAAATCCCTTTGCTCAAGGTTCATCTCGTGCTTGTAAAATTTTATTAGTATTTCCTTCCTTAAGATATAAACATAAATCACTTTCTAGGTTGCCTAATATATCCCTTGACAGTATATAAAATACTACATATGAAATAGAAAATTTCACTGATTTCTTCCTTATTATTTGGTAATAATACAGTTAGGTTAGCACACAATAAAAATGTTATTAATTAATTCTCATCAATCCAATAGTTTTAAACTCTTACAAATAACCACACCAAATACTTGACCTCTTCAATTTTTTTTTCCACTTAAAAGTATTAAGTCTTATATCAGAAATCTTGGCCTATCAGTAGCGTACAACTATATTATTTTCTTAATACTTTACTTCAGGTGAGGATATTTTACATCTAGTATTTTCACTGATCAGTGTATTCTTCAGCCTGGAAGAAATATTACAAGAACAGAAGCATAAGTAGCTTCTTCCTTCCAGCTTATTACAATTAAACCTCTATATTTTTTTCAGTTTTTAAGTTTTATGGTCTTGTTTTTAGAAATTCAGAGTTTTGATTTTCTTTACATAATTGTTTGATCAGAGCAATCAGTAAATGAAAACCTACAAGAAATCTTGCTATGTCTAATTTATGACATTGCAACTTCCATACTGATTGTTTCTTGCCAAACTAAGACCTCATACGGCAGCAGTAATATCTGACTGCTTTAAGATCTTTGATGAATTAATATGCATGATTTCTATGGTCACCATCTTACATACAGAAAAATAAAAATTAAAAAAAAAAAAAGGAACTGAATTATTTGGTCACAATATAAAGCAGAAAGAGAACTTGAATTTCTGACTTAGTACTGCTCCCACACAAACACTTCCACAACTCCAGTGAGTCAGCCTCTCTAATTTTTTAAATCTGCTGTTGTTGAAAGCAATAAAGGAAGCAAGAAAAAAAAGCAACAGGGAAAGCAAGAAAAGCTACAAATTTATATATATTTCCAAAAGTGGTTTTGCAGGAAATCTGAATAGAACAGTGTATTATGCTTACTGAACAGAACACCAGTCTTGCAGTCCCAGAAACAAATAATTTTGTCAGTCAGGTTAATCCTACTGAGGTCATTCACATAATAAAGAATAAAAAAATAGATTAGAACACAAAAAGTACCAATGCAAGACAACTGTTTTGAAAGGGCATAAATAACCATGTAACCTACAAAGCAAAGGAGCATTTAAAGGTATTTGATAATCTTATTACATGGAGAGTGTGTTCTCCCTTCTAGAGAAACAGAATGACTCACTTTGTAGTAAGGCATTCATCAAAAAAAAAAAAAAAAAGCTTTATTCCGGTGAAATGGTAAAACTGCGTATGATCACAGTCCAGGATAAAATTAAGCAAGGCATTACTGGTATACAAATTTATATTATGGAACATATACCAAATGAAGACTTTTGAAAATTACTTCATTATGAAACTCTTGCCAATTATTTCATAAAGAATTAAAAATTTAGTGCTACATAAAACAAACTGGAACAATTTAGATAAACATGAGATAAAAACAGGAACGTGGTATTTAATATCCATATTTACCATGAGGTAGGTAAAAGAATGATGAAGAAAACCTAATATTTGTTAAAGGAAAGAATGTAAGAATAAATGGGATTGATACAGACCTTATGGATATTAAATGCTGCACCGAGAAAGCTGGTATTTCAATACATCATGAACTCCCTAGGGCACGACTAAGCTATGAAATGCCTATTTTAAAACAAAGTTTTAGCATCTATACAAGGTGATGATGCCATGAAAATAGAATATTTTATACACATTCTCAGACAATCCCTGATTAGAATGAAGACAATAAAGCTAGGAGGACAAGAATTTTGTTTGATCATAAACGAAGAGGAAAAAAACAGTACCATGCATGCCATAACTGTAGGCATACTTAGGATACAGGACAAAAAACAGCAGTGAACCTGAGGATCTTCATTCACATCAATGACAAAGAATGGAAAATTAAGGAAGCTGAGAAAAAGAGATTATAATTCATACAGGAATTAAAAGGCACGAGTTTAATTGCCATCAACATTTTAAATGTAATCACTGAAGCAGATCCTGGGCTGATATCAATCAGCATTACTTCAACAATTCAACTGAGTTGTATTTTTGCACTGACTGAGAATTTGGCCCTAGATTCAACCATCTGGAGGACAGCTTAATACAGCCACTAGTGGATATTAAACCTCGACAAATAATATTGATATAACTGAGAATTATAAGATGACTTGAACCTACTGACTAAAGAAATGCAAAGCTTTTACCTGAAGTACATGAAATATACTAAAATGCTGAGCTGTGACATTAATGTTTAATGTTCATAATTTTGACGTTTTGTGTTCTCAAGAGACAAATAGCAATGTTATTGGTATTTACTGTTAACAAAAGTTAACAAGAGTTAATAAAAGTTTTCTTCAGAATCACTGTTAATTCTTCAGAGGATGCAAGGAAAATTTCTGTTGCTGTTCAAACTGATGCCTGGACAATTACATCTCACTCATCTCATTAATGAGATCAGATGCTCACTAATCTGCTTTATTTGTTTTAAGGCAGTTGAGAAATCTGTACGTCAATCCAAGAGGCTATCTGCCATAAATCTGACAGCACTTGTCTAGCAAGACAGGGCAACAGTCTGATGCAGGTCTGCCCTATAACAAATGACAGTATTTCTCATACATACAAGAATCATAATGTAAGCACAGATTTCACCTATGGAAAGAGCAAAGTTCCAGTTCTTCTAAATCTCATTTTTCCCTGTTCTTGTAAATCCTATTTTAAAATCAATTTCATGAAACTAAGGATTTTAATTGTTGTATTTGAACGTGTTCGACTGATCATACACACAACTGGAACAATACCTCAAATAGCCTTATAACCTCATACCTACATTATTAAAATTAAAAGGAAAATCTGATCTGAGCAGAGAGCACTCAAGAGGATGACATCACAGTGAAGCACTATTCCACAGCAGGACAGGAGCTGGATTCACAGTGCCTGGCACTGTCACTTCTCTATTATACTCCTTTTCTTTCACTGCCTTTCCTTTCTATTATATACTTTAAATGCACAGGTAACTTGTGCTGGGGAGTTCCCAGCCAGAACTGCACAATAAGGAAAGCTGAATCTGGCTCAGAGCACATCATATCCTACAGAAGAATGGGACAATGTCAATGAGCTGCTGGAAGTACACGTTAGATGCGACTTCTGTACTGAGGCAGGATTTTGCAGAAACAAAGGCCTGCAGTGACTGCAGCATTTTGCTGCATTCAAAGATGTAGGAAAATTTACCACCAGTGCTTCTATTAAACACCTGTTGGACAAAGTTCTTATCCTCTGTGTTCTTGAGCTTGCCGCTACTGACGTTTTGTACTCATTTTATTTGTCTCTAAATTGATCTATATCTCTTAATTCACCTACAACCATTCAAATAAGAGCCTCCCACAAGTATTAAGCTATTTTCCAATGTGGAAAGGCTCAGCCTGTCTATTCCTTAGCAACCCGTTTACTCCACGTATAAAGCAGCACTATTTCCAGCATCAAAACTGACTGCAGTGATCTGTATCATTCCTGATGAGACGTTATTGGCTTCTTTGTCACTTGCAAAACAACTTTTTGTCAGCTTTGCCTTTCTCAAGTGCAGCATAAAAAATAATGTGGCTTATTTTTCCTGTGTATTTGCAGTCAGCATGATCTAGACTTTGCTTAAAAGGTGGTGTATTTTCTTTTTCTTTCTTTCTTTTTTTTTTCGCATTTGCTATTGAATCCCAAATTGAATACTAAATCAAGATAAAATAGTATTAAAGGCATTCTTGAAGAAATAGCCTGTTGCATGCTTCACCATTTAAATAGATCAGTTGAACCAAACCACCTCAGCAACAACAGGATTAAAGGAATAGCCAGGCTGAATTACGCTTTTAACTTCAGAAGCGATCACTGTGTTTACTTTCAGAGAGCACCCTGAGACAAATGGCTGCTGTTAAAGCAATGATCTCATCAACACATGGCAGCCTTTCTCTTCCTCTAGGCACTGAAGAAGATGGAATGGCTTGGGTCAGAAGGGACCTGAATGATCATCAACGTTCCAGCCTCCCCCCAAGCATGGGCAAGGTTGCTACCCACTGACACACAGATCACCCCCAATTTGTATTGCATTGACACCAGAACAGGCAGAAAGGTGCCTTTAAGTTTCAAGAAGTACACCAAGTACTCAGTAAGGTCAGACAATGATTATTTGGAGTGTGCTGCCCCTAACCCCACAGAACACTCAGATAACGGCCTGTAGGATGAGCAAGATGAGCTGCTGAGCCGGTGCTCAGG
Organism: Penelope pileata; assembly: GCA_013396635.1. Taxonomy (NCBI): domain Eukaryota; kingdom Metazoa; phylum Chordata; class Aves; order Galliformes; family Cracidae; genus Penelope; species Penelope pileata. Next base: position 604,058 of record WBMW01004038.1, on the reverse strand, counting down.
GCTCCAGAGCACAGCTTCCCACTTGAGGTCTGGGCAGCCTTTTTCCACAAGCACCCAGGGTATACTGAACCCCTGCTTGCAGGACTGCAATGAGTAGTGGGGAGTCCTGGCAGGACAGAGCACCATCCGGGGCTACTTGTGCCTCAACAAGGCAGCCTTGGTGTAGGTGCTGCAGCCTTGCCCCAAAAACCTCGTGGTGCCCTCTGTGGTGAGGCTCATTAACATCGCTGCAGACCTGTTCAGCACAAACATCTGCTGGGAGCAGGACTGCTGAGACAGCCGTGCTGCAAGGGGGCACACAAAGGCAGCCTCGCAGCCACCCCTGGACACACCATCTCCCATGAGGGGCCTCTGGCCTGGGCTGCTCCATCAGCCTTGCAGGGCCTGACACTGAGGAGCTCCCTGGCATCCATCCCAGCGGTCCTGGGCACTGCCCCACTGCCCTTGTGGCCACAGAGAAGGAGCTGCACGGGGAGCCAGGACAGGTGGCAGCAGCAGGTCTCTCTTGCCTGGGGCATCCTGTCATCCTCCAAAGAGGAGGGTCAGCAGTCCCCAGGACTCTCCCTCACCCTGCAAGAGGACTGCCCTGATGGCAGCACTAGGCGGGCACCCCAAAAACTGAACAAAAGCAAGCTACAATTAAAGTCTGCGTATTACTGGCAATGCAGTTGGTGTTGCTGTCCCTACGCATGTTGGTTTCTCCCTCTGCTGGTTCTGAAGGAGGCCACAGAAACATAGAATGGTTTGGGTTGGAAGGGACCTGAAAGATCGTCTAGTACCACACTGGTGGCTCTGCCTTGTAGCAAAGGGAATAAAAACTCTCCAGCTCATCCTGGCTGGGGCCAAATCTGGGGAAACACCTGTGCTTTCTCCCAGTTACTAGCATGGTTGCAGAGAGGTTGAAAGGTGATTCCAGCAACTGCACCAGCAATTCCCAGTTCTCCTTGAAGCCACAAGGTTACGCCAAAGATTGATGTATATCTCTTGGTTTCTGGGCATGCCAGGTTGATAACAACCTTGATAATAATTATTCCAATCTATTTTGTTATTACCTATATAGCTCTAAGTCGTCAATGTCATGCTATCAGAGCCAGAAAGGCACTACTTCCTTTTCCTCCTCTATTTGCAGTTCAGTAAGTTAAGGAAGAGGACTGAATTTTTCATCTGTTACAAGGAACAAAGACGCATTTAGAGAACATTATGTGGCTTGGGGAGAGCTGCACCACTTCAATAGAAAGGCCCGGGTGCTTGCTGATTACACGGTTGTTAAAATGGTCGAGAGGGTCACAGTTTTCAAGCACGTTGGGTTGTATCATTTTCATCTCTTGCAAAGAGAAACTGCTTTGGTAACAGTGGGGTGTGTGTCATGCATCTATTGGGCCATCAAGAAGAATTCTAGCCCATGCTCATTTAATGGTTGTCAGCCAACCACAGGGAGCTGTGACAAATCCTCTCTCCATCAGCCACAGAGGGAAACAGAATTATCCCACAGCTTGGAACATGTCTTATTTTCTCATGCCTCACAAACTGATAGAAATGAAGTAATAACACAAACATTTCCTTTCTTGAAAATCAAAAGCACTTGAAAATATTTTATGAGTGCTTCACTAAAGCACTTACAATGTCAATTGTCACAACATACACGTACACGTTCTGCTTAACATTACAGTGAATTCACTGTCTGTCTGTCACAAGCACCAAAGGACAGACTGAAGTGCTGCAGGATGCAACAGCACTACCAGAGCCAAGGAATCCTAACTACTGGTTTTCTGCCTTAGTTGTCAAGCCACTTTTCTGAGACCCAATAAAAACAAAAGAAAACAGAAACAGTATAAAAATGCTTTGTACAATACCCATCCTATTTTGCACTAACACATAAACATCAAGTTCCTGTGCAGATGAAGCTTTGAATACAGCTCTTTCAGCTTTCACAATTCAGTCCAGAGATACCACTTAATGGAAGGACATCAACAGAAAAACATTTATTGATAAAGATTATGAAGAATTTCTATATAGCAACCAGGGAAAGCTGAACAAATGTTCAGTATATTTTTCCTTTAATGGGCCCAAAAATTAATTTCCAGTTTAGTCACTGACTCATAACCCAGGCACTTAACCACCCTACATAAAAATTCCCTATCTTACTTATCCAAGTATTGGGAAGTTTCTTTTATTAAATATTCTTCAAGTGCTCTGAAATTGTTAGATGAATTTCCTATGAAAAGAAAACATTACTGAACATGACGGTGGGAAAATAATTTGTGTCTTGATGATGATATCAAGGAATTATGTCATCTGTTATGCAAATTGCACAAACAACTTTTAAGCCAATCCCTCTCCCTGCATTTTTACTGCACAGCTTAAACAATTCACTGATATACTAATTAAATATATTCTAATTTGTTCTCCTAACATCATAATGCCAAAAGAGCATACCAGTAACCTCTCTTTTACCAAAGGGTTTCTAAGATTCAAGGGACATAAATGACTGCTCCAAGGTAACAGCAACAACAAGCACAGCGGTGACTCAGCCAGGTACAAGGCTACTGCCTTATCCCCAGGTGGCCATCATCCTTTTCCCTTCATTTTTTTTATATTTTCAGCTCTTCTAAATTCTTTAGAACAACTTGGGTCTGTGGTATGTCATATGGAAATGTGGCAAACGTCTCTTAGAGAAAAACTAGAGGTAGCAAGCAGGCCTACTGTCTAGCTGAAACAGCCATAAGAAATTGCATTATTACATGGCAGCAACAGAAGATTAGGAAAACAGAATGAAACAAAATCTCGGGCTACAAACTTTCACATAAGAAGGTTATCGCTCCTCTCAATCATCCCAGTTCCAGAGATTTTTCTTTCAGTTTGAAGTCTGCCCATGGCGTGCTTCAAGCACAAAGGCAGCACTGCCTTGTGTGAGTGAGGACCAATTGCTTCTGCTACTCAAAAGTAAAATTTTATAGGATCACTAAACTCTAATGATCTCTGTAAAGATAAGATTTTTTCTTGCTTTATCAAACAGATCATAGATCTATGACACACAGGTATGAAAATAAATTAACTTTTTTGCTGGGGTTTTTTTTTTTTTTTTTTTTTTTTTGCATTACTGGTTTTATTTCTCTTTCAAAGTCATCAGCACAGGAAAACAGTAGTTGGGGAACTAGTCAGCATCTGGACATTCAAAACACCGTAGGAATAAATACGTCTTTCCTGGTGAATTTAACAATCCTGTATAGCATAATTTACTTTCCCAATGTATACTGGCCAAAAAAGTACTGGAACTGAACCAAAGCCTGGTAGTCTTTCTGAAACAGATATTGAAAAGAAACGAAGGCAGAAATAAAAACTGACAATGGACTTTCAAGCTCATTCATTATACCTCCCACAAANNNCATTCATTATACCTCCCACAAAAAAAAAAAAAAAAAAGAGGGAGGAAAAGTGATGTTAAAAGTTTTCCCATAAAATGTATTGATGAATAAAAGGCCTACAACTGAATTCCTTCACTAAATTTGAGCAGCTATTTAAAAAAAAAAATATGTAGCCTATAAACACTGAAGGGTCCTAACATTAAGTATAGAAGAATTCACCAAGCAATGGCATACAACCTGGGACAGGTTGAAGCATGGGTGCTTTTTAAGAGAAGGCTGGAAAACATTTTCACAAAAGGTTGACATAAAGTCTACTAAAATGTTTTTCAGTGCAGTTACAGGAAGATCAGAAGGAAAGATGGGATGAAAATAAAGGCAAGACTGAATGTGTAAGGAACTTCCTCTATTTTGCACAACAAATGCAAAAGAAACAGCATGGCTATTGCACTGTGTATAGGCTGGCAGATAGCATTTACAGGTAACTGACAAAGGAGAAAACTGTCTTGATTATCTATTTTTAATTTAATTCCAGCCCTTGTCTCCAGTGGGGCTCAGCTGAGGTGATCAAGGGTACTTAGTGCAACTCATTCTCTGTCAGGGCCTTTGGCTAAGAGCCAAGATAGGGCTACAGCTGCAACCTTAGTCCAGGCAGATGTGATTGTCCTGTGCCAAAAGAAGACACGTGTCAGTCACTGACGGTAGGACCTACTCACGTACTCCAGCAGAGAATAAGGAGGAAGGCTTCCAGGGTACTGAAGGAGATGCTGGAGGAGCAATTTCTGAGTAAGCTGGCCTCTTCTGAAGACTATTCTACAATATTGCTAAGCGTGACATATTTCCAATCATGTAGCTAAGTGGAGCACAAGTAATCAGCTAATTACCTGCTTTACATAATAAGTGAGGAACCTGTCAGTAAGAATATTTTAATGCAAGGAAAACAGGTAAAAAGAAGAAATAACATTTCCTGTAAGCATTACAGGGGCTGTGTTCCCAACCAAATGACAAGGCACACTGAACTGCAGAGAGAAGTGTCAAAATACCGAGTGAAGCAGGAAGGAGCTCCTTCCTTCCTTCCTTCCTTCCTTCCCAGGCTGGTACAAGGCAGCGCAGCTGAGATCAGCTCAGCATCCGTGCTGAGCTGCTGGCAGAGGTAGCTGATGGGTATCCCCATAGCTGCAGGTGCTCAGGAAGCTATCACAGCCAGCCAAGCAAAACAGCTGTTACCTTAAAGGCTAAGTTTCTAACTTTAAAAATGAAAGCCTTTAGCATGAACTAACCAAATATATATATTTATTATTAAAATAAGGTCTAGGAAATTCTTGTAGCATCTGCTTAGAATCATTTCTGATTATAAAACTGAAACCACTTTCTTTAATCTTTCTGTGAATTCTTAACTAAAAACTAATTATTTGAAAATAGATGAAATATCACATCATTTTGGTAACCTCAGTAAATAAAATTATAGAATACCATTAGTGCACACAAGACATCTAGGGAAAGGAGATTTTTCCTCTGGAAGATCTTACGTGTTACAAAAGTTAGTAATATCGTTAAGAAAACTAATAAAACAAACATAGACGAGAATATCCCAAAGCTTATCATTATAGTTAAGAACAAATTCTCAATAATTTCAGCAATATCACACTGTCAATAATAATGAGAACTACTGAATACTGGCACTTTGCTGACTGTCTGTGAACACTGACTTTGGTTCCACGATAGCATTAATAACAAAATATTCAGTAAAATAAATGACTGCAATTGATCCCGATAAAATTAAGCAGTTATTAATATCATAATTCTTTTCCAAAGTTTATCTGGTTTGGTGGATAGTAAATACAACCATGTCTAGCACGAACAGCTTTGCAGTTACGCTGCTGCATACATTTTATGCCTGTTTGTACTGTAAGAGACAATAGGAGTGACCTTTGTGTTCCTTGACACACTTTTAAAATGACTTTCACCATTTGAAACATTCCCTTTCCTCCTTTTTCAGATAAGAGTAGTGGAGAAAAGTAATGAGCGAACATAAGGAAAACATACGCTTCTGCAAGCCTAAATTTCTACCGGTGAAATTTTGGTTTTGTTTCATTATTGAATATCTTACTGGAAGTATAGTCTATGCTCACAGACTGAAAACTAGGTTACTTCAGATCTTTACAAACTCACATTTTCATCTGCTATTTGAACAAGCAATATATAGAGAATATGATCTTTGACATTTTAATTAAAATCTATTAAAAAGTCTCCAGCAAGTAATAAAGTACAAATTGTCTCCCTAATTTTAACCTGCATTACAACTGTGTCACGAAATCAGATAACCATGGAGAAGAATCTCACAGCTAAGAGCATGAGCTGAGCAAAAAAATCTGGGGCTGACACCTAATTAAGTTATACTTCCCCTTGATGAAGAAAGTTCTTCATCTATTACTGTATGTTACAGTGGTTCAGGCCTATATTTAAAAGGCCATTAAAAATGTACCTGAAGGCAAAGTTAATCTTTTTATTTGACAGATAATACCAGCTTTTTCACAGTAAGCAGTGAAGTGAATATTTTATTTCTTTATGACCTAATGGCCATTCTGTTTAATCTTAATGGAGTAAAGATGAACAAGAAAATATGCTTAGGGAATATACTAATACATCAATTATGGAGAGAGGGAAAGTACTTAAAAAAAAAAAAAAAGGTAGTAGTAATCTATTGTAAATGATCTCAGTAAGCACCCCTAGACACAGGGAGAGCAAAAAAAGATGCATTAAAAATCTATTTGGATTCTACTCATTATAGATAAGATCTTCTCAGCTCTTAAGTAATGCAGCAATCACATAATTAACTTTTGAAAGGGGAAGTATTTAAAAGACCTGAGTATCTATGGAACACAGGAGGCTTTCTCCTTATTTTGTTCCGTGATAATGAATTTCTCCATCTACTTTAACATTGTTGCAAAAGTGCTGACACTGAGTGACATTTCTTCTGAAGGTATTGCAAAAGCAAAAGTGATTTCAGAAAGAAAATCCCTTTTTTGGTCAAAGGAACAAAATAAGCAGAAAAAGAGATGTAAACAAACTCTGCCGGTGCTTCACCACAAACATGCTAGTCCGTATAGAACAGGCTCTCGTTTCCCCTGGAATTTCACACTGAAAGGTAGATCTGTATTTCACATAGGATTTATTCAATAATTTAATGTTATGATTTTGACCTGTGTCTTGTGAGGTAACCTGAGATGACACTCCCCAAACGTTGCATGCCCCAAACCTGCACACCACCTTCAAGGAGAAAGGTTACAGAATTTTCCCAGTGAAATCTTTGGGACTACAACCAACAGGAGTCAGGCTGTGAAGATGTGGAGGACTCACTCAACTCCCATTAAAGTAATGAGTCTTTCAGTTGAATCTGATGAACACTGCATCTGTACTATACACAGTAACTTCAAGGAAAGATGTCCCAACTCAGTAACTCTCAGAACATGGCACTTTGGACATGGATATATCCTTGCAACTCTGAATTTGTCTACAAAAGCCCCAATGTGCTACTGCAGAACAGATCACCCTCCAAGCACTGTTACTTTGTGCTGAGATTCTTTTCTGCATTTTTTCTCCTTCATTTAGTTATGTTTCAGCGTGTTGGAACATTATTATGGTAAAATGCAAGAAAGCCATCTCTCCAGAACACCAGCTACTATCTGGGGAGTAACTATTGTCTGTTAAACTCAAACCGTTCCTTATATCCAAAAGATGCCCCAGGCAGACAAGTCCCATGTGCGCAGGGATGTGCTGACTTTCACATAGTCAGCCTTCTGACTAAATTGAGAAACATGAATATCAGTGATATTACATGAATAATCAAGGCATAACCTGCCTTCCACATTCCTAACATTGCTGAATTTATGTTAGATTGAGAACAGAGTGTATTTGCATAAAGACACTCACATGCACACATAGACTGTAAGCAGTAATCTGTAAAATTCCTCTTCAAAAAAGAGGCCTCTGAAAACTCAAGTCTTAGATTTTCAGAACTTATTGAACTGCTTGTTTCTGACCCAAATCATCACGAATATAATGCACCGATTTGGTGCGACATCATTGCTACAGGCAGCACGAGCGCTGAAACTCTGCTTGTGACAGGGCTATCTAAAACCAAGGTGGGAATACAGGGCTGACAGTGATGACAGGAAAGCAAAAGCACTTTTGATATTGATACAGAGAAACAAAGTATTCTACATTACAAGTTATATAAAATTAAAATCAACTGAAGATCCTTTTGTAAGTTAGATGCTATGCTACCATTCAACAATTCTCTGATGTAAACTCAAGGCAGGTTGTCTGTTCTTTCCTAAGTCTCCCCCTTTTCCTCTACATGAAAAATAAAGAGCGGAGAGAAGGAGGAAATGTTTCAAAGGAAGCATTTTAATCTGACAACTAATGGAGCAAATCTGTAAACCTTAATTTTTAGGGAGTGATTATTGAAGTAAATTTATATGGGATGTAGAAAAATTGCATTTCCATTTGCAAAATGAAAAGAAAAAGCTTCTGTACAACATTTATTAGAAGGTCTGTGAAAGGAATTCAAATTCCTATATTTAAAAAGAAATCGTGCATTTTCAATTTGCCATCAACACAAGTTGTTTAAAGAGTATTACAGCACAAAGTCTAGTCATATAGTTTAAATAAGTTGAGAGCTTTCATTTATTTCTAGTGCTTTAGTTTTACAAATCCAAGGAGAAAGGAAGCGATAGTAGTAGACCTTGGTTCCAAATTAGTTTTAAGAACTTCTGAATGCCTTTCCTAACATAAAGGTTGGGAGGATGCATGCATCATGTGTTTTTTTAAGAAAACAGAATGCTACTCTTCATGACTGTAAATTAGTCAGTGATGAGTTATCCCCTTCTGTTGATAAAATGTCTCAAAAAGAAAAGCTAGTGGCACTCAAGCAGATTTTAGGCAGCAAATCTCTCTCACTACGTATGCATGGCCAGCCTTCTCATATCTCTAAACATGAAACTATACCCATTGTATTGACACGTGTGTATATGATGTATGTTTCTCTACACACACATTCTCCTTTGTTCTTATTGCTCTAAGACTAATCATGACAAAGATTTACATACCTTTGTTTTTAATTTTATAAGCACAGAAGTTACACAGTTTTCAGCAAATGCACCAACTGCACTTAAAGAAAACTGCTTTTAGAGACCTACTCTCAGCTGTGAAAGAAATGAATGCACAATAATCATACCTGTAACAAACCACATTCTGGAAATTGTTGTGAGGATGGAATAGCAGTGATATTTCAAGCTGAATATTCTAAGTGATCTAATCGTTTTGGAAGAACACTGAAATCAAACTCTGTATTTGATGTTTTGGAGCATGAATACAAAGAACAAGAAAAAGCACAGTGAAACAGGTCCGGATATTAATCAGTATTGTATTAGGTTCTTACATGACAAGATATATTTTAAAAAAAATTAGCTAGACTGTAGATTTTTTGTGTTAGAATTAAAAGCGTATGCATCTTCAACCTCTTGCACAGCCCCAAGGCACAGCTTCTTCCTCTTAGCAGCTTGAACGCAAATAATAAAATATCATTTTGTAGACCCCAACTTCCACAACAGCGAAGTCAACTAAAGATTATGTTTATTACAACACTGTTAATTTTTGATAGCTTCTTCCTCTTTGGACAAAAACACTGACTGTCCTCCCCACTCTTCTTTCCTCTTACACTCATATTAAGAATTGTCTCTCAAACTGAAAAAAATGTAGGTATGTTTAATAGATTCACAAGCATATTTGAAGTGAAAAGTTGTGGTTAGGATTTATCTATACTGAAAATGATAGTCTTCAAAATATCATCCATCCTTTTACAGTATCACTCCACTGTCAACTACTATAGGAATTTATAACCAAATAGGAGCAATAAACTTCATCTCACATCATGCATTATAAAATGTCATAAGGCACAAATGCACTCACACCTGCTGAATCCTTGCTTGGTTTATAGGCACATCTGTCTGTCAAACATTCAATAAGCAATCCCCAAACCTGCAAACTAATACCAATAATTTCTCTGGTTTGTGTTTTAAAATAACTTTATAAACTATGTAGTCCAAGTGTATTTTTAACCTATAATAAAATAAATGCTTAATAAACCTTTCCTTCTATCTTTCCATAGGATTTAAAAAGAGGATATTTTTAAGTGCTCAGATTTCCATGTAGATATTTATTCCTAAACATGAGTACTGAATGTATTAAAACTATAGAAAGTATTGAAAAGGTTGGTTATGAAAGGGAGTGGGAAATCACCACATTCCCAATATCTAAGTTAGTATTACCAATTCAGGGACTATTGTACAGGTGACAATTTTAAGATACATTCAATTTCTTTAAATAACTGATCTAGCCACTAAACTTCTCTTTTCCTTCCCCAAGACTGTATTACAAAACTAAATACGCAAAAAGGAATAATCTAACTTGTCCATATCCACCAATCCACACAAATGATACAGAACGCTATCTCACATAAATTTCCAAATTATTTGAAAACAAACTTTCTATAGAATATTTTTAGTTATCAATATGCCTACTTTTGAGCCTGATACTTCATATAATTTGCAACAGTCCTGCCATCACTCACTAGTAGTTCTCAATGAAGGTAATAAATACTTCAATCTACTCTCAACTGGCTCCTTCCCAACCATTTCTGTATAGCTTTTTCCCAAATAATATTCTTAGAATAACAGAATATGGTCCATGATAGTAATGTTATTTACTTGAATACATTGCTGACTGAAACTAGAATAACATGAATGACTGGAACCATGTTTAAAGGAGAGAACTGACAAGCAGAGAATCCAATAACATTCAGAGAGTTTGTAATCAGAAATTGATGACAAAACCTGCCATTTTCATCTGAGCCTGATGTTTACTCTTGCACCTGTTTTAGTCGCCAGCATATTACAGTTCCTAAATCCATCCATACATTATTTCAAACGCACAATCTGCAAGCATGTCATTCTTTTCCAAACTAATGACAGCTTAACTTCCCTCACACACAAATTAAGTAGTTCTGCTTCTGTTTTTGACTGAAGTAAACTGCAACACATCAGAGTTACAGATTAAGACTGGGAAAACTAGCTAAGAAAACAAAGTTAAAAGCTGGAATACAGACTGATGAATAACCTCCCTATTCAGTATCTTGGACCAGCTGATATCTTACATAATACATAGGTAAAGCATAATAGCCGATTATACATATTCATTAAAATTATTCATTATTAATTAAAATTTAAATTAGATTTAATTTAATTTAAAATTAAAATAAAACAATTATTCATTAAAAGCAATAAATAGATTTTGAAATGAGTATTGATCTAGAAATTTAACTAAGAGGAGCTGTCATCACAAATGAGACAAGCAATGTAATCCATACATTTGCATTCATATGCGTTTTTTGAAATAAGTCTGATATTCACATACAGTAATTTTGAGTGTTCTGGAACTCAGGTGGAATTAAGCATTTGATGTAATTGCAGTAACACAGTTCTTAACTGAGGTTCTTAAGCAGTAAAGATGCTAAAAAGCTAACACAAGAGAAGTATGAACTTGAAATTGGGGTGTTTTTTTCCAAGTTGAAAATTTCTCTGAATAATTAATCACCTGCAATTCAAATAAGCTAGTAAGACTCTTGAGCTTCTGCGGCTATGCCATGCTGTTTCTTTGAACAGTATTTGCAATCCAACAACAGAGAAAAGAGGGGAGGATCCTGTGGTTCCTGACAAAGGTTGCTAGAAAGAGTTCAGGCACTCCTCTAGCAGTTGCAGCACCCATCGATAGGCAGCTGGAGGCCACTGGCTATGCCACCACAGAAATCACTACACTTTAATCACAGGTTAAGCCTCTGCAGACGAGAGTATTTGGAGAGAAGTAAACTTCCTTAATTTAATTTTTAGTGGAACTCTGACCCTCAAAAAACACGAAGTCAACAGCAGTTTAGCCAATGTCTCCCACAGGAGAGGGAGCTGCGCCTGCACAACACACCCGCCACACATTTTGACATTATTCGTGTTGGTTCTTCTACAGATTGTGTCACTTAACATACGGCTTGTGTTGTTTTAAGACAGTTCCTGAATGTCTCAGAGTCATTCATCAAATGCATCTCTTGTGCCTTGTTAGGACTTGGAGCTGCCATACCAAAACAGAGCAGTTGCAAGCAACAACTCCAGCTCAGACTGATTCCTATGACCAAAGCCTGCCATCAGGAGCACTGAACTTCTGCTATCAGATGGAGTTTGTCCCTCAGCATTAGTGGTATAAGAAGAATTGATGTATCAAGTATGTTCATGTTTTAAAAATACTACAATGGTAGACTGAAAGAAAATAATTTGAAAGTCATTTAATCACAACTTCCCACTGGATCAATCTGCTAGAGGATAGTAAGAATTTTATGACAGCAGAACAGTATGATAAGATCTAACTGCAGGAAATGAAAAGGCAAGATATTTTAAAGGACTTGAAAATTAGCAAATAATGTCTAGCAATCCAATCATACTGTCTTGAACAGAAGATGTTTCCTAGTGACTTTTAAGTCTGTGTACTGGAGCTACAATTATTGCATCTTGTCCAAACGAATTAATTTACCAGAAGCAGAAACAACAATTTCCCTTCTCCAGCACTGCTTTACTGCAATCCAGTCAGTTATCAAAGAGGTGGAGAAAATCTTTTTAAGTTTTGATGGGCCTTTCAACTACGATAGACATTAAAATGGTAGAAATGTGTTACTCCTACTTCTGCAAGATTTACCACAATTTGCTAATGAAGGACTAGACTTTGAGTTCATCTTTTTATTTTCCTCTTCAAGTGTCTCTCCTGCCAAAAAAGAAAAAAATAAAATAAAGAAAGAAAAAAAATTCTATCTTGTTTCACTGTTTTTAATTCAGAGAGAACCCAATTATTGGATTTTATTGAAACGCATTTTACATTAGAAATGTGATAATTGGAAGAAAAAAGGCAGCAAGGCAATTTAAGGCAAATGAAAAGGAAACTAACTGTTGAACTGTTAAAACCTTAATTTCTTGTTTAGTTATGCAAATTGTTTCATATCAATAACTGCATAATTATTCAGAGGGGAAAACTTCAAAGACTCATACAACTCAGAGGTGTGAAACCTCTGGAATTCATAAAGTAAGGTGAGAGCTTGCAGCTTTGAGTTTTAAAACTCAAGCTACCTTATTTATTATTGAATAATAAATGCTGTTTAAAGCGTAGAAAATAAAGAACAAGGCCAAATAAACACTTGACTTTCCCATGTCATCTCTACCTGTCTATCACCAGCACAGTCAATGCTCCTTGTCAGTGGCCTCTGAGTAAGGAAACAAGGCGAAGGCCTCAGCTGTACCCTCCTGTGGTGCCAGCAGCAGCCCGCTGTGCCCACAGCATCAACAGAACAGCACTCCTTGAAATTACTTCTCTTTCAGAATGGAAATGCTGGCCCAGTGGCCACTTTCACTGGGGGGAAATTGCCTATTTCTGAGCCTGCTGGAGATGGTCTTGCAGCCAGAACACCGGCAAGGTTCTCAGCTCAGGGAGGGAAATGGGCCTTTGATGCTATGGCACAGACAGCTACCTGCAACGTACATCACTTAGTATCTATTTGTCAAAGGTTAAATTTGTAAGAGTGTCTTTAATAGCTCTCAGATTAAATCAAGACTAAATCAAGATTGTACTATCCAGAACTAATTTCTATGAAAAAAAAAAAATGTTTTCCAGTACTTACAGGGACTATTATAACTAACACCACATTTTTTCTGCCTGAAATTGAAGTGAAGCTTCTAATCTTAAAATAATAATAATCATTCTAGCTGAGTTTTTATTTTCTTTTTCGTATCTCAAAGTGAACATTTCACATGTTTAGTTATTTATAAAGCTAAAACATTATTAACACGATTAACATGATAGCTTAACAGTTGCATAGCCAAAGCTTTTGCAATATAATTCCAACTAGAGAATAGCTTACTGATGGGAACACACAGTGCCTGTGTTGTTTATATAAAACCTACAGGAAAGGAAAGTTAAATTTTGGACTTCCTTCAAAAGACTAGATTTGTACAAACACAGTATTACAGTATCACAAAAAGTTAATTTTCTTGTTTTCCTTCTAAAGAGCAGTGATCTTACAAATCTCTAGTAAGACAAAAGAAAATTAAATACTATTTTTGAAGGGTTTTTTTGTATTTCAGTAGTGCTCAGGAAAAAAGGCACTATTTAAAGATGTATCTTTTCAAAATGAATGATGTATTTTGATCCATACTGGCATCATGCTCACAACATTGTCCATATGACCATGAATAGAAAAATGGCACGGTATTCAACATCAGCTTTGTTTCTTACTAGAGAAGCAAACTGTTATTATCAACAAGTACTATAAAAGAATGCAATTGGGATGAACAGCTTTGTTTGTTTGCTTGTTTTTAAATAAATCAGCATGAACTGGGAATCATCCTAATTAGAGTCTCTAACAGGAGTTTATTATAAGATGGAGTTCAGCCGAGAAGAGAAGAGGTCTGAACCCCATCGCTTGAGTTATTTTCTGCTAGATTAACTATCTTTTATGACATAAATGGACAACAGTTTCTTTTTGGCGGAAATACTTCATGAAATTTAGCATAGCAAGGCATTTCAAAGTTTCTAATTACCAAAACGACAGAGGTTTTAAATTATAGACAAGATGTATTTTCCAAATGGAAGAAATGGAAAATCCACTGCTTAACATTTTCAAAAGGCATAAAAATTACTGTAATTTACAATAGAGGTGTACGCACAGAGCAATAGAGGAATCTAATAGAGCAAACAAAAGTTTAGATACAGACTTGCAATCAAGCAGCTTCATCTATCCAGAATTAGATTAAATATAGCATTAAAAACATGCAGCCAGGCTGTAACTTAAGTGAAAAGTGTGCTGGGACAGGGCTTTACCACGTCACTGCTTGACAGAGTCCAAAGTCCACTGGAAGCTTCTATGGGCTTTGCACAGAATCCTAAAGGGCATTTGGGCTCTCTAAAACAAGAGTGGATGTACTTCTCACATTAGACTTTATGGTCATACTATTTCCTAAATGTGCCTCTGAAAAGCAGCTAAGTCAAACCTCTGCCCCAGGAAATGAGGTGGAGGGGCCCTGTGGGCAGAGTGGTGCCATTCACTGTAAGTTTGGGTAAGCAATAAGACATCACAGTCAGCCAATTTCTTATAGCTTTCACTAATAACAATAGTAGCAGAAATAACAGTAGTAGCACAGGCAAAATAATCTAAAACACTGTGTATGGTTTTATCTCCACCTACAACAAAGGTCAAGCCATCATGTCTTTACAAATTTTTTGCTGCTTTAAATAAGCACAGCCTGAGCTATTTCTGCAGCAGTCGTAACCTTCAAGTGCAAAGCAGCCTTACTCTCAACCATAATTGAGGGTATCCTGCTCTCCAGAGCTTAAGTGTTCAATTTTTAGCTGTTCTGCCAAGCCCAACTCAGCTGAACCTCTGTGCTTGGTAGGCTAATTTTAACTTATTCTATAAGTATACGATAACAGATACATTAAAAAAAAAAAAATTGAGCCTGTCTCAGTAAACATAATAATTTACCAAGTACTATAACAGTGTAAGCAATATAGCAGATTCCTCTTTATAATTCAGGTGTTTTACTACTCTGAGTCAGGAAAATCTAAAGACCCTATTTTTCTAAGGAAAAACGCAGTGCTGTGATACAAAATAGGTAATGAAAGGGTAGCTATTCAACTGAAATACTGAAATTACATTTCTCAAAATAAATAAATCAACCAGGATCGATTCAAAATTGAAATTACTTTCATTTTGGCTTCCTCTTCTTTTTTTTTCAGTATGTGAATATTTAAAAAAAAAAAAAATCCAACCAGAACTATTTTGTAAAGATAAATGTATGAATAGAGTCATAATAATTACATATTTTCTTCTATAGAAAGTTTGGGCTATTTCAGGTATAATCTTCAATTAGGAAATTGTTTTCACTAATTATAATTTATCAAAAAAAACCCTACAAGCATCTGACTGGAATGAAGAACTTGTTCTTCTCAAAGGTCTGGAGGCAGAGTCATCTCTAACCTAAGGCCACTGAAGACAATGGAAGCAGCCATCCCAGTTGCTGACATTTCAGAGAGCGTAAAACCTGTAAGGGATACTATCTCTGCGTCCACAGCGAATACGCAGAGAGTACAAATTGCACTTCTGGAGATAGTGGCATGGTCCAGAACATTTCTTATCCTAGTTTTAAAAAATTTGGTGCTAAAATGACTTAGTATTTGTACTAAAACAATTAGACAAACCCAAGTGGGTCCTTTTAAGATGTGAGACATTGAAACCAAGGGGGAATAAGATTGTCTCTGTTTTTGTCTTCTTGCATCTGCCTATGATACAACATCTGGCATTATACTTTACTCTTTTTGATATGTTTACATATCTTAGCCAATGTAATTTTTATTTTTTATTTAAAAAGAAGAAACAACAAAGCAATCACAATACAGATGGAAGACTTCCCTTTTCAAATTCTGTATTTGTTTCTGGTAGTTTTTCAAACAACAGATCTTGGACGAATCAGCCTTTCTGAGAACCAAAAAGTCCTGAAATGAGTGAACACATTTCAGAGATACAAGAACACTCTTTTGTGCGCATCATTTCTTTTCTATCCTTTGTTCATGTACAACTCCTGAACTACAACACATGAATTATCCTAGTGTACATATCAACCACTTGACAGACTGTATTAGAAAAAACTCTTATGTGCTCAGTTGCTTTCCTTCCAGGCTGCCAGGAAAAGCTTGATCAAGTAAAAAGGTTGATTAGTTCCTTTAAGCTCTCCCAGATAAACCAACTACAAAGCAGGTTTGCAATACCCAGGACCATCCATGCAAAAATATCACAGAGGCTCTTTACAATAACAACACAAACCAGAGTGTCTGAGGCACTCACTCATGGAGAAAAGCTGCTGCTGATTCAGCACTCTGTTAAACGGGGAACAGAGGTGTTCACGCTTGAGAATCTTTAGTTAATGATGCATAATTGTTAGGGGACTTCTTAACAAAGCTCAATTTAAAGAAAACAGTTTCACTTAAAAAAATTATTATTTTTTTTTTTGCTTTCACACATGAACAGTAAACTTTTAGTATCATCTCCATCAAAATGATCAAATAGATCTTTTTGGTCTCAATACAACCTTAGGGAGCGTCAAGCTGTGTAAATATGTTCCTAGGTATTCACCTAATAAACTACACAGAAACACAGCAGATGCAACGGGTTTCCAAGGCCCAGAAAGAGAGGTAGAATATGAAGTGGGAAAGTGGGAAACAAATTCGGAGGTTTCTTGGGAACTGTGTGGAAAAAGTAACATTACCAGATTTCAAGGCAAGTAGGGGATATTGCAAGGGAGAAAGTGCAGTAAAAGAAACCAAAGCCTTAACAAACATCCACAAATTAACTCCTCACATTACTAGCCCTGCTATCGAGTTGTAGATCTTTACCTCAGTACTTCTCAAAAATACTAGCTCATCATAAGCCCATCAAAAAGAAAAAAAAGGTCAAACTTGATTTAAAAAAACGTATGGCATATGTTGGTACACTGCATTGTTGCAGGTAATATCCAGCCATGACATCAGATCATTGCTTGGATTGGTGAAGAGTGGACTGTACCAACAGAATCGAGAGTTATTGCACGTTTGAAATAAGCAGGTAGGCCTAATGCTAAAATGAACTGCAGCATTCACAAACTTCATGCACGATTTCAGGAGCCCCAGAATTCACAGAACCATAGAATGGTTTGGTTTGGAAGGGTTCTTAAAGATCAATCAGTTCCAAGCCCCCTTGTGTTGGTAGGAACACCTCCCACTAGACCAGATTGCCAGAAGTCCCATCCAGCCTGGCCTTATTTGCAGCCAGTTAGCTATTTTATCGTCTCTTCAAGTCACAATCATCTCTGAATCAAAGTCAGTGTATAAATCTCTCTTTTTTGCAAATGGATAGTGCATAAAGACAGAGAATACAGAGCCTGGAAAGCAGAATGAGTTGCCATTTTCACCTTTTCCATCTTACCTTAAAATTCACTATCTCTTCCATCTCTGCTCAATGCGATCTTTCACAATTATGTCTCTTCTCTACTTGTGCTTCATCCCACACTCTTCCCTCCTCCCTGCTGCTTCTGGACCAAACAAACTTTTCTACAGTTATATTCAGGTGCACTAAACTCTCATTATAAGGTATTTGTGAAGACTGTACAAAGAAGTGCTCTGTTTTTCAGTACGAACATAACAATTAAGGTGATTTTCTTCTTAAAATAGCTTTTTGATTATCACTGAAGCGTGAAGTACTATTCTCCCTTCTCATGGTATTTATTTTGATTTTGTTAAAATTTGTACCTTTTAAAAAGAACAGGTGTTGAATGATTGAAAACCAAATACTTAATTTTTAAAATTTCAGCCATTTAAAAACCTTTAAATCTCTCTAAGTTTGACAGAAGCAGAAATTGCCCAAGAATTACATTACAGTTTCCAGCAAGTCCTTGAATTTCACGGAGGTAGACATTCTAATAATAATCATCACTATGCCCCAGTATAATTTATTTTGTTGCTTGCTACTTGATGTAACAAAATGAAAATCATCTACAAAGTATTTGAAAGATTGATTTCTCCTCATCTAAATCAATCCCCTGTAGGATGATATACCGTAAAGACTCTTCTGCCCTTAACCATAAACCTGTTTCATCAAGTTTTATTAGTGTAATTGTGTAAAGTCTTCCTACTCAGCAACAAAAATTACCTCCCTCTCCTGTAAGAGCATTTCTAACTTGGGTGATTCTGCAGCTAACTGCAAATAAGGTACATACCAGAAGGAGAAAAAAGGAAAGAGAAACAAAAAACTATTAATACTACGACATACTATAAACCAAAGTTCACCACTTCCAAAAGGAATGTCATGCTGCTCGTCATCATCAAGTTGTTCCTTTAACAAACTTTACATGTCTTCATAATTAAGCCAAAAAGGACGCATTTTACTTTCATACCTTTAACTTATATCTTGAAAGACACAAAGATCTTTTAAGTTCCGAACACTATAACTTACTTCTCCTTTCACAGACAAAGGAAATTTTCAGAGTAAGAATGAGTCTAGAAAGACAGGCAGCTTTCGTAATCTGCTTGACTGAGTCCAAGGTAGGATGCATTTTTTAAAGTATGCATTAAATTACACCTACTTGTTGTCGAATTTCTTCTTCCATCTTGACTGGGGACCCCAGCTCTGCAACCTGTTTGACACCTTCACTAGCATATCCTCCATACTCCCAAAGGATGTAGTTCTTTGAGTGAGAACTACCAATGATTGCAGACCAATGGTTGGTGCGCCCTTTTGGGGANGGAAAAAAAAAAAAAAAAAAAAAAAAAAGAAGAGCACATCAGCATAATGGCATAAAGCATAATTATCAGCATAATAATAATAAATAATAATCAGCATAATCAGCATACAACATCTCTTACAACATCAATGTTCGCTACCATCAGTGGAGGCTTAAAGCATAATTCCTAATCTTTCATCAAAATGAAGGTTTTGAAGCACCCAGTCTTCACCAGCACCAAACTTCTGCATGTGCTGCATGCTGGCAGTTCTCACTATATCAATACCTTATATCATTAGAGTATCAAGAACAAAGCAGTGAACTAAAGAAATACAGCATAATGTGTTAGTAATTGTTGGAAATAACAGACAAACGGAGAGGAAGATTATGTAGCTGATAAAGCAATCAAACTATCTCTGAATAGATAGTTTAGTAAAATTTGTCTTCACTTGAGCTTCTTCGGGATGTTTAAAAATCTTTTAATTTTAGGTTTTCGTGTAAAATATTTATGAGGATGAAGCTTGAAAGGAGACTTCAATTAAATCTCTTGACTACTCCAAGATTTAACAAATCATTTCACTATTGATAGATACTTGTTTCTTGCAAAGGTCCACTAGATTTTTGTTTGGGTGGTGACAGCAGATTACCATCAAAGGCTACATATAAACTTGATTACACTACCACTGAGTGTTTCAGCCTTTCGTTTATAGCTTTGTGCCCAAACATTATCAGGAAGAGATATAAAGGGCTTAAAGCCAGAAATCTCCCTTGTGCAGCTTCCTGATTAAATCAAGATGGAAAGTTTGTTTTCTATTGACAAATTGTGCTCAGCTCTCCTTCCAAAAAACTTTTGAAATACTGGTAAAAAACTGCTCTTATGGACACTGACGTAGCTCTTTTTTCTGCTTCTGCACACTTACATTATATATATACCACGTTGCCTTTTATTTTCCCCTCAACCATTAACAGCTGTTCCCTTTAACTTAAGGGAGTGAAGAAATAAAATTTGCTTCTTCTATAGCTGCTCAGCTCACTTGCCCCAGTTTACCACAGTGTAAGAACTGTAGAGATAGGCAAATGGATTCCTGTTCTGGCTTCTTGTCTTGCTGAACAGGAAAGGAAAAAATGTGAAAGTTTGAAGAAAAAACGTTAGAGGAGTCTGATGGAATTGAAAAGAGAATTGAGCAGAAAGAAGGAGTCACAGAAGTCGCACAGTGCTGGACATAAAAATGAAGTCACTTAAGTGTCAAATAGCACTCTGCAAAGGTACCACAAAAGGAAAAGGATGAGAAGATGAACCACTCACATAAGCTGGCAGTCTGGTAACAGCGCAAAGACTGTAGGAGTTCAGGGAGACAGAACGACGGAGGGAGACAATATCTAACATTTTTCTATGCAATGTAAAATGAAGAGAGGGGGAATAAAATGAGCTGCAAACTCAAATAAATGAATGAAAAATAACAATGAAGTAAACAAAAGGAATGTAAATTTAAAAAGTGAAAGGTGGAACAATGAAATTGAAAAAGACAGTACAGAGAATTGAATAGATGTCAGATGCAGAAACATAATCATAGGAGAATAGAAAACAGATTAGAATAAGTCCAGCAGGATACTGTGAGAAACAGTAGCAAAAGCTTAGCGGAAATCCAGAAAGATTACATCAGCTGGCTTCCCTTGGTGGGTAGCCTAAGTTGGTTACATAGGACTTCCCCTTCATGAACTCATGCTAGTTGCGACCAATGACTACATTGTCTGTCAGGTGTTTTTCAGTAACTTCCAGAACAATCTCCATAATTCTACATTATGGAGACGTAATTGAAGGGAGACGTAATTGAAGTGAGATCGACTCACACAGTCTTTTCCAGTTTCTGAAGTAAAACACATTAATAAAAATCATCACTTTGTAACTGAGGAGAGAGAACAGTATATAGGGTCCATTCTTGTTGCAAACTATTGCCGCTTGCTTACTTTCAGTCATACACCTGTACCCTCTATGTGTTCACTGACACGGATTTAAAAGAAAAGGGCATTTTCCCATCTATTACATCATTAAGTCACAGTAATTTCATAGTTTTCAGTCATTTTATATTTCCAGTTTCTAACCACCACCTGAATCCATACTAACATTACATATAAGGTGTGTCACTCAGCATATAGGTCATGCAATAGCTTAAAAGAGCATTCCTGCCATTACTCATTTTGTCTTATCTCATCTCCCATGCATTATGCTGATAAATAATCTTTGAACAATGGTATGTTCAACTTAAAACGTACCAAAGAATCAATGTAAGCAATATTGCTTAGACTGTTGGAACTGAGCTGATACACAAACCATATCTGAGTTTTATGATACTCTGACAGAGCAATAAATAAAAAAAGACATAAAAAGGCTATATAATAAACATCAACCACAGACAACCTAACAAAGTTTGAAGACCAATAAATGTGACTCTCATTCTCAAATCATTTTCTAGCCTTTATTGCTACAGACTATGAAGCAAGTAATGAAAGAATGAATGCATAATACACTCCTATGCAACTTCAGCTTTTTACAGTTACTTGGATTATTATAACAAAAATACTGATCCTGTAGACAGGATCTGATAGACGAAGCTCAGAATATGTATCTTAGCTGTATCATAAACTCGCAAAAGAGACAGAACACACTAAGGTCTAAATATCTAACCAATCTCCTTGGCAGCAAGATTCAGGGCTCACCAAATTAACTAGAAGCTTTCAAAAGATTTTGAAAGAAAAGAGTTTTGGCTAGATTAGCATGGTTGTAAATTTCAGTACGTCCCTCATCCCGTGTTGCCTTTTTCATAAAATTTTGTTACCTAGCTGTACACGATAAGCTAGTCCAAGCTTTCACTAAGAGAAGAGGTCGAAGAAAAAAAGGAGAGGAAAAAAAAAGAAAAAGTAATCTTTCTCATTACAAAGAAATCTTGAAAACATGATCTCAAACACACCTCAAAAGCATCAGGCAAATCTCTAGAATGCATTTGTAATTTACAGCAGTTGCAGAAGAATCCATGGATTTTCAGTAGTGAACATAAGCAGTACTGCACATACATCATAATTTACCCTGCTGAAGTGTAAATAAGTAACACTGTAACAAGCTCCAAACCTCTTCACCATGTCTGTGTGGTACAACAGTAGTAATAAAAAAAGAAAAAATGATACTCACGTGGAAAGTCTTTGGGATGTGTTTTTTCTGACCAATTTCCATAAAACGTTAGTCTGTATTTGGCAGTTCCACAGGCACAACAATCTAAAATTGGTTTATCAGTCACACCTTCTGAGGCTGAGTCTGAAAAAGCAGTAATGAAAGTATCTATCGAAAAGAGTTGTAACTCAACATCAACCAACGACAGCAAAGTTGTCACTGTAAGTACTCCAGTAAATAAATTTGAGTTACATCTGCTTTTGTTTGTTAGTTTTTAATGTTAGACTACACAGAATTAGAATCCTGAAGTAAGTGCGTTTATGGGTAGATTATGGACTTAAATTCATATCTAAGTATGAATGCACCACTACAACAGGTTCATTTCTGATTCTTATCTGATTTGATCAAAACCTCAGCAGACCTTAAAATACAATAGACTGGAACTTTCTGGACAGCCAGACTATACAAGTTCTTCAGTGGGATGCAATAATCAGGTTCAACAGCCCTATGCTTGTGCTTAAGCTGAACCTATGCACACACAACACAGAAAAGGAGGTTTTGCATGCGCATATTTCCTGCTCACAAATCATTCCCTGCTCTGGTCTGAGAAACATCCCACAATGCTGGATGGTGCAGATGAGAGCAAGCTGGTCCTGTCAACCAACTCCAGCAGCTCTTTCGGCTACTCTCTCTCCGGCGGCTTCTCAACAAGAGGCAGGGAGTAGACAGCAGGCTAAATGAATGGCTTTGCTATGGCACTGCAAATCTACTACTGTTTTTCTTAAGGGTCCCTTCACCCTTCAGCTGAATGATGAACAACAGCTTCCTGGACACATGATGGTGAACAGATTATAGAGCCAGAAAAATCATAAGTTATCATTAGTTTGTCAAATTCTTTCTGTCTCTTGAACAGACTTTGTAGTAGCATGGGTCACAATCTAAATGAAGAGCTTAAGCTCAAAATGAATTGAGACCTAAACTGTAAAGATTTGAGGAGGTTAACAGATGTGTAACTCAAAACCAAAGCCAAACCTAAACCATCAATTTAAAGCTAATCTATATCCCCAGCACTTTGTTTTTGTTAATTAGGACACATTCAGGAAAAGAATTGGCCAGCAGTAACAAGCCATTCTATTATCTGTAAAAAGAGTTTAAGGACTTGACCAAATCACCTCTTGTGTGAATGAAGCCTTTCTGAAGGACCTGAGAACTTGAGTTTCCTCAGTTTTTTCCCAATATTTTCTCCCATCTATTCTGAAAGGATAAACAGAGATTGTAGTACAGTTTTGCCTGTAACAGCAAAATAAACCTTTCATTATTAAGACAATGTGTTTCTGTACTTCCCCTCATTCAGTGTCTGTAGGACAGAGATCAATAAACAAATCCCCCAAATTGCCAATAGCTTTCTTATCTAATGTCTTATCTAGACTAGAAAAATAGTGGTGCTGGAGAAGTAGGCTGAAGTTCTCTGGCTGTCTTTAATAATCTAAATAGGTAAGATTCAATGCTTCAAATACATTGAGTAGTTAGTGATGAGCAAACACACTTTCCTCTATCAGAGCTCACAACAGACAACTAAAATGCTCTAAACACGAAGCCGTTATTCAAAAATGTGGCAAAAGTTGAAAAGTGCAATTTTGACCTAACTTGGCTTCCAAAGGTAAAAGCAAATTAAATTTATTTTGATTTCTGATTCTCTATTTAACAGTCCTACTTTTTCTGCTTTCTTTTCAGGAATATTAATCAAATTCCCTGTTGTTGTTTGTTCTGGTGCCTTTGTACATCAGGTTGACAACTGAATGTGCCATATTTTTAATAAGTCTAGGTTACATTTTTATGTATTTGAAATGGCACAAAACTATGACAAGTGAGTTTCTTGACTACAGTCGGATTCCGTATTTATTAAATACAACTGAATACTTCACTGATACACATTCAGTTTACTGAAAACAAAGGACAGTGTGACACCTCAAAAGAAACCTCAAAGAAAAGGCTTTTTTTTCTCAGCGTAAAACTAAAGAAGGAACCACTCCAAATTTGTAAGGAGAAGAAATAAGAATTACCCCATAACAATTATCTCTGCATTTCTGCATGAAGTTATTACTTTTGAAGGAAGTGTGGAAGTTTCTGCTGGAAAGAACTATGCTATATGATCTGGAATTTAATTTTCCTTATTTTTTTTAAAAAAAGTACATGTTAATATCAAGGGTGTGGTCAGTCATTGCCACACAGACATTAGCACCACACCCTTCTTCTGCAAAAAGAGATTATCTGTTTTAAAGCAGAGACGTATTCCCAATATGTGCTTGTATTCCTATTTGCATGCTGCATATATTTACTAAGAGAATAACAAAAACAATACAATCTGCCACCTGATTAAAGAATGTAAGGGTCACTTTCCATATTTGCTTTTTAGTGGATTGTATGTTAAAGAACTGATAGAAGATTCCATAAAGTTCTTGAAGAATTTCAATACATAATTCCCATTGGTTCAAAAAAGGAGTTTAATGGCCTAATATACTTCATAGAATTCCCTCAAAATATATAAACATTGTCATGACAGCCCTGGTTTTGACAAAGCCAAAATGAAAATAGTTACAAATCACAGAAGGAGAACCACGAGATTGCAATTGTTTGAACAAACTTTGCTTGCATGGCCTTTCTTGGGAAAAGGAATTTGCATATGCAGAAACAAAGACCATTATCAAAAGACAGTTATACTTCTCTTTCACTTCTTATGTGAATTTTAAATCTCTGCTACACTTAAGTTTAGGAAAGGATGAAATAACCCAGGCAAACAGGTTTCACACAAAGTAAAAAGGTGCAAGCGTTACGTTTATGTGAAAGCCAGGAAGATTGTATAAGGAACAGCATGCAGAGTAAGGAAGAACATCACTTAATAGGAGATCCTAAATTTGAAGCTGTATGAAACTACACAAGATGTCAAAATTTTAATTGGATATAACAACTTATAAAAAATCAGTATAACATAACAAGGAAGTCACCTTACCTTGTTCACAAATTTTTTTGGTGAGAGAACCCTCATCTTGAAAATAAATAATGCGCTTCTGCACAATACTGGCTCTATAAAGAAAAAGAAGTTTGAAATATGTTTATTACTGAAAAGAAAAAGAAAGTGCATGATGAAGTAGCAAAAGGACAGAACCAGCCTGCTGAAACCTAGGCACACTTTCTTCTTCTGACAATATATACAGGACTAAAGGTAGGATTTTTTTTATATATATATATCAACTTGCATTTGAATTGCATTACATTTTCCAGAAACTCGAAACGTTGTTACCTTTACAGAAGTGATATGGTGAGGATCTGTGCTTTTGAAATGAACAATGGTCAACTGAATATTCAATACTTCAATCAAATCTTACATTAAAATACTAAAATTATGTTAAATTTCAGAAAAACAGCACAGTTAAAGTAAGAAGCTGTTTGTAAGCAGTTCCATTGCATTCTGAACAGATAAATACCTCTGACACATTACAGCAATTCAGTGCAAATATTATTTGCAACAGAAGTTTTTTGCTCCACCCCTGAAGGTTCTCAAGCCCAGGTTGGATGGGGCCCTGGGCAGCCTGATCTGGTGGCTGGCAACCCTGCCCATGGCAGGGGGGGTTGGGACTGGGTGCTCTTTAAGGTCCCTTCCAACCTAAGCCATTCTACGATTCCATGAAGCTAGATGCAGAACTAGCATGAGCTGAAGTCTTCAAAAGTAATTCAAAGGTTCCAAAAGACAAGCCACTTCAAAATTAATTCAATCTAGAATACTTTATTAAGACTTATATTTCAAACAAAACGTAGGTAGGTTCATAAACCTCAGTTTAATGGCAGGGTGTGGGATAAGGGCTGTTGAACCTGAAAATGATGCAGGGAAAAACGGAGTTAGCATTCAACTTTATATTTTACAGATGGAATTGTACCGATGAATTTTTTAATATCTCATCTGAGAGATCATAAGCTGAATTTTCTGTCAAATATCTTCAAGTCAGTGAAATATCAAGCCCATTTTCTTCTAGCAGATTGGCATCCAACATAGAGTAAACGTCAAAAACAATGATTAGTTGGAATGGCTCAGGTGATCCCTTCCTGCCCTACTTAAATTTAATTAGCTTCTTAGACCATTTCATAATTATAAAATTAAATGTACATATAAACTTTGTGGTTTTGCTGTAAGAAAATAGTTAGAATTTGGTTAAATTCCAGAACATTCTTTGTACAGAGAGTTTCCTGAGGAGAATGTGTGCTGGGAGCTCCTCTTTGTTTACTGGTATGGGAGCACATCCTTCTGACATCCCTTTGTACCATCCCTCCTTTGCCATTACCATGAATCACCACAGCTCTTGCTTCAGTGTAACGGAAAACAGTTAATAAGACTGTCCAGTCAGGGACATAAAACTCTAAACAGTAAGTCAGATTCTTGTCTTACCTCAACTTTACAGTCAAATAATTATATTGATCTCTCTAAAGTTACTCCTCACTTGTAACAGTTGAAGTAAGAAGAAAAATCAGACTGTGTATGCTTAGAAGCGTTGCTGAAATTACGTCTGTCTTCTTCGACAGAGTCCCACCCCAGAGAACTATCAAAAATTAGATGCAATTTTACTGTGCTTTCCTTTCCAGGGCATGAGGTCAGAGTAGGACAAGAAAGAATCCTTCATTTCATACTATAATGCACTCAGGACAATAGCTGAGTTTTGCTCTTAAAGACAGATCAAGGTGGAAGGGGTGTAGAAAAGAGCTGGCATCTCCAGAAAGGCAGATGTGGTAAAGGACAATACAGGCAACAACCAAGGCTGTGAAAAAACCAATGTGAAACAGAGAAGGGTAAGGC
This sequence comes from Penelope pileata, assembly GCA_013396635.1. Taxonomy (NCBI): domain Eukaryota; kingdom Metazoa; phylum Chordata; class Aves; order Galliformes; family Cracidae; genus Penelope; species Penelope pileata. The sequence goes on along the minus strand of WBMW01004038.1, from coordinate 577,283 downwards.
TGGCTTTTACAGTCCTGATTTGACTAAAGATGGAGTTTTGAGGCTTACAACAACAGCTTAAAAATGGAATGGCTGGCTAGTACAGAGAAGGAAGCTTTTAAGGATTAACACAAGGTACACACCTGCTTAGTCTACACAAATCACTGATGGCATTTCCAACATCCAGGGCTGTCTGAATGTTTTTGGAAGGGGAGATGTGATTGATTTTCCCCTACATGTTAGCAGATAAGGAGATTTTTAATTGAGTTGTTTCTCTCTGTGACAATCGGCAAAACCAACCCGGTGAAATGGGAGAAGGGAAAACAGCTCTCTCATCAACACATCTGCATTCCATTGAATAAGAAAGAGAAAGAAAACAAAAACGTCACTAAAATCTGCTCAAGTTCCCATGGTTTTCAAATGATCCTTTCTGGTATCTGTTAAAGCTTTTGCATCACATGAGAAAAATCATATGTATAACAAGTAAATTCATCTCCTTTTATTTACATCTAGCAGCACCTGCTCTTATTAAAAAAAAAAGTTACTTTTTATTTCTGTTGTGTAGTTTTCTCAGCAACATCAAGGAATATCTGGTAGTTTCTGTTATGCTTGCTTTGGCAATATGACTTTGTAACATTGATAGGTTGGATACAAGGAGGTCAGTCTCTGTCCTGTCTTGTTTTTTTTCAGACCACGTCAGCACGAGGAGGATGAGACCTGTCTCTTAGACTTCCCTGAAAGGAAGGCCCTTTCCAGCACAGCTCTGGAACAACTGTGCTATCCTGCTCTACTAAAGTCACAAAAATTGCATTTGGCATATTAATAAACACAACACATCATGAACCGTAACAATTCAGAGCAGCCTTGGGGGACGCTGCAATTCATATCAGAAACTGAGAATTATTTTTAATTTTTTTCCATAGAAACAGCTTTAGATCATCTTCCTTACTCCTTTTGTCAAATCACAGCATCAACAGAAATAATCTTATTTTATAGTGCCTCTGTGGGTGGAGTGATGTGACAAAGGAAGCAAGGAAGATCATCTAGGAGAATTATTCCTATGGCATTTTTAAACTTACATCAAAAGTATTAAGTACAATATTAGAGATGCATCTTAATAAAGCAGATTTTGCCACAGCTGGTGAATATACCATACGTTTCAAGCAAGGTATATCCACTTTTTCCATCTCTACTGCAGTTTTTACAAAACATATGCTTCCTCCAGCAAAACACACAGAATATGTTTCTCAAGCACCATGCACAGTCCAGCAAGAAGTAAGGAAGTAGTGAGTGTGATGCTCAAGTCATTCTGTCACCCTTACCAAAGTACAGTTCTCTTTCCAAGGTTTTTGTCTTTTTTTCCCAAAAGTAAACATCCACACTACTTTGGGGTGTTAAATTTCTTGACTCAGCATTACAACAGCTACAAATTCAGCAATTTCTAATATGGAATAATCCTTTTTATTTATAGATGTGGGAAAAGTTCTGGTGACACTCAGTAGTACTGTCAGAGGTTACAGACCATGGCTGAGAGTAAAATCAGCACTTGAAAGTCTGTGAGACAGCAGAAAATACACTGTAGGAAACTTCTGGAAAAGTAGGTTGGCTAGATAAAGAAAAAAAAAGTACTGAGAAACTCCACCTAGATATCGAGAAATAGTAACAGAATCCTAGACTGCCAACAAGAAACTTTGTCTGCTCTGTACTACTTATGAGTTAACCTTGTCGTGCCCTTCCAGTAATCCAAATTATTTTCTTCAATTATGCCATTCTTTACTGAGTTAATGACATCACTGTAAGTTCTTTCCCATCTCAGAAGGCAACCAAGAATAATTCTTTACAAGATGTTTAATGAGGCTCCAAAATAATTTTCAGCTTGGAAACTGAGCTCAGTCTCACCAGACAAAGAGCTCCATCTCCACCACAAGCTAACTTGGTCATCAGTCGCACTGGCAAGGGTCAGTGCTCATCTGAAATTATTTCTTGATACTTAGGAAACTTAAGAGTTAACACAGGAGTCTTTTTCTTATTTTTTATTTTTATTTTTTTAAACTGTATGCTGTTAACACAGTTTGAGCAAACCAATTTTGGATATACACAGTAATATTAATGTCAAGTGTATCAGTTTCCCACATTTAGATTCCTGCATGTGATGATTGCCTTCTCTCTAGTAGATTAGTCAGCTAAAAAAACAATAAAAGCTGCTCACTTCTAAGGGAAATTCAGTGAATACATCTATAGCAGAATATCCTTCTTCAGTTTTATTTTTAAACATTTCACCCACGCTGTCAGAAAATATAATTGAGCAAAACCTCGCAGCAGGAGCAAAGTGCTCTAAACTCATCTTACAAACTTATTCTAGCTTCACAACCCTTCCATTTGCCCTTCATGTCACACACTCAGGTGTGCCATCACACACACATGTGGGAGCTCCTTGGCTGCAGGACCGATCTGGACATCGTATATAATACAACAAAAAACTCCAAGGGAAAACACAATTATATATGTTGCAGTGTTGTATTTGTCCTCAGAAAATCTCTCTGTTCTTTGCTTGAATGATCACAGAACAAAAATAATAAATCTAAAATCTTCAGAATAAAAATTCTTAGTGATAAAATCATTTCTGACATGTACGCTACGCCACTTACTTGCAAGATTTAAAAAAAAAAAAGAAGAAGAAGAAAAAGATGAAAGAATGAGTGTGTCCAGGTCTCTTGAGAAAACATCTTGTTCCTTAAAGCCCATTGTTCTTTGTGGGCTGTTTCCTTACGACATATTTTGCTAGTTACAATGTTTTTGTAGTAAGTATCATCTCCTTGAATTTCAAAACTAAGCATTATAAATCATACCGTAAAGAACAGTCAGAAAAGAGTGGACAGGACTGGCTGATTGGAGGATATATTTGTTTTGTCATTCTAAGTGCTGATTATAGTAGATGGAAGCAATCTATCAAAAATAGGAGTATAGTTTTTATCCAGGTAGGGAGCCCAGAGCTATACTGCCTGATAGCTGTATTCCTTGAGCCAACCTGCAGTAAGATCTGATGCACAGCACTTGTGCACTAACTAACAAATCCTAAAATCAAAATGAAAAACTGAAGCAAAAAAGCATGTCAAGCATAGTTTTATTTTTGCTTATTTTATTTTTTTATTTTTGCAGCCTGTACAATGTTCACCTACTTTCAAAGGGAACTCAAAGGCTTAATTCCTCTGGACATTCAAGAGAAGCAAGAAAAGAGAGAAAGTGATGTTCCCACTCTCAGAGTCGGCAGCCCGCATCACCTGCTACGACAGGACGCAGCAGAAAATGAACTATGCAGTCAAAGGCTGCGTTTTAAACCCTCCCACGTGTTACTCCTCACCAGCCCTCACTTACGAAAGTTTTCCACCATCACTGCTTGAGCTCTGTTGGTTTTGTTAGTGATGTACAGCAAGCAGGGGCAGCTATGGCACACCACGAAGCACATTTAACCTTTTATACTACGTACCAAATGCATATTCCCCTGCTCTCTGGAGCTCTCCCCTCCACTCAGTTCAGGCTGGGGGATTAAACATTTTTTCAGTTTTGTTATTGCTCTGTTTTTTGTATTGCAGTAACAGAGCAAAATAAGTAAAAGTTAAACACACCCACATAAATGCCTGGTTAACAAAGCTTGAAAAAAATCCTCAAACTTCAGAAAAGTTGTTCTAAATCTTCAACATTCTCCCGGGATCCAGGAAAGAAGGAAATAAATGATAACAAAATATCAGAGCTGTCATTCTCCAACTATTGTTGCAGAAGAGGTCTCCACTAGCAATGTACTGAAGCTATATTGCAATGAGTAAATCATCTGCTTGTACAGACAAGAACGTCGTAGCGACAGCAATGTCCTAATCAAGTCCATCTCTTTGTAAAATATTGATTAGTGGGTATTTGGTTGCAGGCATCCAAGTAGTACTCATTTATTTGATGCTTTCCAAGTTCAGAAAAATCATCTACTCCGTTTAGTTCACAAGGTTAAAGCACCACAATGGACAACAAATCAATATGCACGGAAACTAAGTATTAATTGATATTGAAGTATTCAGTACTTTTTGAGAGACACCTTAATGTTACAAAAGTATGCACCCAGAGAATAATTTTCATGTGGTTCCAACAGCATTTGAGGATAAGTCTGACCCCCCAAATACACTGTAACTGGATCTGGAACCACCAGAAGGAAGACACTTGCCATTTCCCTAGTGCAGCTGAGCCAGAGACTTCAGCTTTCAGGAACCTTTAGCAACAGAATCTCTTCTAGTTCAGCTTTTCTAAGCACTTTCTCTGACAGCTGAGACTGCAGCCTACTGAACAGTCAGACACTTGATGCCAGGAGATACAGGTTGTTTGCACTACAAGACACGAGTGCTGAGAAAAAGAAAGAAAAGAAAGAACCAATATAAATTAGAGGGTCAGGATCTGCAACCTCTCCCACCTTCTCCATTCTGAAGGGAGAGTATGTGTGGGAAGAAGGGGTTTTCAAATTATATTTGAGAAGTAGCTGAAAGACTGCAGCTCATGTGGCATGTGTAGTTATCAAAGAACAATCAAATCAATCCATGAAATGATTCTACACTACTAAGGAGGTTTTCACCGGGTTCCTCCTCTTACTCTTTATTCTAAATCTGTTGCAACAAGCTTGCAGCTGAGGACAGTGTAATGGCATTGTCTTTAGTGTACAGAGATTTTCTTGCTGGGGGAAAAAAAGCAGCTAGCTGGAGCAAGGATTTGTAGCAAATATTGTTGCAAAGCTTTGGTACACAGATTGTTGGAGGATGTAGTTGCAGGGAATCTGTGCAGTGGCATTTTGCTCTTCCTAATTCAGTTCTAAGCATGTCAGATTCGATACATTCTTCTCATTCCTGATGAGCTGCTGCTCCTGTAGCAGTTTCTCTGCAGCAGTTCCAAAGAACAAGCTGGTCCCAGTCATCAGTGAATACATAAAAACACCGATAGCAGAGCTGCATTATTCAGCCTACGTCTGGGAATGCTTAGCAACTGCTTGGCCAATACAAAAACCAAATATTCACACGTATTGCCTCTCTACTGCAATCGAAACACACGTCTCCTCCTAAGTATACTCTTACCAGGATCATTGACAGCAGACACAGAGCTTCCGATTCTTCAACTGCTCTATAGATATAAATATTAACAAACTACGGATTAACCTCAGAAACCTTGAGTAGCCTGATCTCTTTAACTGTGCTCTAATCAATATGAGAGCAGAAGGTCAACACCCAGTCATTTATTACACCACCTACACACAGGATTGAGGAAGATTTTAAAAGACTTCAGCGCAAAATTACAGCCCAAATCACCTTTGATTCACTAATGAAATTTCAGCGTATATTGACAGCAATGGTGTTGAGGGCATGCATGCCTTGAATTTGAATGGAACAACATAGGAGGAACACCTCGAAAGCAGGTCAGACCAGCAAGCAGACAACAACAATCCCCAAAGTTTAAAGACAACAAAAGGCTGGCTGTGATTTTACCTGATTTGGATTCTTGCATGAAGGGAAGAGGACACTGGATGTTTGACTAGGTAGGAGAAGATAAGAGGCTGGGTGACAGAGCTCATTTTGACTAAGGATTGGTGCAGAGGAGATTTAAAAGCAGGGGAATTGCCATGGAGATCAGTTGTGAATAAGACATCTAAGGCTCAAAGGAGTACAAATCAGGAAGCTGAACAGGGTGATAAGGCAGAGTCAGCAGCTGAAGCAGCAACAGATCTGGGGCACATGAAGTAAACATTGACAGCAGTTACTGGATCACAGCAGAAACAGAAGGACCAAAAAGTAAACGGAGAAAGAATCGCTAACCACGTTTCCTGAAAAATCAGGAAAATACTCTTGCAGTTAAGGAAGTAGCAGTGTTGGAAGGTACAGAAACAGGCGTTAGGAAATGGATCAAAAACTGAAATATGCCAAGGAACAACTAGGCCTCGGTCTTGCCCTCTTTGCAGCAGCAGCAGGTTGTCAGACTGTGGATATGATTACACAGATTATGCACATAGATTATCCCCAAAACAGGCTGTGGTAACAAATACTCACTCCTTGGAAGTGACTGATTCCTTCTCAAGTATGTAAGCAGCAGGGAGAGGGGAAAAAAAAAACCTGTTTCAAGAAGCCTTTTGCCTCTGTGTGACTCCTGGATTCTCATTGACCCAGATAAAGGTCATCGTTTCACGGAGGAAGTGATTACGACTATGCTTAAAGGATCAGGGATTAAGCAAAAGCTACAGAGTCTGCATCACCCTCAATCATCAGGAAAAGTAAGAGCACATGAACAGAACTATTAAAGCAACATTGTGAACAGTAGTAATAAGGGAAAGGATTAAAATGATAAATTACCCTTAATATCAGAAGCTTTAAGAAGCAGGACTCCAGTTCTATATAGTTTTATTTGGAATAAAAGTGCAGTTAATTAGATTCTTAACTTCATCAGAAATTCCTAGTGAGGAAGACACTGGCATGGATAGCTGAGATACACCAAGAGTGATCAGAGATCCAGCAGGGAACTGAGCAAGGGACCAAGCAGTGACAAGCAGGTGTGCTCCCTCAGAAACACGTACGGGAAATAAGTAAATAAATAATGTTTGTGAGATCGATATCCAAGCAGTGCAATATAACTTTTTCAATAGTCTGTGTAGATTTCAAAATTGAGACACAAAGAGAAATAAATCTGATTTTCAAGATCAGATTTTTGTGGGTTGTTTTGTTGAATTGGCAGTCATTTGCTCTCACCATATATTTAACAAGAAAAGGGGATAGAAAAAACACACATTGAAAATTGAAAACACAACATTATCAGATATAGTGGTGCTGAGGGTGTTTTGAAAGCCTAGCTGTGTCCTGCAACCTTATGCTGCTGCTGATTGTGAGATGTCCTTCTATCGAGGACTGACCTTACTTCTATCAAAATCGATTACCAACTTCAATTTCATTTAATCAGATGAGAATCACAGCCCTAATTTCTTCTAAGTAGCCTCTGGAAAAGCAGAAAATTATAAGGACATCACTTTATTATTGCCAAGTAAAGTTTTCTCCCAATAAAGTTAGTTAAGAAAACACGTATCTGATTATATCTGAAATTTGCCTCCTCTTCGTGAATTTATTTACTGGCCTGAACATTTTTAGCACTTTCTAAATAGAGCTATGGGTGGCAGAAATACAGATTACTACTATAAAACTGGCAAGAATGAAGAGCTATGTTTCTTCACTATATTGAAGACAGCGCTTTGCCAATGATTTATTCAGACAAACTAGATAAAATGTCTGTTAGTATTTGTTACCTAAAGTAACTCTGATGAACAAGAGAATTTCTTTATGAACTGTCAGGAAATGGTGGCATCATCTCTGCAGTGCAGAACATTTTTCTATTTTGTATAGGAGCTCTTTGTCTTGTCATACATCTATTTCAGCAAACAACCGCAAGGCAATTGAGAGCACCTCCCCCCCCACTTAAAGAACGAGCATATACTGAATCTTCAGAGAAAAATCTGTGGGAAGAAACATTACAATAGGTGAGCTGTAGAACTTCAACAAGTTGTTGGAACATAGTCAAGGTATCATCAGGCTATATACACTGTGCAGTGAGCAAGAGTCAAGCTTACTATGCTCCAAAGAAAGAAAGACAATTCCTTCTCTAGATATAGGACCCTATAGCCACAAGCCTATCCTTTCTGCAGGAAAAGAAAACCCCAAAAGCAGCAATGAAATCAAGCACGCCTTCTGGGGCACTGCAAGACTTTACACCACGTTCTGCTGAAGCAGTGAACTGACTGAGCAACAAACCCATTTCTGCAGGAAAGCAGTGCAGAAAGCATGCAGATCACTACTGTTCGGATAGTAGAGAGACTTCATACATATCTAATGAAGCAAAAGGAGAAAAAGTGAGTACGTATTTAATGCAAGGGAGAAAAAGGAATGGTCCATTCAATTGGTTGAATTGCATATTTCAATTCTCTCCAAAATCCCTTCCTGAGATTGCCAGACCAGATAAGTAGAAAGACCAGAATCAGTTCAGCAGTCCATTTACACAAAGAAGAATTCCTTTGTTAGGTGACTTTTTCCTTTTATCATTTCAAAAGAAATACAATAATACGTGCAGCTGCTTCTTTAAGGAAAGAAATCAAAACTGACGTTGCGGCACTTTGTATGAAAAAACAATGAAGATAAGCACCATGTCCAGGCTCTGAGACCCTGATTGATATAAAACCTCACTTCTGACGAGTCTTCAGCTCATACTTTTAAATCCACACGAGAAGCTAAATACTATTCAAGTAAGGATGGCAAAATCTGACACTTCATTAATGCAGACATTTGCCTTTCATACTAAAATATCACTGTGCTTGAAATTTTAACTGTAAAATGTACTATGCAGAACTGCTGTAGATTTTTGTAGGCATACAGACAGTTCAGCAAATATTGAACACAGCATGCTGGAAAAATTTTGGTAACAGAAATTTTCATACAACACGCCACACCAATATACACATTACATTTAAGAACAGGTTTACTTACACTGTCTCATGGAAACATCATCTTAAAAAACTTGAAGAGGTTATATTAAAAGAGCAGTAAATGACAGTAAGCTGTGCTATTTTAATGAGTAATTTCCTTCAGACTTTTTAACGCCTAAGAATTGCCAAAGAGCTGTAGGATTAAGACCATACACTGTTAAATTTTAACTCTCATTCCTGGGTCTGCAGGCATTCTGAACAAGGGAGGATCTTGCCAACATATTCTAACTGTACATTATATGGAAGCCTTTTACACAGCAGGCACACGCTGGATAAAATCACTGGTTAATAAAATCAAAAATAAACCATATATTACTTAGCTTTTCCATTACCTGATTTCCTCGTTGCTGGACCCAATTTGCCTTCACTTTTGGTGACGTGAAATGAGACCACTATTTTACGACAGTGAACAACATTATGTTTGCATGAGATTGGGCTCACTAGTCCCCTAGTTTTAATATTAAAAAATACGTATAATTCCCTGTAAGTTCTAAAAGTGATGTGACATTTTAATCCATAAATAAAACACATTTTAAAAATGGTATTCCGTTTGTTTTCTAAAGCATACTACATTAAAATTATACCTTCAGTTCCTGACATAATAGACAAATCATTTCTTTAACATGATTTATCATGCATGGAGAAAGCTTAATTTCAGTTCATGTGATAATTAAAAGTCATAGATTTAAAACGTTCAATCAAAATTCACAAAAACACTTCTGATGTCTTCAGTAGCAACTCTGTTTTATGTTTTGAAAGGAAATCAAATTATGACTATCATGATTATTTCTATTCCTTCCACTCTTTGTTTCCCCTAAAAAATTGACAACAGCATTGAAGTCAAATTAAACATCTGTTTGTAAAATAAACCAGTGCTACTGACAGCTGCTGCAGAATGGCAAACGTTCTACAGCTGCTGGGCTCCTCAATTAACTATGATTTTAATTTACAATCAGCAAACAGCAAGAAAATAATGGAGACTTTTTTTTTAAATCTCCTCCCACTACTTGAAAATTATGAAAACACAGACTGTTAGACTGAGCCAGAAATAAATCAAAATTTACTGCTTTACTTTCCCACTTTTGCCTGAAGCAAAATGCAGACAAAATCAAATTGCAGTGCAAGATACTTACATATCATGTAAGCACCAATACATGTGCTCCTCCTTTTGCATCTCCTCTGCAGGATATGTAAATAGATGTAATAGAACTCCTACAGGATTTAGTCTGCTCCAGCACAAATTCTGTCAACTAAGTAACACTCCTGAGTAAAAACATTTCCCTGATTTTTCATACACTTTTCTAGATTTGTAAATATATGGATACATCAAGCAAGCAGACTTCACAGTGTTACTAAAAGAGAGCTACATATTAAGTACATCAGATTTAGATGGCATGAATTTTTAGACTGCAATGTTCTACTATGTAAAATGAACATATTTTTTCATGTTTAGAACTCAGCTGGAACTCACTGAAGAGTTTCAAGTTGAGGGAGGTTAAGCATGTATCAGTGTTTTCATTGATAACTCAAACGATGGACTAGAGTTCCACCTGACTGCAGACAACATCAAGCTGCAGTTTATTGAAATGCAAAGCAGTTCATAAATCTGAGGAGTTCTGAAAAAACAGTAATTAAATAACGTTACATGCAAAGTCCTAGTTTTAGATAAGAATAATTATTTGCACAAAGACAGAAAGGAAAATGCCACTGAGACTGAAGCATTTGGTATCAGGATGGAGGAGTTCTAGTGGATGAGAAGCTGAATCCAAGTAGATGTTACTCTTAAAACACTACTGTGAAAGCCCTTTCAGACTATGTGGAGTCACATGAGGTATCTGCAGGATGACAGTGCTTGGGGATGGGTACCATAAGGAGGGCTTCTGTTCTAGAAAAATACCACAAAATGTGTTTACCACAAAATGTGTTTACCACAAAATGTACCACAACTCTGAATTTTTTAACATGAAATCTTTATATGCATTTTCAAGGTGTAACGTGAAGCAGTTGGAAGTATCACCATTCATCACAAAGTGTAACTATATGCCCCCCACCCCCAGAGGAAAGGCCACCGCCCTCTCCTCGCTGCACACACCTCACACGGGGAGCGTGCTGCTGGCCTGACTGCAGCTCTGGCCCTGCTCACGCCTCAGAGACCTCTCACGGTACAGAAGACTGGGGGGGTACCAGGACAAGCAGCCAGGCACCTCTGTACAATGCCAGCTTCAAGTCTGGGTTGATTCTATTGCAAGCACCTCTGTCAGCTGGAGATAATAAAATCTCTGCCCAAACCTGGGAAAAATGAACTACGCATCCACAGCAACATCCACAGACTTGTGACTGCAGGATGTCCCATCACTTATGGAGCCCAGTAAAAGAGGGAACCTCTAAATACCCTTTAATCCTTTCCTCCACCTAATGGCAATGGGATACACTTTCCCCACCAGGGGCTCAACTGGAGTGAAGCCAGCTGCCATCCCACGGAACCACTGGCACCGTGGGTGTAGGAAGTAGCTCCAAGCTCCACAGCTCTATCTGCAAGCACACCCCACAATCTGCTGACAGGTGCAGAAATGCGTGCAGACACACACACAAGACCATTTCCAAAATGATTACCGATATAAGACAGCTGCTAGCAAATATTCTCTTTTGATCCTTTATGACAGCTATTTTTTAAGTGCAATTAATAATAAATGTTATAGAAATGATAAACAAAAATAAACAACAGAAAAATAATTTAAGTAAAATTGAAATGCATAATTATTTCTCATCAAAATAGATATTGGCTAGTCTAAAATCCACATTCAGTGTCAACTTCATGTAGAAAAAATATATGGAAGCTGGATATTTCATCCAAGGAGTAGACCCATGCACCCATGTGGAGCACTGAAGCTTCACACCATAGAGGTGTGAGAGCTTTGCTGCAATATCACAACTATCTGAAATACTTTGTCAATACAGACACTGACACACTAAATCTATAATGGTTCTCATTTGGAAGGCCACAATGCCTTAAAATTCTTCTATTCCCTGTTGACCATATGCAACCAAAAAAAGGTGATTAAAAACAAAGACTACACGTGAAGAAAAACAAATCAAAACAAAATCACAGTTTTCCTAAAAAAATATATCACATTCCCCTGGACACGGCTCAGAAAACACTTTCAGAAATAAACAGCAGAGAGATTATAACAAATGCAAGGTTTTTGCAAGTAGCAATGTTAATAAGCAATATTTAGAGGTACCAGATTTTAGTTTGCTGATTGTTTAAAGCAGAAATAAGTTTACAGCAGAAGTAAGCTAGCAAGAATTTCTGTTAAGTTTAACATACAGATCACAGCCATTGTCTGTGAAGTCAATTATTGCATGAGCCAATCTCAGAAATGTTTTTTCTTTTCTAAATGGTAATTGAATACAACTTATCTGCATGTGACCAGTATTTATTACATTCACAACTGATCTCGGATTAAGTGAAAATCATCAAATGCTAAAGGAGGAAAGAATTACTGTGCAGTAGTACTCCCTCCACGAGATCTACAGCAACTGACAGGTTTAATCAAGTTGGATATTAGCAAGATTCTCCATATTTTCCATCAGTTACATGCCTGACCTTCACCTACCTGTACAGGGATGCACACTAGACTGAGACACTTTCTCTTGCGTCTAGAAATCTGGGGCTACAACTGGTCTAAAAGAGGTGACTGCATCACAGCCAAGAAACTTTTAGTAAACATTTATCGTTCTTTTTATCAATGGTGCATATTACTGAAAGCCACATTTAAGACTTTCCTTGATAACTGGATGAATTCCCATCATCTGCTTTTGTTGCAGAATCAAACAGCTGATGCCTGAAAATAATTTGTCTTCTCTTAGTCAGTTTGAAATGTGTGAAAGTGTTGCTCTAAAAACCACAGCATTAAGCCATAATACAAAACCAAGTTACAACTGGTCAGAAGTATTGATTTGGGGGACGAAAACCCTCTGCATATTAGCTGTCAGATATAAAAACAAAGAAAAAGTAAAACTGTTCTGTTTCTGTTCTATTTTTGCTGAAAGAATTAAGTATGACAATTTATACATGGAGAAAAAGGGGTTTGAGAAAAAAAAAGAAAGTAAAAATTGAAGTCTTCAGACTGACCTATACAAACTGCAAAAGCAGACTGACTAAGTCAGGGTTCAAGGCCCTGAAAATTTCTCTGCTTCCATGCTATGATATGAACAGCACCAGGCTCTGCCACTGCCCAATTATCTACACAATAATTAGTTTTTATTAAAATTGCACAATGCAAAAATAATTATATCTCTCAAAGTTTTAACAGTAGGTTTTCAAAGGCTTTACAGAGCAAATGCATTCTGCAGAACCCAAAAAACTAGTAATTAAGCTTTTGAACAGCAACTTTTATAAGAAGATTAAGGAAATGACGTGGGCTTTCCATATTACTGTATGGAGCCTTAGCGACACATCAACCACAAGGAACAAGGGGAAGTAAGTGGGGACAGAAAGATGAAATGTTTCGCTATGAACAAGCAAACAAGTAGCCTGCAGACAGCACGAGAGCTTAGGATGTTCTGAATAGATGTCTTTAACCACAAAAACAAGAAAGATATTGCAAACATTTTCCTGTTTATGCTGATTTTTGAGTAGCTTCTAAAGCTGGCACAGATGCTGGGGAATAAAGATACTGGGGAAGTCGAAGGAATTCTTATTGTTAAGTAAGATCCTAGTGTGTTCTGCTGGTTTATGTTTCCATAATAAGTTTGTTCCACATAGCAATAATTTCTATTCAAGTACCCAGTGCTGTGATGAGGCTGGCTACTCAACTGGACAGCCAACGATGCATTCCAGTCCCATTCAGTGATCCTGAAAACCACAGTGCTCAAAATCATCTCACAGTGTCCAAGGCCCAAAGTGATGTGCTGTTTCTCCGTTTCATCCATCTAGAGAAATCATTTTAAGAGCTGGGCATGCTGGAGTTGGCCTACCTGTGTGTATTTGGATTTAGTTGGAGAACGTTCCTAGTATTATTAATCAGGCAAGGGGAAAAAGTGATTAAAGCTTGAGGGGCTCTCGAGCAGTGCCTAACGTCTAAGCAGTCTTCTGTCCTATGGTTTCAGTGAGACTCAAGCCTACGCTTGAATGTTTGGACAAACAGAGGTACAGCGATTGTTTGCATCCCAGAAGGACACTTGGAGCACTGACAGTTTCACTAACGAGGCTGGAAGGATGCGAGCCTTTGGGCTAGCTCACTGTCATCACTTAGCGGGGACGAAGAGAGGAGATAAATTGCTCTTGACTAAGCAATTACTGCACGACAACATATCTAAATATATCTAACATAGCTCTTTTTTTTTTTTTCAATTTCAGTTTTACCACAGAATGACATGTTTCAGAAAGCAAAGCAGTGGCGATAAAACAAATTTAAATATATGCTAATTCTCCTAAACTTTATATTTCATAGTCACCTGGAAAGCTAGCATTACACATACATTTGCTCATGCAAAAAGGCTTATCTCTGGCTGAACACAGGAACTACTGATTACTGTCATCCTGCATCGTTTTATGCTCGTCACAACCAAACTGATCAAGTGCACCGTGCCCAGGAAGCATTCAGATAACTGCTAGCCAAATGTGGGCTATGAAGCTTTTCTCTCAGACGTATCCGATCTCACTAACCAAGAAAAAGAATGCTCCCAAATCTCAGTTCCAGTCCAGAAAAACCCTCCTGGAAGCTTCTATACTTAATCACACCCATTATATACCTAAAAAACAATATTTGGCATCAAAACAGTAATAATTTCTTGGTGAATCAGTTACATTTAACTTCTGTCTACATTTAGCTTTTCTATATATTGAAGTCGTTAGACCACAACATTGTGAAAAGGAAGAATTACACCCTTATGATTTAGAACGGGCTCCAAAACACAGCCATTCTGTTTTGGAAGCAAAAATTTATCAGATAGTCTCCAAGGACTGAAACAGATATGTATTGACAATAAAAACTGTTCGCACTCCATCACACACAGAAAAGAAAAACACAGAGGGCTTTTTCTTCCTCTAAAGTTTGACGTTTCAGAATTTTCCCATGATGGGTTTGGACGTAGTTGTTTGTAATAATAACTGCTTTCAGACTGTTGTTTTTATTAAAATGTTAAGGCTCTCACAAATTAACAAATACTTACAAAAACTGCATCTGGCTCTCTATGGAATTCTGTGGGAGGTGACCATAAAGAATGCTGATTGCATTCAGACATGGTCAAAGTTTCACATCCAAGAGAAAAAATGTAAATGTTCTTAATGCCAAAACCACAGCAATTGCTACGTATGATGCCACGTTATGATATTACTTTCTGACATCAGCAACTCATAATAATCATGATTGCTTCATTCTGTTCTCTGAACTGACCACAGGAGTAGAGCAGTTGCTTTCCCTGGGAGGTGAATAAACCAACCTTTCAGAACAAACCTGTATCTTTCACATATTTTTACTGGAAAGTACCAGGAACTTCCTTGCACTTCTTCTAGTACATACTCATCTCAGATTCCTGCATACACCGTAAGCGGGTGCTCACAACACTAAAAATGTGTCCTTTCTTTATGAGCTGCAATTTATAAGACATTAGGTAATCTAAGTTGGCACTTCAGTTGTTTTATTGTCACTGATGATGTACAGTTCTATGAAGGCTGCATGCTGCTGAATTGATCTGTACAATCTTTAAGGCATAGACAACGTCATACTTTTGTGTATGTAATATTAGGACTGCTGTTCTGTTACTTCTTGGATGCTGTCCTGAATTTTTGGCAATAATGTACAAAAATAAGTGGAGTGTAAAACTGAAAGTGTGTTCAACAACCTGCATGACTTGACCAGCAGAGAGGAGAGAGGAGAAACATTTATCACAGTTTCTATAGGTGGTGGTACTTTACAACATCCCTTTGCTGACAAGCCCCAGGCAAACCCCTGAACCACCATTAGCAACCAATATGAAATAAGTACAATAAGTATGAGGTTTGGTTCTTTTTTCTTTTTTTTGGTAACGATAATCCATTCAGGAGGATAATTAAAAAAATCCACCAACTTGACTTGTTACATATCATTACTGGATTAAATTTTAAATCATGTCTGTTCAAAAGGAGGCATAAAACATCATCACCTTATTACACTACTGAAAAAATGCCTCGAGCAACATTTGTTATGCAGCTAAGAGGGAGGCAGTTCTGAGTGGGAAAACAAGTAGCTTAACAACACCGAAAGAACCTTCTTGATTGCTGAAGGAAATCCTTTGAAAGATTGTGTACATAAACCTTAACTTACAACCTGTGCGGCCACCAGCAAGCAGCACACTTGTCAGTTTAGCTAGCCTGACACGCACGTGTTATTCCTGAGCTTAAAGAATTCTGTAGTCTGTCCTGGGATGTTTCAGTTAACATTAAAACAAGTGATCTTAAAATTATTTTATCTGTCAGCAGGTAGACATGCACTGCCAAAGGTTCCCAGCCAGCATCAGGGTTGGGGCCAGACCACCTTTGGCGTCTTTGTGCCAAGGAGCAGGAGAGGGAAGAGAAGCATGGAATGCAAGGGCAGCTCCACAGAGCACCTTGCTGAGCTGTTCTGAAGGCAGCTGCAATTTTTACACATTTTCCTAAACAGGCTGAATTACCAGCAGCAGAACTGTTGTGATAGCATCCCCTTACAAGCCTAGAGCTGTTTTGTGTCTCTGAAGATATTTCCGGTACCGATAAGACTCAGAAATTCTTTGGTTTACTGCAGGGCACATCTTAGCAATTGCAAAGGCTTACTTATCCCAAAAAGAAATTCAAACCAAGCAAATAAATCCCAATTGTCTACACATATTTGACCAATCTGTCCCACTAAATATGACAAGCAAAATCTAAAGAGACAAGATAACGTTTCTCTGGCAAGAACAGACCTTGCAGTTTTCTCCAATACTCTCTGTAGCAATAAGTGGCTTCAGGTTTCTACAGACAAACGAGTGGCCCTACACCTATACAGCATTGCCTCTGTCTGCTGCTTGAGAAGCATGAATACCCATGCAGCAAGCTGTAGACATAAAATTAAAATAGACATAAAATTAAAGCATCAGCTAAAGATCACCCGCTCTAAATAATGGAAGTACTCACCTATGAACAAATTTGTTATTATTGTTAAAGGTCCTTTTACAGAATCCTGACTATCGAACTTTCTTATTATTCATCTCAACTAAAACTATGGTGTTTTTTTCCACCCGTACCTCAACCAGAAGCATGCAATCTTGATCTTAAAGCAATTTTTAAAGCATTTTTAGATTTTTAGGTACAATAAATAGAATCATCTCATTTGGAAAAAGACCTTCAGGATCATCGAGTTCAACCATAATATATTTATAACAACCGTGTATATATATACATATATATAAGCACACACACACAGAGTACATTCTGCTGACCGCGTACAGGAGAGAACAGAGTTCAACTTCCCAACACGTAATTACCATGTCTAACAAGAATAAAGGGCAAAGTAAGATTACTTTTGTTGCTTCTGTGTACAAAAGAAGTGGATTTGTTAAATAAAAATCTGCCATATTCGTGTTTTCGGTTTTTGTTTTCTAAGAACGTAAATGGTATTTAAGTTAAAAAAACTTTTAGGTATCAGAACGCTCTGGTATGAGGACTCTGCTGTGTTTAATGCATATGACATTTTCTGAAGGAATTTCTTCCAAAAGCTTCAATTTCCCATGAGGCCTCCAGTGATCCTGTTGTTTGTTTTTTTTTTCAAGGACCAAGGCCTACTGTTGAGCTATGAAGTACAAAAGGAAATAACGTACTTTGTACTCAGAGCAAAACCAGCTCGTTAGACATTCAACATCCCCAAAATGCTCAGTTGGGATTTCTCAGGAGATCCATTACCTGCATCCCCATCTCCTCAGCACAGGGATGTCACCCCTTGCAGGCACAGCTGGGTGGATGTCTCTGCTGATGGCTCAGTCCCTCTTGTTCCCTCAGATGCCAAGGAGGAGAGAGCATGAGGGGAAAAAACAGCCTCTGGGGCAAAGAGGACGCAAGCCCACCAACAGGACATGGCTGTTAACGAACGGGATTGCAGAGACTCTAACAGCAGCAGCCCAATCTTCCCTCACCAGCCCCAGGGGGCACAGGAGGCGGCTCTGGTGGGAGCCACTGCTCCCACTATGCCCAGCCCCGGGGAAAATGGCGCCACCCTCCGCACCTCACGGCCTCATCGCACTGCCCCTCTGTGTCCTTCTGCCTGAGAAAATAGTCCCTCAAGTTCCTCTTGGAAGAGGAGGGACCATCATGGGAGCAGCAAGTCACCTCCCCGGCCTCAGGGCAGGAACCCAGCAGCAGCCACTAAGGGTTACCAATTCAGTGGTAGCTGAAAGCCTGAAGTACCTTCCGAACCCTTGGGCTTTCAGTTGCTAGCACTTAACCATGCAAATGTCTTTGTTCAAGTGCGCCAAGGGAGAAGAAAGCATCTAAAAACTCCAGAAGTTCTTAAGCTAATAAATCTCAGATTTGCCACTGAAGTCAAATTCAGTTAATAATAAATGTAATATGCATAAAAACACTTACTTCAGAATTACACAGCCTGTCCCAGCAGGAGGAGCCGTCCAGAACACTTGAATGCGTGTCCTCCTCCTAGGTGTGCTCTCAGTCACTGCAACAGGACAATTACTCATGAACTGCGTTTCTTCTTCGTCTATGATCTAAGGAATGACAAAGAAAAGAATGTAAGAAGACATGCAAAGCCAATATCTCTGAAATACATTCTGCCAGTTCACGTTTTCTTTCAATAGAATTATTTATAATACTCTGCTTAGCTCAGCACTCCTTAGTAAATTGACTTAAAACATGCAGATAACTCACTAAAATGAAAAAAAAAAAAAAAAGAATACAGAAGTATATTTCAGTTCAATGTTAAAAGAAGGTGATCCTTTCAGAACACGGCTGCAAATAACCTTGTTTGTAGATCCTGATTACTGGAGTTTCATGTAAATGTTAACGAACTGAAAATATTTCAAGATGAATAAATTTCCAATTGCTTAATTGTTATTACTGTAGTAACTCGTTAGGACGGATGGAACAGGCTAAAGAAGAAGGGGTTTCCACTTATTTATTTTCATTTTAAATTAACCTTTGTTTAAATAGTTTTATTCTCCAAGTATAAAAAAAATCTCCAGGTCAAAACAGATAATACGTGAATCACATCTATAATTCAGAGACCATTAGTTAGTCCAACCTGCACACATTTTTACTTTTATGATTGACTGCTGTTTAACAGAAAGGTTTAAGTGGTGTAAGTTAACACAAAACCAGAGAGGCTGTCACAGAATTGGTGTTATTCCAAGGATTTTACTCAAAGGTGTCTGTGACAAAATAGCTTTCTCACTACATATGTACTTCATGGATTGTACTTAAAGCCTTCTGTTCATCAGATCTCAAAACTCATCAGAAGCTGCTACATTTTATTTGGAAACAGGCAATGCAGTGATAATGCAAAAACTCTCTTCAAAATTACTCTGTGGTCCACTGTCATTTATGAAGCAAAATTTCTCACTACGCTGGGTCAAGATTCGGTCAATGAGTTACAAGCTGTACCGTCCTGAGAAAGAACAAGACTCATCTCTGAAGAAGCTTTTGTCGAATTCTTGCACTAATAACACACACTTTTGACAAATTACATTAAAAAGTCATCTTATTGCTGTAAATATGAAAGGTGCTCTGAAAGTAATGCCTCCTATCTTATTATGTGGGCCTGTAGCAGTATAGATCTATAGTCTGATCAGATTTGCTTCCGTGAGCGGACATCCACATCATCTGTCAACTGTACAGCCAGCATTCCCAAACATTCCTAGCTGATCCGAATATATTTCTGTCTTTCCATGACAAAACAGAGAGTCACTGACCCAAGGAGTGAATCTAAACTCTATTTAGCCAGTCAATAGGATAATAGTTAACGAGTTTTAAATGTAAAGCCATTAATATTCTTCCACTTTTTTAACGCTTCAGAGAATCTGTGTAAACACGTTACAAATTTTCTCAAGAAATACAGATGACCAAAGCTAAATAAAATTTCTGGTTGCATTTTAGAGTATAGTCCAAGAATAAGAGGAAGCGTTTGAACCTCAAGGCTACATCACAGTCTCCTGCATCAGTAACTATCAAAGCAAGAATACTTATTGCAATAAGCGTCTACGGGGAAAAACCTGACCATAAAAGAATAAGGTCCTGAAAAAGGAGTTAGTCTGAAGAAAAATTGGACTGAAGTTTTCTTGATAATGACTTCTAAAGTTGATAGAATATAGTAAAGAGCTCCTAAATTAGTCAGAAAAACTCAAATGTAAGTTGATCTGAGAGGTTTAAGAAATTATTATATTATATTTAAAGTAACTCAGAATTCCCTTGATTCTAGGAGTATAGGTAAATATAAAACCATCTCAAGAGTATTTTTCAAAAACATGCATTTTTCCATATCTATGGAGGTTTATTTTTCTATAATGAATTCCAAGGTGCAATACAGAAAGTGTTCACCACTTATACAAAAGGATGCCAAATGACACAATATTTTAGGGTAGTGGATGATATTATTGCACTCACATGACACAGGGGAAATCAAAAGTGTCCTGGCCAACTTCAGGGGAAAGAAAAGGATATGTACTCTCTGAAAATAATACAATCCTGATTTTTCTTCTGGAATCAAGTCAGACCACGTAGGCACAAAGGAAAAAATTGGCAGGAAAAAAGCATGCAGATTAAAATGTAGCATTTGCAAAATTACAGCTTGCTAAACTCTAGGTTATGTATAACGGGAAGCCTCACATTTTCAGGAATGGACTAGCAAAAAAAAAAATCTTAAAAAATAAAATGAACAGTGGCTCAAGAATCTGAGGTCTCAAAGGGGGGGGATATCTCTATGTGACAACTTCTTTTGAATTCATGAATCCAATAATAGCAGGGCTTCACATTCTATTTGTGGGGGGGGGGAAGTCGGGGGGGGG